>JAJKFI010000057.1:3038552-3166600 GCA_029204185.1 Lerista edwardsae | reverse complement strand
TAATAATAATAATAATAATAATAATAATAATAATAATAATAATAATAATAATAATAATAACAGTAGTTCAGTATTTCTATTCAGCCTTTCTCACTGACTCTCACAGACTCAAGGTGGTTCACATAGACAGGATATTGCCAAACCCATTGTTTACAAGTTAAATGTTTACAATTACTGTTCTGTGAGAAATTTATAGAACTCTTCTTCATTCCAAGATGTTTCCCTTCATGTTAAACTTCTTTTGTTTTGCTTTTGTCAGGGATAAGAATACAGCATTCAGTGCAGTGATAAATGATCCTTCCAGTTCTTGGGTCCCATCTGCTACACCATTAGAAGGTGAAGGTGATACCATGTCTAATGCACAGAGAAGTACTCTGAAGTGGGAAAAGGAGGAAGCTCTTGGTGAAATGGCAACTGTAGCACCTGTCTTGTACACAAACATTAATTTCCCAAACTTAAAGGAGGAGTTCCCAGGTATGTTGGAAATTTAAGAATTGAATATTGCTTCTGGATACTGTTTTTATTGAGTAGTTCTAAAATCTGAAAGAGGTCATATGACTCAAAATTACAAACTATATTCCTTTTTCCTCTTCACCCTCTTAGATTGGGCTACAAGGGTAAAGCAGATTGCTAAACTGTGGAGAAAAGCAAGCTCACAGGAAAGAGCACCATATGTGGTAATAAATGCTTCAGACTTTTTAAAAAAGAGAAAATACATTTTATCTCTGGCTTCTGTTAAGTGGTCTAAAATTATTTCAAGGTTTAAAACTGCTAAAAAAGACACTGCTTCTGTTTAAATGTGTTAAAACAAACAAACAAAAACCTTTGATTTTGTTCCTGGAATCACTTTGAGTTCCTGGAATCATTTCTTATCTGTTTTCCTAAATTACATTTTAGTCATTCAGGACACTTTTGTAGTTACTCTTTTGCATCCCTGTTATATAAACTTAATCTGAAACTTGCATGACATTTCAAAAACCATGTAGTAGAATTTGACTCTCTGAAGAAGCAAATCAAGCCTAAATATATATGATAGGAACAGGAATCCTAGCATGTATTTTTGCTAATTACACCTTTTGACTTCCGTACCATGAACTGTCACAAATTAGTCATTCTCTGTTTTTTGTGGGTTTGGGGAAGGTAATTGTCAAATTTGTCATTCGTATTTGTCAACCAAAAATAAGACAAATTACATGTGTTCATGTGGGATACTTTTTTTTTTTTACAGCAAAAAGCCAGAGATAATAGAGCAGCTCTGCGCATCAACAAAGTGCAGATGTCTAATGATACCATGAAAAGGCAGCAGCAGCAGGATAACATTGATCCAAGCTCTCGTATTGACTCTGAACTCTTTAAGGACCCATTAAAGCAGAGGGAATCAGAGCATGAGCAGGAATGGAAATTTAGACAGGTGTGTTGCATTTGGTCTTCATTTTTCCTTTTGTCTAGTATTGGTACAAAAAACTTGCCCTTGAGTAATTAAAATTGGCGGAAGCCTCCATCTCTTTCCACCTACTTGCTTCTCTCCCCCTCCTTCCATTCCCTGGATTGAGGGGCAGGGAAGAGGAAATGTGGATGGGAGGAGAATGCTGAGCTAGAACATTGGAGGGTGGGAGGAGCAGAGGCTGGCACATCATCGGGGCAGCGTTTGCCATGCTACCTCAGGTGTCAGGAGGCCTTGAGCCAGCCCAGATGTCAGAATTTTAAAATGACCTTTAAATGCCTTTTTGATTGCTTGTTTTGTTTAAGTTTTATGACATGAATGAACTGTTTCTCTTCCTTGTCTAAACTAGCAAATGCGTCAGAAAAGTAAGCAGCAAGCTAAAATTGAAGCAACCCAGAAACTTGAACAAGTAAAAAATGAACAGCAGCAGCAGCAGCAGCAACTGCAACAACAACTTGGGTCCCAACAGCTGTTGAGCCAGTCAGGTTCAGACACACCCAGTAGTGGAATGCAGAGTCCCTTAACCCCTCAGACTGGTAATGGAAACATGTCTCCTGCACAACAGCCATTTCACAAAGATTTATTTACAAAGCAATTGCCTGGTACCCCCACTTCCAATCCGTCTGATGTATTCCTAAAGCCACAAGCACCTCCTCCACCTGCAACACCAAATAGAATGCCTGTTCAAGACGCACATTCTCAGACTTCATCACAACAGATTTTTTCTCCTAATTCATCAGCTAGACCTCCTTCTCCAGTTGATCCATATGCAAAAATGGTGGGGACTCCCAGGCCAGCACCTGTTAACCAAAATCAGAACTTTATCAGAAGAAATTCTGTGACATCAGTAGATATCTGCCCACCCCCATCACCCATATCCAGGCCAGCTCAGGCATCTGAATCAATGGGAAGCCGGCCATCACCAGCCAGAGATTCATGTTCTTTGTCTCCAGTCAGTGTTGACCCTTATGCAAAACCTCCTGATACACCAAGACCTGTCATGGCAGCTGAACCATTTTCCAAACCTTTGGGGGTATCAAAATCACCCCTAATTGCAGAAAAACCAGGGAAAGCAGCTATAACATTGGCAAGTGTTCCATTTACTAAACCATCTCCCAGAACAGATGCATTTCAAAGACCCCACATGTCTCCTGCTGACTCACATTCACACCCACAATTATCTGTTGTCGAAGGAAGTCCTGGTTCATTTAAAACCCCAATGCGCCCACCTCAGCCCCTGCAAGAACCATATGCATCAATGCCACCAGCTCCAAGACGCATGGAACGGCCTGTTTTAACACCAAGGCCTGTGGACAGCTTTTCACACAATCCATCTAATGATCCATACAGTCAACCTCCTTTGACTCCTCACCCGGCAATAAAAGAGGCCTTTGCCCATCCACAGAGGGTCGTGCGAAACCAGAGTGATTCTTTTTCTCAATCTGGAACACTTTCAAGGGCAACTGCTCAGGATCCTTATGCCCAGCCTCCAGGTACTCCCCGGCCTGTCACTGTTGACCCATATATGCATCAGCCACCCACACCAAGACCTGCACAAACAGCAGACCTTTTTGCTCAGGTTCCAGCTAATCAAAGACATTCTGATCCATATGCTCAGCCTCCAGGTACTCCTCGGCCAGTCACTGACCCTTATGCTCAGCCTCCAGGTACGCCAAGGCCCATAAGCAATGATGTATATTCTCAACCACCAGCAACTCCAAGGCCTGGAGTTTCAGAAACCTACAATAGACCAGCTCTAATGCCAAATCGAGATCCTTTCCTGCCACCCTCACAGAACAGGACTTTACCTGGGAGTTTTGCAAGGCCATCAGATCCATGTTCTCAGCCTCCAAGACCTTCAGGGCCTGCTGTGACTGATGCTTTTAGCCATGCTCCTACTGTCCCATCTTGTGATCCTTATGATCAGCAACCTATGACTCCAAGACCACAGCCAGAAGCCTTTGGAACTACTCAGCTGCCTCATGATATTGCAGATCGGCCAAGATCTGGATCTGAAGGGAACTTCAGCACACCTGCAAACTCTTCCATGAATTTGCAGGGACAACAGTTTCCCCAGTCCTCTCACGTTCCTGGCGCAGCACCAATAGCAGGAGGAACAAATACACAAAATACAGCATCTCAGGGAGACACAGAGAAACTAAGACAGGTGAATTTAATATTGTTGGATAATGTTCTGGTGAAAGCTGTTATATTCCAGACTTGAAGAAATCTGTCCATGATTTTTAGAAATGGTGCAGTTGTGCTGTCTTATTAAATAACTTGTTATACTGTGCATGACAGAGGCATATTGTACACTACAAGGGTAGCCTTACTGTCTTATTACCCTGTCATTATCGTAATATCCTGTCTTTTTATATTAATATCCTGTCCTTATAGGGATGCATTATTACCTGGATGCATTATATGAAAATCAGTGCAGATTGAACTGAGGGGTCCCTTTACCTATGGTTATGCAAATAGGAGTAAAATAATATGTTCCATAGTCACATTTCTTGCATTGCTTTCTCCCTCTACAACTCTACATCCACAATCAAGGAATGCTTTGGCACCTACTGTATGTTACCGTGGTGAAGACTAAGGAAGCAATCCTATGCACACTTTCCCAGGAGTTAGCGCCATTCAGCATAATGGCACTTCTGAGTAAACATGCATAGGCTTGTGCTGCAAATCTCCATAATAAACGGTTAACTAGCCCAAAATTCTGGTTAAGGGGGAACCCAGTTAACCATTGCAATATTCATGTCAACAAATTCTGCAGCTATGGTTAAGGCAAGTGCTTATGTGATTTGATCTGAGGAGGGAAAGAATACTCCCAACGAGCATTCTCTTTTGCACAGTCTGCACAGTTTCTGAGAAAGAAACTGATAGCTTGAAACATCTTATGAATCAGAAAACGTGAGCTCTGAGAAGTGCATTTCTTATTATATATATTCTTGTCAAATATAAAGTTGGCAAGATAGATTTGTTTCCATTAGTTAACAAAATGAATTATTTTTGTTCCCTATCAGCGCCAGAAATTACGTGAAATTATTCTGCAACAGCAGCAACAGAAGAAAAATGCTGTCCGTCTAGAGAAGCCACAAGAGCCTGCCCCAGCACCTCATGCGGGACTTATTCAACCATGGCAGCAAGAGAATCTAAACCAGATTTTCAACAGACCTCCTCCACCTTACCCTGGAAATGCCAGGCCATCCCCTGTCACTGCCAGTGGGCTCCGGTTCACAGGGCTTCCTGTGGATGGGCAGTTTAACAGGCCACCGTTCCCAGGAGACATGGGTGGCCTGGGAGTGAGGCCTCATGGAATCAGGTATTGCTCTCGCTTGTTTGATCACTAAAATAGGCTGCCTGTCTAACGTGATACTTATCAAGGTTTTCTCCATGGTTCTTTCTCAGAATGCTTTCAGTATCCTATGGATGTTTTTGTCATCCAGAATTATTGAGGAGATACGTTGGCATATTGTGGGCAGCTTGGTAATGTTTGCATTAAACGTTTTTATGTATGTAAAAATAGTAAAATTTTATCCAAGATAGATAAAAATTAGCCTTTTTAAAAAAAAAACCTAAATGCTAAAGAAGTGACTCACATATTACATATCTCTTAAAAATAATGTGGTTTAAAATATCTGACTGTAATGCAACAAACATTTTTAAAGACCGTATTTAGTCTCTTGAGATGTTATTCAAAAATTTCCTTTATTTTCTTTACCCTACGTTGGACGCTAAGGCCCAAACAAAACATGCAGTTATTCTGTGGGGAAACACATGTGTGCGGACACGCACCCCTCCTGACTTTAGGCATAAAACAGTCTCTCTTTGAAGGGAACCCACCAGAGAGAAGGAAAGAAGCTTGATAGAAGGATACCATGTTTTAATGCAGAAATATTTAATTTTTTTTCAGATTTGGATTTTCTGGAGGCGGTCATGGTCCTCAGCTGTGTCAAGAACGCTTTCTTGGTCCTCCACAACAAATGCAGCGTCCTGGTGTTCCACCACAACTAAGAAGATCCATTTCTATAGATATGCCTAGGCTACCAAAC
The DNA here is from genome assembly GCA_029204185.1 of Lerista edwardsae. Classification (NCBI taxonomy): domain Eukaryota; kingdom Metazoa; phylum Chordata; class Lepidosauria; order Squamata; family Scincidae; genus Lerista; species Lerista edwardsae. Next base: position 3,161,098 of record JAJKFI010000057.1, on the reverse strand, counting down.
AAGCCACAAATTGGTAACTCTGTTGGACTGGCTCAACATTTCCCACCACAGGGTATTCCCGTTCAGCAGCACAACATAATGGGGCAGGCGTTTATTGAGCTATGTCACAGAGCACCTGAAGGCAGGCCAAGACTTCCTTTCAATTCCTCGTCAACTAATGTTATGAACCCAGTCCCCCAGCATCAACAACATGCTAGTTTTGTACCTAGGCAGGAATGTCAAGGCTCAAGGCACATGGAGCCAGTAAGGCGTAATCCTCAAAGCCTAAACAATCCACCACATATATCAACAGGCTTGGAAAATGTACCACTCTCTCAGCAAGATGCAGGAAATCCCAGTCATCAACCTGTACTGGTAATGTGTCATCCACCAGTCGACAATACTTTTTCAGGATCTTCTTTGCCTTCATCAGTGCCTGCTGAAGCTACAAGTGGATTACAGATTCCAAGCCAACCCACAGATGGCTTAGAAGAAAAGCTTGATCCTGATGATCCCTCTGTGAAAGATTTAGACGTCAAAGATCTTGATGGTGTTGTAGTTAAGGATTTAGTTGATGAGGACCTTGAAAATCTAAATCTAGACTCAGAGGATGGGAAAGGAGATGAGCTGGACACACTAGATAATCTTGAAACTAATGATGGTCATCTTGATTACCTTCTGAGATCAGGAGAATTTGACATAATTGCATACACTGATCCAGACCATGATCTGGGTGACAAAAAAGGTATGTTTAATGAGGAGTTGGATCTTCATGTTCCTATAGATGATATACAGAGCAAGGCGGATGATGCTCAGCTAAAACATCAAGATGATAAAGCTGCTAATCCTGCAGGCTCAGTTTCCCCTCAGAAAAAATCTACTGAGATCAGCGAGATTAAAATTGAAGTATTGTCTCCAAATACATTAGAAGAAGCTAAATCTGATAATGAAAACAGTGGTGGAAATGTGGCAGCTGCAAGCACACAGGCTACTGCTGAATTAGAACTCAATGATGGGGAAACAAAAACTGTACGGTCTGGTAGTGGAAATTTACCGGGCAGGTCAAGTACCAGTCAGGAGACCACTATGTCCAGCCCAGGTACTATACAGGACCCTTCTACTGTACCTGCTCAAAATATAGCAAGTTCTTGCAGTATCTCTGGATCCACCCCAGTTCTTACAGGTTTGTTAGCTAATGAAAGTTCAGAAAATTCTAGCACCAGGTCACTGGGTTCCCCAACTCATTCCTTAGTAACAGCACAAACAAACCCTGCTTCAACTATTCCACAAACTTTACTGGCTCCTGCTGGTCAGACCATAGAAAATACACTAACATCTAGCATGAACGTGGTTCAACAAATAAGCCATAGCTTCTCACAAGGGACAGCAGTCAATCCAGGCTTTATTCCTGGCCAGCAAACTAATCATAACTTTGGAGCAGGGCAGCCTGGTAATCAAACTGTGCCTATTGTAAACCGTCCTGGCCCCAGTGGTGTGCCTGGTGCCCAGCAGATTATGGTCCCGCAAATGTTAGCCCAGCAGCAAAATCGTGAGAGGCCTCTTCTGTTAGAGGAACAGCCGCTTCTCCTGCAAGATCTTTTGGATCAAGAAAGGCAAGAGCAGCAGCAGCAGCGACAGATGCAAGCCATGATTCGTCAACGCTCAGAGCCGTTTTTCCCCAATATTGGTATGTTCTGTTTTTTATACATTCAAAGCATATTAATGTTAATTGGGATTGCTGGACCAGCTTTTCAGTTCCTCCAAATGAGTTTATAGGCATTGCAGTTCTGAGTACCAGTAACATGAATGGTAGAAGTAGGCAGCAATTTCAGCTGAAAGCTGACCCTGGGACAGATGCTGATAATTTTGCTTGATACGAAATGCCTGTCAGCCTTTCATCTCTTATTCTCTGTTGTTGCTGCCTCCGCCACTGGAAAGAACAGAGAGGAGTGTGAAAAAGAACAGTGGGTGGTGGATGGGAAGAAGAGGGAAGAGTTTGGGAATGGGTAGGCAGGCTTCATAGAACAGCAGGATGGAGGAGATTTAAGGGTTTTTCCTTGCCACACTCCATTCATAAACAGTACATGTATCATGTACAACTCAATAGTATGTAAGCATGTGAGAGCATATATTCATGTCTTCAGTGGAATAGGTAGCTACAAGTTACCCTTTCCTTCCCCGCTAGCATGACACATCCCACTTTTGTACTTGTTTTCAGATTTGCCAGATTATGTGAGGGCTGCTATAGCACTTACTATCATTGCACAGTATTTAGGGAAATTATTTTCTCGGCAGATATGCAGACAAGTAAATAAACATTGAGTTGCAATTTACCCTCACCATCCTTAAAAGGGCAAGTTTGTTTGTTTGTTTGAATCTTGCCTTTCTCCCATCACATTCAAGGTGGCTTATAACAAAAGTTAAGAACATACAGAACAAAAATTAAAAACAAAAGTGAGCACTCATCAAAACGATGAGAGGGTAAGAGAAAGTAAAATACAAAAATAACAGAGGATATCAGAGAAGACCTACTAAAACAAAAAGGACTTCAGCCTTCTCCCAAAAAAATTGGAGCCACTAATTTTTCCATAGGAAGGAATTCCATAGGAGCCACTTGCGAAAAGCCCCTTTGCATGTCCCCACAAGCTGTACCTCTGCCAGCAGTGGGACCTGCAAGAAACTCCCAGAGATGATTTTGGGGATCTGGTAGTCTAACATGGAGGAAAATGGTTCTTCCACATACCTTGGCTCCAAGCCACTTAGGGCTTTAAAGCACTTGCATGTTGAATCGCCAGAACCTGACTGACAATCAGGGTACCTGGAACTGCAGCTTTATGACATGATCTTTAGTTAGTACCTATCACTAGTTGAAGCTTCGTTGAGTTCTTCAATGGCAGCCCACAAAAAGCTCATTTCATTATTCCAAACAAGCGATGACTAAGGTGAATAACCAGAGCTAGATCTGACACAGCAACTGGCGTGGGTGGTACACCAGCTGAAACTGATCAAAAGTGTCCTATGCCTCAGCCATAAAGTTCCATGTTAGGGGGCAGAGTAGAGCAAAAAAGATTATTATAGCTTTGGCTTCAATTTATTGATACAGGCTTTCATTTGGAACTTACTCAGTTGAGGCAAATCTGGAGATTTTAAGATAGAAACTGACAGTTGTGAGAAAAATGGTAAACAGATAGAAGCTGGTTCAGTAAGAAATACTATAAGAAGGAACACTTGAGGGAATTGGTTGAATAAAAAAAAGTGCTGAGATGAGGGGGAACATCACACTGTATTACCAAATCTATTTTCAATCATTCATCTCTCCTAATTTTTTTTAAACTAGTGATGCGGTTACATCATCCCCTAGTCCTGACTCAGATCTAGCATTAAGGGGAAAAACTGGCATCAGCAGTATTACTCTCGGAATATGGCTCATTCTCTATGATGATGTTTGGCATCCGGCTATCAGTCCCTTAGACCGATATCTTATTATATCTTACATGGTTCTGTCTTATTATAATGTGAGTTCTGTCCTTGTTGCATGAGTTTTTAAAGGAACTCTGTTCACTTTAGTAACTCCAAGTAATGGTCTAAAAAATTAAAATACCTGGGGAAGTGTGTCTATTGCAGTTGTATAACTTGAAACGATAAGGTAGGTTTGTGTACACTAGCAATTTTATATAATTGGAAATGTAACAGCTTTTAAAACCCTTGCTTCATAGATTTTGACGCAATCACTGATCCTATAATGAAAGCGAAAATGGTGGCTCTTAAAGGGATCAATAAAGTAATGGCACAGAACAATATGGGGATACCACCAATGGTCATGAACAGGTAGGCAAAGATAACACCCTCTGTATAAATATGGCTAGCCCAAGACCTCTCAATGTGTGAGGCATGCCAAAAGCTGCCCCCTTACCCAGTGATGTGCCAGCCTCTCCTCCTCCAACTCTCCAATGTTCTAGCTGACTAGTCTTCTCCCACATTTCCTTTTCCCTTCTGTTCCCCTTTTCCTTTTCTAATCCAGAGAATGTAAGGAGGAGAAATAGGAGCATGTAGGTAGACAGAGATGGCGCTTCCCACCAATCTGCTGCCTGAGGCGAACGCTTCAATTGGCCTCATAGATGGGCTGGCCCTGTATATAAAACATAAAAGTATCAATATTTTATGTCCTTCTCCTAGACATCAGTCTAAGAGACCATCTCCTATATTTTCAGATCATTCTGCTTTACTGTATGACTTAACTGTGAAGTGCAATGGTTCCCAAACAGTGGTTCCATGGCCCACCACTGGATCACTATCCAATTTTTGGTAGTTTTGCAAATGACAGGCTCACTTTGACAGGCTAAATTAAGCAACATGCATCAAGGATTAAACAACTTGTTACTTGCGGGAAGCACTGCTGCCCAATCACCATTATAGCTGTCGAGGCTTGAATGGCTGGTAAAATCAAACTTTCTTTTTTTAGGTGGTTCCTGATTCTAAAATGTTTGAGAGTCACTGGTGTAGAATATTAATGAAGGGAACTTCAGTAATGGGATCAAGGTTAAAATGTCTGCCATCCACCCAAAGCAAATTGAGATGAAATGAATGGTTTGTCTATGATAAACAAGTCGGATATGCACAACAGTGGCAGAACGAAATGCGGGACATTGGGAGACATCTACATTATTGTTTGGATTGTCTCAGATATTGACACCTTGTGCATGCAAGGTGCAAAATAAATTCAAACTTTTCATTTTCCTTTACATATCACCAGATTTGCCTTTATGAGTCAAGCGGTGCCTGGAACACAGAGTGCTGAAGGCCAGAATCTAATACAGCAAGCTGTAACACAGGTATTGTAATCTGTTCCAAGATTCCCAATAAAGGCATCTTAATTTTTATTAATCTGAATCATGGTCTGAGAGCCAAAATACCTACAGTAGAGATTCCCAAACTTGGGTGTCACAATGCCCTAGCCAGGGAAGCCAAGTCGCTGACCCCTTATATTAAGGGATGCGGTGACCTCACAACGCCAGTCCTCCTGAGATTGTGCCACCGCAGCAACAAAAGATTTTTTTTAACTTGCCAGGGGTTGCACTGGCATCTGGAGGGTGCATGGTCCCTGTGGACCCCTCTGCAGGCCTCTTTGCACCTCAGAACTGCTGCCAATCACGATCGTGACCCACTTCTGAAGGGGGTTTGCACACCCCCTGGGGTGCTGACATGACCCCTGGGGAATTTTTTAAAAACCCTTTTGTTGCTATTGTGGGATTGCTGTTTCAGCCCTCCCCCACAAAGACTTACAAGGTCCCGAACTCTCCGGAAGCATTTAGGAACCTCTGTACTATAGTGAAGCACTTGTCTGTACTCAACAAGCCTGTGTCCAGTTCTTGTACAACCATGCATACAGTGGTTGTAGTGGAGGAAGTCAGAAAGGGCTCAATCCTGAGCCCCTTAGCGTGGGCGGTAGGAGCATACCACCCACGCTGGTGTCGCAGAACATGCCATAAGGTACATGCAACACATGCGGTAAGCCACCGCCCATGCTACAGCACCACTGGCCCCTTGCCACCCAGAGACGGCGACACCAGCAAGAGGTAACATTACCTCTCGCCGGCATTGTGGGAATTCTGGATGGGGTGGGAGGGAGTTCCTAGGCAGGGGGTGGGGCAGAGCTGGGGGGGGGACCAGCGGCGAAGTTCGCTGTCAATCCTGGCCTCCGTGTTGGGCCACACAGTCTTACATGGAACCCTTAAGAACATAGGAAGAGCCTTGCTGGATCAGGCCAAAGGCCCATCTAGTCTAGCTTCCTGTATCTCACAGCGGCCCACCAGGTGCCCCAGGGAGGCATGAGACAACAAGATGCTTGCATCCTGTTGCCACTCCCTTGCACCCGGTACTCTGAAGTAGCCCACCACCTTTGTAAGGAGGTTGCACAATCCATCATGGCCTATAGCCCATGATGGACTTTTCTTCCAGAAATCCATCCAATCCCCTCTTAAAGGCATTTAGGCCAAATGCCATCATCACCTCCTGTGGCAAAGAGTTCCACAGATTAACTAAAGGTAAAGGTTTCCCCACGACCGAATGGTCTAGTCGTGACCGACTGTAGGGGGCGGTGCTCATCTCCATTTCAAAGCCTGTAGAGCCGGCGTTTAGTCCGAGATCAAGCTTCCGTGGTCATGTGGCCGGAATGACTATACGCCGTAGTGCACGGAACGCCGTTAACTACCTGCTGGGTAAAAAAGTATTTCCTTTTATCTGTTTTAACTCTCCCAACCCTCAGTTTTAGCGGATGCCCCCTGGTTCTGGTGTTTGGAGAGAGGGAAAAGAACATCCCTCTTTCGACTATATCCCTTCCGTGCATAATTTTGTATGTCTCAATCACGTCCCCCCTCGGGGGACATGATTGCCTCTGCACCGGCTAAATAGCCAACACAGAGGCAAGTAGGCGAACATCCCCTACTCCTGTGGAGCCTCCCACAGCTGCTTGGCAGCTGCAGGATGCAGTGATAGCTTCCTGGCTACTGCTGCACTCCCAGGCAGTCGGGCAGTTCTAGATTGGGCTGTAAATCTACAACTAAGAAATCTGCCAGTGTGCCAATCCCCGTGATTCAGGGGTACAACAATGATCTATTTTGTAAGTGGGGTAACTAATCTGCAAGTGAAGCAGGAAGGTTTCTAGACTGAGGCCAGAATCATGCATGCAAGCTATGAACATATTCCAATCCCAGCAATAATCCAAGTATAGAAACCTTTGACTGTTAGCAGGACGTCACTCCTGGAGCAAAGCAACTATAAAATAGAATATTAAGACATTCTGCATTTTTTTTTAAGGATGGGAACCTAACACCTCAGATTTCAAGACCAAACCCTCCAAATTTTGGTCCTGGTTTTGTAAGTGAGTATACTTCTGATTTATTGTATATAATCTTGTATTCTGATACTCCAAATAACTCCATGCACATTCAGAACATCTAGTCCATGCACCAATTCTCCGTGATTTGCACCTAAATTGAAATCTAATCTCAGTGGTTTGACTCTGTCCCACTTCTGCTCCTGCAACTGCACTGGCTGTTAGCACTCTGAATTGTGCCTAGAAATGAACTGTTTTTGACCTTTAAAACCATATATGGCTTGGCACCAGAATATATTAAGAACTGTTTTCTCTCATGTGAACTGACCCATTCCCTGAGGTCAGCTGAGAGGGCCCAACTGCATGTTCTGCCCCAGCAGAAGTTGGCAGTGACAAGAAGCAGGGCCTCCTTTATGGTGGTGCCATTGTTATGGAACTCCCAGTAGAATTAATAACTGTATCCAACCTGCTGGCTTTCCAGTGAGGCCTTAAAACTTTGCTTTTTCATCTTGCTTTTACCTCAAAATAGGCTTTGATGTCTGTATTTTGGATCTAACATTTGTCTGACTTTTTTCTGCTGTTTTTATATATGCTATTATATTTTAATTTTGGCACTGTTTTATTTTGTACTGATGTTTTACTATTTTATTAAGTATTTTTTTATAAACTGCCTTGAGTGTTCTATATTAGGAACATAGGAACAGCCCAGCTGGATCAGGCCAAGGCCCAACTAGTCCAGCCTCCTGCATCTCACAACTATATATAAACCTACTAAACACACCATCCCTCCCTCTTCAGACTGGTGTAGGCAAAAAAAGCTGCCATCCATGGCCAATTTGGATGACAAAAAATTTCCTATCCAGCCATCATAATAAGCGACCAGCTAAACTCACTGTACATATCCATCATGGCTTGTAACCTGTGATGGAGCTTTCCTCCATAAATCTATTCAATCCCCTTTTCAAAGGATCTAGGCCAGATGCTGTAACCACATCCTGCGGCAAGAAGTTTCACAGACTAATTATACATTGTGTAAAGAAATATTTTCTTTTATTGATTCTAACTCTCTCGATACTCAATTTTATCGAGATAAGCCCCAACCAAGTAATCTTGGTTGCTCTCTTCTGCATCTTTTCTAGTTCCACTATATCCTTTTTGAGATGTGATGACCACAACTGTACACAATACTTCAGATGCAACCTTACCATTGATTTGTAATTCCCTTTTTTTCAATTCCCTTTTTAATTATGCCAAGCATGGAATTGGCCTTCTTAATTGCTGCTGCACACTGGGCCGACACTTTCATCGAGCTATCCACCAGCACCCCAAGATCTCTCTCCTGAGCTGTCACAGACACATACAATTGAAAAATAAAGCTTGAATTCTTAGAAACGTTGATTTTACTGTGTTTTCCCCAGATGATGCACATAGAAAGCAGTATGAAGAATGGCTACAAGAAACCCAGCAGCTACTTCAAATGCAGCAGAAATTCCTTGAAGAGCAAATTGGAGCACACCGAAAATCAAAAAAAGCACTCTCTGCAAAACAGCGCACTGCAAAGAAAGCTGGTCGAGAGTTCCCCGAGGAAGATGCAGAGCAGCTTAAGCGTGTTACTGAACAACAGAGTATGGTTCAAAAACAGCTAGAACAGGTAAGGATTTGTGCAGGAACACACTGAAAAACACTGAACTTGCTAATTAAATTTTAACTGTTGGTACAGCAAAAGGTTGCAAAAGGGTATCACAAATTAAGAAATAATCACAGGTTCAGACTAGTGAAAATTTGGCGGAATATTCTTGAATTCACTGTATATAACAAATAATCACAACTTATGTGGCATCTTAGACAAACAAATTTATTGCAGTGCTTATGGGCAACATAAGCTCAGATAAACTGAAGATGGGGAACTGTTGCATCGGAGTCCTGGACTGACCCTCCCCAAGAGGGGCTGCAAAAGGGCCCCGGACAACATGGGGGTGCAGGCGAGCAACAGAGCAGACCAAATGAGAGGGTCACTTCAACCATATTTATTCAAACATACAATCTGGGGTCACCCAGTCCCTGCCCCAGTCCTCCTGAGCCCAGTCTTTCCTACTTGCGTAACTGGGAGCTGAGGCTACTGTCCTTCAACTAACAAATCGATGGTAAGGCCGCACCTGGAATATTGTGTTCAGTTCTGGTCGCCGCACCTCAAAAAGAACATAGTGGAGCTGGAAAAGGTGCAGAAGAGAGCGACGAAAATGATTACGGGGCTGGGGCACCTCCCTTATGAATAAAGACTGCAGCGTTTGGGGCTCTTCAGCCTAGAAAAAAGGCGCCTGAGGGGGGACATGATTGAGACATACAAAATTATGCACGGAAGGGATAGAGTTGATAGAGGGATGTTCTTTTCCCTCTCTCAAAACACCAGAAGCAGGGGGCATCTGCTAAAACTGAGGGTTGGGAGAGTTAAAACAGATAAAAGAAGTGCTTTTTTACCCAGCGGGTAGTTAATCTGTGGAACTCTTTGCCACAGGAGGTGGTGATGGGATCTGGTCTAGATGCCTTTAAGAGGGGATTGATTTCTGGAAGAAAAGTCCATCATGGGCTATAGGCCATGATGGATTGTGCAACCTCCTTACATTAGTAGTAGGCTACTTCAGAGTACCGGGTGCAAGGGAGTGGCAACAGGACGCAAGCGTCTTGTGTCTCATGCCTCCCTGGGGCACCTGGTGGGCCGTTGTGCAATACAGGAAGCTGGACTAGATGGGCCTTTGGCCTGATCCAGCAGGGCTCTTCTTATGTTCTTATATGTTAACAAGTTTTGGGCTGCTCTGAGCCAACACAGAAGTTCCCAATTGGGGTAAAAAGGAAGTAGAGCGCTGCCTATCTTACGCCCTCTTGGACTGACAGGTGGGAGGTACCTGGCTTCACCTCACGGGAAGGTGGCTGGCTCTCAGTCAGCAACTCATCGTCGTCTGGTCTGGGCCAATATGGCCAATGATGATGCTTTAAAAAGTTCTTCAGTTTTCTTTTGGACACCTCTTCTCACCTCTCAGGAGTTTTCAGGCCTATCGTTGCCTATCTCCTTTCGTTCACCATCATAAGCTGAATGCTTACACGTCTGAAGAAGCTGTCTTGGTAGGCAGATTCACTGAGCAATGCAAAATTAGATTCGGAACGTTCTGTTCCCCGGGCCGGACAGAGTATCTGTTGGCAATCCTGTCTGAAGATGCCACCCTCTGTGAAGGAAAGATCATTGGGCTTACCACATGTTCTTTCTTCACAGTGTACAGATGGCATCCTACCCACCCAGGAAAAAGGGGCACATTCCTCATCTGGTGGACAGATGGAATCTCAGCTATGAGTCTTTTCCAATGCTTGTCCAGAATGTTTCGTGCTCAGTACAATATGCTTTACATGCTAGTCATTTATGAAGTCCAGTTAAGATAGTATGAGGTTCCTTTTCAGCTTTTAATGACTAAACTGGGGGAATAGCTTTTCCTAGGCATCTTCATTTGCATAGTCTTTCTGAGCAAGGAGAAGGACTGACTGTCCAAGAATGCTGTCCATTCATTGTAAAGCGAGAACCTATCTGGGCAAGTCTAATGTTTCTCAGAAGGTCTGCAACTTGAGGAACAAAAAAAACGTTCTCTTTACTTACAGTACATTTATGGATGGTATTTCATCGTTACCTTAAAGTCTGTATGCTCTCATATCAACCTACCTGGCCTTTGTGATCTGCCACTGAGGCCCTTCTCTCAAGCTCACTAGGTACTAGGGGCAGGGCCTTTTCAGCAGTAGCTCCATAGTTATGGAACTCCCTTCTTAGAGAAATGCAAATAATCTCTTCACTTGCTATTTTTAAAGAACAATCTTTTTTCTGTTCTGTAAGACTTTCTGTGTACAAATTATGTTTTAGTTATTTATGCTTTAGGTGCCAGATTGTGATTTTATTGCTTGCTGTTTTTTTTATTTGTAGTTTTATGACATTGTTTTCCTGTAACGTTCTTCTATTTTGATTTGTCAGCCACTGAGTTTTTATGAAAAGCAGGATAAAGATAAATAAATTGTGTGCTTACATTGTAGATACGAAAGCAACAAAAGGAACATTCAGAACTCATTGAAGAATATCGAATTAAACAGCAGCAATGTGGAATCGGACCCCATGCAGTGGTGCCTGGCATTGCTTCTCAGACCCCACTAGTCCCTGGGGGATCGCCACCAGCTGCAATGGGTCAGCAAAATTTTCCAATGGTACCGCAGCAGCTTCAGCATCAACAGCATCCAGTAGTTATTCCCGGACAGCACAATCCACCTAGGATGCCAAACCTGCCTGGGTGGCAAACTTCCAATTCTGCACCAACCCATCTCCCCCACAGCGCACCAAGGATGCCACCTGCAATGGCACAGTTACCAGTAAATCCTGTGACACCCACTTCTGCATCGGCTCCCAGCTCAAATGTGCAGGCAGGACCACCACCACGTGTCGAGTTTGATGACAATAACCCATTTAGCGAAAGCTTTCAAGAACGTGAGCGAAAGGAGCGATTGCGAGAGCAGCAGGAAAGGCAGCGAATTCAGCTGATGCAAGAGGTGGACCGGCAGAGAGCCTTGCAGCAAAAGATGGAAATGGAGCAGCATGGCACAGTGAGCTCAGAAATGAGTGCCAGAACGTCCTTGTCTCAAATACCGTTCTTCAATTCTGACTTACCTTGTGATTTCATGCGGCCTCCACAGCCCCTTCAGCGGTCTCCACAGCATCCACAGCAACCCATTTTGCCACAAGGGCCTTTGAACTCCCCACCTGCTGCCAGCTTTCCCCTGTGTAATGAACAGCGACCAGTGGGCTCTTCCCCTTTTGGACCTGAGCCACCTCCAGTTCCAGATGACGGTCCCACTTTCCATACTGTTAAACAATCCCACGGGAATATTTCTGGGACCAGCTGCACCCAGTACCAGGCTAGAACTCAGTTTGCCACTGGTCAGCCTGCAGTTTCTTCAGTATCTGCCCCCTGTGGTCAGGACAGCAGCATCCTTCATGGAGCAAACTTTCCTGGGACAAATCAGTCTCTCATTCAGTTGTATTCTGATATCGTTCCAGAGGAGAGGGGTAAAAAGAAAAGAACAAGGAAAAAGAAAGAGGAGGATGTTGAGTCGGTTCATACCCCATCAACACCCCATTCGGATATAACTGCCCCCCCCAACTCCAGTTGTTTCTGACTCCAGCTCCACCCCAATTGTCAGCACCCCTGGTGAACCTCCACGCCAACCAATAGAAACAGAGACAGAGGACCTGCCAGCCTCATCCAACCCTGCGGAGAGTCAGTCTTCCTTAGAACTGAAAGGTCAGATCTCTAATAGTGATTTGCCACAAAACAAATTGCCTGAGCAGTCAAGCATAAGCCCCGAGACAGACGAGGTCAAGCCAGATGCTTCTGGGAACATTCAGGAAATTAGGCGGGAAAAGACAGAAGCTGATCAGTGCCCTAGTCAAGCTGAGCCTCAGCTGACAAATCAAAGTGGTATTAAAGTGGAGGAAGATAAAACCGCAACTTATTCTTCCCCTTCATCCGAGAGCCAGGCACAACCGAGCAGCATCCCAGGAGCAAAAGGGGATTTGGGGAATGAACTCCTCAAACACTTGCTGAAGAACAAAAAATCTGCCTCTCTTCTCAATCAGAAGTCAGATATCTGTCTCCAGGCGGAAGAGAGCGCTAAGGAGAGCAAGTTCATTGAGAAACAAGACCCAGCTGAAGGTGATATGGTAAGCAGTTTTTGTAATTAACATATAGACTTCCAGAATATTAGATTGTTTCACTTTATTGTACTAAGCATTTAAAGAGGCCAGCTTCTCATTGTAAGCCCCTAAGGTGATATATAAATAAAAAATGAATTGTCAGAATATTAGTTCGACATTATCCTCTGAACTGCTGTATATAAGGTATCATGTATCCCTTCAGGCACCCCCTTTCTTCATATATTAAGAAATTAAAAACCATTATCCCATTGTGTCTGAATACTTAGTTCCATTTGTTATGGCTTGGCAACAGCTATTCCTTCTCCAAACCAATATTGTTGGGTTTTCTAACATCTACCTTATCTTTCCTAACCCCTAGGGAAAGCCCAGTGTGGCTTATGGCCCAATCCAACCCAACTCCCCATGCAGTGAAGCAGTGGGGCCAGTCAGGCATCTGTTGTATCCCTCTGGGGAGTTTTGGCATGCGGAGGACTCTTTAGAGTGAGGGAACATTTGTCCATGCCAGCTTGATAGATCTATTCAGACTGGCGCCACTCACATCGCATTGACCAATGAAGGCAGATCGGACCCAGGAAGGGGATTCGGTTTCAGTTGTCTTAGCCTGACTTAAAGTCACATTCTTAAAAGCAAGCTCGTAAAGACGTAGTGCCTTGGTCTGTTGTTGTGTGCAGGCACAATGGCAAAAACTTCTTTATTGTTGCTTTGTAGAAATACAAAACAACTAAGTGTGTAAGTGAACTAGCCTAATATAGCTGCATAACCTTTGGCTTTTGTTTTGTTTTGGTTAATAAGCGGCCTTTAGGGAATCCATTGCAGGGCGCATTTGGGTGTAGTGGCAACAGTCAGCTCCAGAAAGTGGATGTAGCACAGGAAACAAAAAAACAACGCAACAAGCGAACTCAGAGAACAGGCGAGAAGGCTGCCCCTCGGTCTAAGAAGAGGAAGAAAGAGGAAGAGGAGAAGCAGGCTCTCTACCCCAACATGGATACATTTATGCAGCTAAAGCAGGTGAGCATTGCAGGGCCGGGGAGAGGGGGACAGTGCATAGCAGACGCCTTTGACAAAGCACAGCCAGCCTTATTGTGCTGGAAAAGAGGACATGTTCACCACCCCAGCTGCAATATCCTAGTTTTGTTTTGTTTTTAATATTTTTGCTGATTGAGTTATTGCCTAAATCACTGATTCCCAATCTTCTTGATGCCATGACTCATTTTGTCCTCCATAGTGGGTTGTGATGTGGGAATAACTCGCCAGGAAGGTGGGGAGGGTCTTCTAGGTTGCGCCATGCTGGTGACCCACTCTACTGGCTTTTGAGGGCCTCAGGAAGGCCTGCAGAAGCCTCAGGAAGCCACTTCCGGGTTTTGGAAACAAACTAGAAGTGACTTTCCAAGGTTTCCGTGGGCTATGCTAATGGGCTATGCTAATTTGAGCTGTAAACATTTCATATACACTGCTTATTCCTTATAGCATTAAGATAATTATTCAACAAGTCCTCACTTTACATTGCTTGATTTAAAGTAGTTCCATTATAAAGTTGTTCAGGAAAAAATCAATTCCTGTATCTGTGTGAAGTTTGCACATTCTCCCCATGTCTGTGTGGGTGTTCTCTGGGCCAGAAAGCTCTTATTTATCTTGGGGTTTAATATTAGAAGTGTTTTGGGTCTTTACTGAGAAGTGTGTGGTGATGTTTTTGTGACCAGAAATATGCTATTGGAATATAACTCTTGTTTACATGTATCAGTTAGCCTAAAGTAAAATGGTTTCAGTTGTTTAACGTACGGGTCCTAAGAACCTATCACCAACTTTAAGTGAGAACTTGCTGTATAGCGTTTACAGTGCTTGACATTTTGAGAACTGCTGGCTGCTTACCTGAAGGGAGTAGTATATGGGATTAGAAAAACATATCCTTATTGGACTTGGACTGTTTGAGAGGTATTGAGTGAATTACTTACTGGACTACCTCAAAGGTGCTATATTGTAAAAGGACAAAAATTGGTCTGTCATCTTAGTGGAATTGGGTAGAAATGTACAGCTGGTGATGCATCTTGCTTGTTATAATGTTATCTGCTTGTGTCTCCCTATAGCAGCTCTCTTTGCTGCCTCTAATGGAGCCAATCATTGGAGTGAGCTTTGCCCACTTTCTTCCTTATGGCAGTGGCCATGTGAACAGTGGAAATCGCCTTATGGGAAACTTTGGCAGTGCTACGCTTGATGGGGTATCAGATTACTATTCCCAGCTAATCTATAAGGTGCTTTTTTTTCTCATAGATTTTCCAAAAGTTCTATAGGAAGCAAAGCAGTGGATTAACTACTAGTTATATCAGGGTGATTCTTAAGATCGTGCTGCTTCTAAAAAGAGAGCTGTGTGTGTGAAGGCCTCAGTATGCCCCAAGGGTTAGAATGGATGTTAGAAGCTATAAAGATTGCAACGGATGAGTTGAAATGCTGAATTCCTTATTCCAGAGTAAAGTTGGATTGGCTGTACTAGCTTGCAAAGCTGTGATTCTTTTGCAGGTTCATTACTTCAACAAGCTTTTGTCAGCAATGAGTTAAGTAAAGAGTCAAGGTCCTGTGCTCCTAATTTAAAGTGACCAGCTGGCAACATCCCATAGCCACCCATGCTGCTTACTCACATCTCTTATTTGAGTGATCAGATGACAACAGTCAGATTTGACCAAGGGCAGAATTCCCTACCCCATTGTGAATGTACAATTGTCAATCAACAGATTCTGCATCAGGACTTGTGCCAGGGTGGTGGAGAAGCCACCCCAATGACGCTGCAGAAATGGCCACCTAAACACAGTGATAACCAACTAATGCTTAGGACACAGCCACAGTACACTGAAAAACCTTTTACTTAATTTTTATTTAATGAAAATTGTCTATTGTGGTGTTATTAAGGATTTGCTTTTCTGCTCCACACATGAGAATAAAGGGTTGTGCCCCCTGTCCCCCCCCCCTACCCCCGGGGTACATAATGTGAAGGTGCCTTAACTGCACCCAGGATGATGGCTGCACTATTAAGGGAAACTGGAGAAATGGAGGGTTCTGTAAATTTTCTCATAGAATAATATTTCTAAAAACTTGATTCAAAAATGGTTTTTTTCTGTCAGCCTGCCTATGTAGACCACCCTGAGTCTATGAAAAAAGTGGTATATAAATACTGTAAAAAATAAAACAACTTATTTGTGAATGTTTAGAAAATAGCAATTGCATGTCGGACTCTTTGTAAGTTGATTGCATCACCTGTTATTACAAGTGGGGATGTTTTACCAAATAAACTTTCTGAAAACTGAAATAATTTATTTTCCTCCCATGTAGCAGAATAATCTGAGTAACCCTCCAACTCCTCCGGCCTCCCTCCCTCCTACGCCACCACCTGTTACATGCCAGAAAATGGTTAATGGATTTGCAACCACTGAAGAACTTGCTAGCAAGGCTGGGATGTTAGGGGGTCATGATGGTAAGTTGCCACTTATATTCCAAAATATGAGCTTGATTTAAGGACTGTCTGTGATAGTGGTGCCTGCAGAAGCTCTCCATGATGTAGCTGTGGAGCTCTGCACAGTCAAGGCTGAAGGCTTTCAATGTTGTTCCGTGATATTGCAAGACTTCGGAATCCAAGATTTCAAGGAATCTAGCGAGATCTGGGGGGGCAGGGCAAATATGGTGGCTGCCAGATCATAGCAGAGGAAGGAGGGCTTGGGAGGCATAAAAGGGAAGGAGAGGGAGGTGGTAGTGTGGGAGGAGGAGAAGTGAAGAATGAGTGGGGAGACCCTGAGAAAGAAAAACATTTGGAAAATGGAGGTGGGAAAGGTGGACAGCAGAAGAGATGAGGAGCAAACAGTAGCATCCAGTAGACTGAGAGAAGTTGATGGGGACAAGTGGGAAGGGCAGGAAAGGAACATGTGCTGGATTGGGATAAGCAGTGTTTGGCGGCAGTTGTGGCGCCTCGAGCCAACAGGGTGAGCTGAAACTCGCGATGTAGCAATGCCAAGGATGGGCCACCCATCTCCTTATAGTGGTGGATAGTACAAGCCCACTATAATACTGGAATAGTAGAGTGGAATGGAACTGGGAGAGGCAGACCCGTGGGAATGACGAAGCAAGTGCCAAGTAAAACAGCCAGAGAACTGGGCTCGTCTTTGTGTTGGGACTTAATTGATGACACAGACCACTTGGAATTGTACAACAGCAGCTTTAGTGTAAACAAATCTGTTCCATTGTGAGCAGCATATGCAGAGTTTTCCATTATGTCATTTCTTAGAGAATCAGGTTCATGAGTCAGAATGTTTCAAAACAACCCCTTTGATGCAGCATTGTCTTCTTGAGGAGAAGATCCCCTTGGAATAAGTTCCCCTGAATTCAGTGGGAATGGCAGAATTCCATGTCAGACTGATATGAGTTCCTATATAAGGCACTGCTTGTTTTTCATTTGTCCTGGGACATCACTGCTGTGGGTTTCCAGGCTTTGGCCATCAACTGAAAGTATGATTGGAAGTTAGAATTCCCCCTTGTATGTTACTAGATGCACTAGTCAGTGTTTTTCAAGCTTGGTGGGTCCCGTAGTACCTTGTGCAACCGTCATTGAAAATATGGGAAGATGGGATGCTAGAAAGGGGGTGGGGTGTGTGGTTCTTTTGCTTGTGTCAAAGTTGTAAATGGGTTCTTTTTTCTTTCTGATTCACTTTGCTACTGGAAAATAGCTGAGAAATAGGGTTATTTCTTATTGCTGCATTCTCAGGAAAGCAGCTGGCTCTGGCGTCACAATGACGGCACTTCAGGTGAATCCCAGACAAGATTGTCTTTCTCAAAAGTGATCTTTCTCCTGGTGCTAAAACATTTGAGAACCACTGACCTAAGTCTTTTCTTCAATCTTTTCTTTCTATATTTCAGTTACCAAAACTCTAGGACCGAAACAGTTTCAGCTGCCTTTCAGACCACAGGATGATCTGTTAGCCAGAGCCATGGCTCAGGGTCCTAAAAGTGTGGATGTTCCTGCTTCTCTTCCTACCCCACCTCATAACAATCATGAAGAGCTAAGGTAGGCAGTGTTTCAAAACTGTTGTGCATCAAGTGCTCGTTGGGCTAGGTTCCCCAAAAACCTCTGAACTCTGAAAAGGCTTATGTTGGCAATAAATGACTATTTTTGCTATTAAGGATTGGCCTGCAATATCCACAGATTCAGGGCTCAAGGATTTCAGAATCCGCTGTTTCTAGACCTGCAGGAGAGAGGCCCATCTGGACCTTCCAAACCTGACTGGAACTGGGTTCTGATCAGATCCTGGGGGTTTTCTGAGGCCCGCAGAGGCCACCTATGCTGCCACCCACAGCCTCTAAAGGCCCCAGAATTCCCATTAAGGGCAAAAACAATGCTACTTCTGGTTTTTGGCAAACACTGGCAATGACGTTTTTATACTAAGACATTCTGAGGCCCCAGAGGCTTGTTTCAGAATGTCTTCCATGTCTGTTGTGTCTTGTAATTTTTATTTTTCCTCCCCAAAGGTTTTTCCAACTTTGAAAAAATCCTTTTTCTCTGTTCAACTTTGGCCTGTCACTCATACCCTCAAATCTTCTTAATAACTTTCTGAAACGGTCCCTTTTCCCACTAGAATAGTTGCATGGCCCATTCCTCTGAGCCAGGCTATGTAGCAGCTTGCTCTGGGTAGATAGTGTTTTTAAAATTATTTTTTATGAATGAGGCATAAAGGTGAGAGAGAGGTGAAGTTCTCTTTAGGAGGGAACTATTCCCACATCTCCTATTTGCGAGTCTGTCACCTTTTTTCAATAAATATGTGGTTCTTGCAGCTATGGAATTAAGACTCAGAAGCATGGAAATCAGTATACAGTTATAGAACAACCTATGCTACGGGAACCTAAAGAGAGGGGTTTTCTGATATGAGAGATTCTCAGACAGGGCTTCTCACATTCATTGCCTTTCTCTTGTGAAAAGAACAAATGTATTGCCTCTTGAAATAGACAGAAATTTCCTCCAGTCTGCTGTCAGTATCTTGAATCCAGCACTACATCTCCACTTCAAATAAACACCTTATAGTCGACATTTCTATACTTGAACACCACTTCCAGTGCTGCTAGTTTTCCTTTCCTTTCCAGGGTTCAGGAGCCTGGTGATGATAGAGACACTCCTGACAGCTTTGTTCCCTCTTCCTCTCCTGAGAGTGTGATGGGCATGGAAATAAGTAGGTTTCCTGATCTGTCGGCTGTAAAGGAAGAGATGCCAGACCCTATTCCATCCCCCATCATTCCAATCCTACCCAACAGCACTGGAAAGGGTAATGCCAAAATGAATTCTAAATGGGTGTGGTATATTTCTTGTCTTCATTTTCATTTTACCAGGTACCTCAACTGCATGTGTGCTTGATTTATTCCCTCTCACTTTTTAATATTTAGGTTCCGAAGCAAAAATGAATTATATCAAAACAGAGCCTGGTTCTGGTTTCTTTAGCCATCAGTTCCCTTCCCAAAATGGTCCAAAATGTGGCCTTGTTTCTGTAGCAATTACCTTGCATCCAACGGCTGCAGAGGTAAGGAAATAAATTTCTTGAGGTTCTAATCAAAGCTACAGTGCTGTATGTGTCACAATGCTAGTGGCTAATTGTATTTTTTTATGTGAGTTGCTGTGGCATAGCAGTTTTAAACTCCAATAATTGATCTCTGTGCCACTTTAAATTGTAGGGCTATACTGAAATTGCCTAACAAAGGGAGATATCAGGGTGAGGGAAGAGTTTCACCAACACACCCCACTTACTTGTAACAGAAATGAAACTGAGTGGGTGCATTTCATGGGAAGTTTTTCATGAAAACACACCTTAGCACTGTTGCCTGATGAAAAGCAGAACTGATATGTTTGTGGGGGTTTACGTCCTTTTTCCACTCCAGAATATTGGGACTGTGGTGGCTGCTTTTTCCAACCTTCTGCATGTCAGGATTCCAAACAGTTATGAAGTTAGCAATGCGCCAGATGTTCCTTCCTCCATGGGAATGATGGTCTCTCACAGAGCAAATCCAGCTTTTGAGTATAGACAGCATTTGCCACTTCATGGTCCTCAGCCAGGCACTCTGGGCCCTCCTGGACTAATGGCGCCTTATGGACTCAAGCAGCCGCATGTGCCCTTTCCCCGAAGTGGTGGTGGTGAGTTCATCTATGTTATGTTTAGGTTATACCGATGAGGATGATTTCTTGAAACTCAGTCCCAAAGATGTGGACCTCAGATTTCAGAGAATAAATGAATGTGTGTGCTTCATTTTCCTTGTCAGTAATATGAAGCGTGTTTTAGCTGCTTTAGTTAAAACCCACACTTGTAAAAGATATTGGGGGAATGTTCCTGAATTATTATGTCAGATGCAGTCCCAAACTTCTGTATTATAAGTGGATGCACTAGAAAAAATTATGGGGTGATACTGGGATGGGCAAAGTATGTTCTTGGGTGGTTGAGCAAGGCATATTGCTTTTGTACATCAGTTGCTTGGAAAATGTTTTATCAAAGGGGGGGGTGGAGAACAAGGCATCCCATAGAGATCTTACAGTGGGATGATGCACATAGTCTATTAAAATTGTACTTTGTAACAAACTTGTGTTCTTGCCCTGTTACATTTTGACAGCTTATAAGGCTCACAGTCCAAGTGTTGCAGATGGTTCGGTCCTGAGACCGCAGTGGTGCTCTCATTGTAAAGTGGTAGTCCTGGGGAGTGGCGTCAGGAAAACGATCAAAGATCTTCCCTTTCTGAAGCAGGTAATGCGGTTTAGGAAAAACAACCCTCACTTTGTTTGCTGATAGGTCCACAAAAGGGCTGGGGAGGGAATAATCTTCTATATTGTTTCGGTTGATTTCTGTCATTTGTATACCTTGCATTGTGTTTCAGTCCTGCTTTTTGGATAGTCAGTGGAGCTTTCTTTTTCATTAACAAGTGGTCTTTGGCAGTTCAGAAGTGACTTGAGAAGCTACTGCACAGTAATGATGTTCTATCTGCTCAAGCAGAAGAGAGTTCATCAAATTTTTATCTTGCTCTGATTTAATTTCTGCTGTTTCACTGGCTGCAGAAAAATGTCCATCTCTAGGGTCTCTGTCTTGATACAGAGATACCAGAATGTTTCAGAGTACAAATTTCAGAAACTGGCTTGCCTCCATGCTGTTATAGCTGGATATTTTAATTTTGACTTGAAATTATTTCCAGCACCAGATAATTCTTTATAATCAGCAATTTCTAAAATAATGTCAGAGTGACGTTCAAATACTCCCAAGTAATGTGCCAGCATTTTTATTAAAATAAAATTTCACCTTTTCCTAGTGAAAACTGTTTCATATTTTAAATATGTATTTTTGTTTATTTTAAGGCATTAAAATTCCATTTGGCATGTACAGAAAGAAAATCTGTTTTATTAATTTACCTTTGTGGTGGTAGCAAAATCTTACCTGAAATATTGAGGCTGCCGCTAACTAGTTGTAATTTTTCAGTTCTACACTAAGAGGAATTTGGGCTCCAAAGTTTTACACAAAAGTAAAGTGGTTGCAAGTGTTTTTTGTAGGATTCTTACAACTGCACATCTTAATATTTCCATCACCAGTCATTCCTGAAATGCAATTTCCTGAAGTACATTTTTATGCTTTGGTCTTCCCAGGATTCCAGAGAGAAGTCTGGGGGGATGGAGAAAGACATGGTCTTCTGTAGCAACAATTGCTTTGTTCTTTATTCAGCATCCATGCAAGCAAAAAACTCAGACAGCAAGGTAAAAATATAGCTATTCTGGCTGCTACTTCTTTAATATACTACATTAAAGATTATTTAAAATACCCACAATATTGTAGTTTCAAAACCCTAAAAAGCAAAGTATCAGAGATGAAGTCTTGTATTTAATAACTATTATTACTTCTGAGAGCAGTCCTTTACAGTAGTTGGCTCCTAAAGTATTCTGTACCTCATGTTATGCAACTGACAGTCTACCCCGCCAATGTAGCTATGCCAACAGGACATGCTGCATCCCTTGGGGAAGTTGCAGGACCTGGCGATCTCCCTAAGGTTAACACTTGTTCCCTTTCCCCAGGGCAGGCCTCTGCTGCCCCGATGGGTCTATTAAGATCTGCACCAGCTACTTTGTTGGTGCCGTCTGAGTGGACCTGGGTAGGTGGATCGAGGCCAGAAAAAGGGGATAGGATATTGGTAGAGCCACTGTTGCCGATTCTGCCCTTTTCCTGTGCCCTAGATCAGCTTGTAATGGAGTCAACCAGAGGACAGGTGACTCTGGATTTGATACTGTGTGGTACTTAGGACCTGGTTCCACACAATACCAAATATACCAATATAAATGCTATTGAGCCATTGGGAAATAGTGACCATGCTGCAATCTGTTTCTCCATGCATGTTGAGGGAAGAGTGCCAAGCCAATCTGACATGGAAACCCTTGACTTCCAAAGGGCAGACTTCCTTCAAATGAGGAGATTAGTTAGAAGCCAAAAGGGGAGGTCTAGTCTCTCCATAAGAACATAAGAAGAGCCTTGCTGGATCAGGTCAAAGACCTGCAAGTGGGGATGCACTGCTGGAGGTGTGCCCTCTGCAGCCCCCCCCCCCGGATTGCCCCTGATATATGTGCTTATCACTGTTTGATGTCAGTGTGCATGGATAGTCTATAAGTACCATGCACATAATTCCTGTGATTGTTCCTTCTCTTAAGTTTGGACGTATTGTGGAAATCAAGTGTACATGCACAAATATGTCCACATAGCACATTGTCATGTGCAATGGATAGCAGGAGAGCCACAAGTCAACACCCCACCTTAAGTATTCCATTTCCACTTTGCAACTCTGAAGAAGCTCTTAAATGTTTGTTGCCGGGCTCCCTCTTGGGCCTACCTGCAATGGCTCTGTCAGACATTATGGCATAGTGCTTCTATGCAAATGTTTAGAAAGTTCAGGGTCTGTTGTTTTTTCTCTCTAGAAAATATTCACTGTTTCATTCCTTAAATCTATGATTTGAAATCTTAGTTCTGGATTGTAAAACAGTCCAAGCTTATTTGGAGAAAATATAATTAAATTATGAAAACCTACTGCCCACTCCTAAGGGCTGTTTATGCCAGGGTAGAGGGTGGCCAAAACAGGGAGGAGATAGGATAGGGAGGAGGGTGGATCAGGCCCAGGAAGGAAGTGGGTTTGGTGGCCATGGAATCCTAGCCCTGTTATTGGACCCAGGCTGCCTTTTCAGATCAACATAGAGTGGCACCAGCTATGGAGCTGACACAGGCCTGAGTTGACCCATGCCAGCTTCTGGGGCCTAACCAAGGCAGATAAACAAATGTTCTTTTACCCTGAGTAGGCCTCAATAAGCTGAAAGTCCCCTGTGGGATACAGCGAGAGCCAAGTTGGTTACGTTGCATCACTGCAGGGACTTAGTTAGGATTGGGTTTGCCCATACAAGATTTGATGATAAGGTTACTACTTCTAGCATATTTGTTATGGATGCTACATTTTGCCCGTTTCTTCTGACTTAAAAGTGCTCACAAAATGTTGTTATTTTCCTTGATCCATATTGAATTGCTTTCTTATTTCTCAGGAATCAATTTCTTCCTTACAGCAGATTCCAATGAAAGAGGTACCCACCAAAGCATTCCATCAATACAACAACAACATTTCTACATTAGATGTACACTGTCTCCCGCAGTTACAGGAAAAGGTTTCTCCACCCTCATCACCTCTTATCAACTTCCCTCCTGCTTTGGAAGCAGCCAGAGCGGAGCCCAAACCAGATGAGCTCAAGGTTACAGTGAAACTCAAACCCCGTCTGAGAACGATACCCAATGGCCTTGATGACTGTCGACCAGTAAGCAAGAAATGGAAAGGAATGAAGTGGAAGAAATGGAGCATTCAGATTGTGATTCCAAAAGGAACCTTCAGGCCTCCTTGTGACGAGGAGATCGATGAGTTCCTCAAGAAATTGGGCACAACCATTAAGCCTGATCCTGTACCTAAAGACTTCCGGAAATGTTGCTTCTGTCATGAAGAGGGCGATGGGCTAACAGATGGACCAGCAAGACTTCTTAACCTTGACTTAGACCTTTGGGTCCATTTGAACTGTGCTCTTTGGTCTACCGAGGTCTATGAGACACAAGCTGGTGCCTTAATAAATGTGGAACTAGCTCTGCGGAGGGGCTTGCAAATGAAATGCATGTTCTGTCACAAAATGGGCGCTACCAGTGGCTGTCACAGGTTGAGGTGCACAAATATTTATCACTTTACCTGTGCCATTAAAGCACAATGCATGTTTTTTAAAGACAAAACTATGCTTTGTCCCATGCACAAACCAAAGGGAGCTCATGAGCAAGAACTCAACTATTTTGCAGTCTTCAGGCGGGTCTATGTCCAGCGTGATGAAGTTCGGCAGATTGCCAGCATCGTACAACGAGGGGATCGTGAGCACACTTTCCGGGTGGGGAGCCTTATCTTTCACACCATTGGTCAGCTGTTGCCACACCAGATGCAGGCCTTCCACTCTTCCAAGGTGCTCTATCCTGTGGGTTATGAGGCCAGCAGGCTATACTGGAGTACGAGGTCTCCCAACCGTAGGTGCCGCTACCTGTGTTCCATAGAAGAGAAGGACGGCCTTCCCCTCTTTGTGATCAAGGTTGCCGAGCACGGCCATGAAGATCTGGTTCTCACTGGAGCAACCCCAAAAGGTAACAGAAAACCACGCGACTATCATTGGTGGATTGCCCTTACTATCGTGCCAGATATATATTCATTTTTAAATATTTATATTTTTAATAGCATTTTGCACATCAACTATTTCAAGTTTCTTGGTCTGTGTTTTACTCTGAATTGGTCTGGATAAACATTAAAAGATTTTGTGTTATCTAAAGTCAGACATTACATGTAATACCTGTATCAATGAGAGAGCTAAAAATGGACAGCCAACCTGAAGATGATGTGCCTGTTTTATGTAGACCACCTACACAGAAAATACGTTTCTTACATACATCATGGTTGGGTAGCAAATGGAGGACTCACTCGGGAACTCCTCCTGTTGCTCTGTGTCCCTGCCTCAAGAAACTGCCATGCAAAACATGTTAGCCCTTATCGTGCATGACAGTTGACTTGCCTAATGTGATTTTCTTTGCATATGTGACCAGAGAATTCGTCTTGGGAAAAGTGAATCTTAAAATCTAGAAAAAAAATCATTTGTAGTATTAATGTCTCAAATTAGGACCTGTGTGAAGTAAACTTTGGCCAATTGTACAGACTTTCAGGGCAATCCTAGTTCTACATCCAAGGTGCTATGAATCTTAGTATGTAAGCCACTCTGTACACTTTTTCTTCTGTTGAAGGGAGCTAGAGAAATATTCTTAATTGTAATAAATAAACGGTGTACCAATGACGACAGAGCTGAGTCTGCTGTCCTCCCCCCCCCCCCCCCCCGCCCTTCTGTGTGTTTTCACTGTAATTTTCTCCTTTCTGTATTAGGTGTTTGGGATAAAATCCTGGAGCCTGTTGCTTCCGTAAGGAAAACCTCTGAAATGCTTCAGCTCTTCCCTGCATATCTCAAGGGTGAAGACCTCTTTGGTTTGACAGTGTCTGCAGTGGCTCGGATAGCGGAATCAGTGAGTGGTCTCCACAGCTCCTCTTTGCTGGCTCTTGGCATGTTCTTGTTTAGACTCAGTGTTTGGCGATGGTCTACAAGAGGCATGGCATCCTGGCTAATCTCAGGTTCAACTTTTAATACAGCCTTTAAGATAATGGCTGCAAAGGAGCTTTTAGAAATGTAGTCAAAAACACAACTTGCTTCTGGCTTTGTCCAGAGCAGAAATTAACTGACAGCAGCTGGAGAGAATCCTGAGAAGTGGGAGCAAGGTTAGGTTGAAGTGGAGTTTGGCATCTAACAGAGAAGCAGAGGGCGAGGACAGTGGGTAGATGCACATCTTGTAAGAGCCTGGACACTTGCTGCAGGCTTACTCATGCTAACAAAATAGCCAAGTTGCAACGACACAGAATTGTGAATCTCGCCCTAGAGGTTCAGAGGTTGAAGGGACCATAAGTAGAGGTGTTCATGGTGAGACTGGCTTATAGCCTACGTCTTTCGGCACACAGTGAACTTAAAGAGCACCATTTTCAAACACCTCTAACCATAAGCAGATGCCATGACTACCTGCCTTAGTTCCTGTGTTATTTCCCCTTGCCTGTCGTCTTAACAGTTCCCCATCCTGGCCCTAGAATTTTAGGTGCAAAGTAGAGAAAGAGAAATAGGACTGAAAGAGCAGCCAGCCACTCAGGCTTCTGTGCTCGCTTGCAGCCCCCTCTTTGCTGGCCTCTGTTGTAAGGCTATAATCTGAGAGGCAGGCTTAGGCAGTGGGAAGGACAGGAGGCAGCACCAAACATCCCATGACACACGGCTTTCTTGGTAGTGGTGCCCAGTGTATGGAACTCCCTCCTGCTCGTTCAGTCTGAGCGTTGTTCAACAGTGGCAGAAGCGTTTTCGTTCCAGCTGGCAGTCTGTGGATGCTGCTCTGTTTTCAGCTGCTCTTTTGGTGTTGCTTCTTTCCCCGCTCCTCATTTTTATAATTTCTTTCTGCTTGTTTGTCATTTTTTAATCATTGGGAACTGCCTTGAAGGTACTTTGGAGGGGGGTTTAAAGTGTGGGGTACATGTGTTTTAACAAATTAATAGTAACTCCTTATTATGTGTAACGTTCCCTTTTTGAGGGCGATTGGAACGAGGCTGTGAAGGGAAATGAGAGTTGCTATGGGGTGTTTAAAATTTGTCAAACTCTCCCACGTTATATTTTAGGCAGTGATGGCAGAAGGGAAGTAAAGGTGAAGTGAGCAGATGCTGTCTAAGGGGGCAAAGCACCCAGCCTTGGTGAGGGCGAGGCTCCTGGGCAGGGGTAGAAGAGGCAGCATTGGGCTTGTACAAGGCTGCTGGGCTTTCAAAGAAGATCAACATGATGCCATTTTGCACATGACCTGGTTGCATGTTTTGCATTTCGATTTGCCTGCAGAGAGTCATGGCTGTTCCCATTCTTGATCCTGTTGCTGTATCAGTGGCCGTTTATTTGCCCTCTTTGCTGTGGGGTTGACATGTGTCTCCTTGGTGTGTTTCCAGCTTCCTGGGGTTGAGGCCTGTGAGCATTACACCTTCCGGTATGGCCGAAACCCACTCATGGAGCTCCCTCTGGCCATCAACCCCACAGGCTGTGCTCGCTCTGAGCCGAAAATGAGCACCCATGTCAAGAGGTTTGTGTTAAGGTATTTTCTTTTAAATTCACATAATACAGCCCAGGGTTTATAGGCTGCGTAGGATACTTGTGCTTCTGTGTGCTGCTTACAAACCCTGCTGTCATTGGCTGTGTATGTGCATGTCCGAGCCAGGGGGGCTGCTTGGTTGTCTACGCTAGCTGGCTTTGAGTGTCTGTCTGTCTTGGATTTTTATTTCATTCAGGATGTCATAAAATGCAGAGAGATCTTCAGTTTTTCTTGTATGTCTTTTCTGTTATATGACCCATTACTGCAGGCCTCATACCTTGAATAGCACCAGCACTTCAAAGTCATTTCAGAGCACAGTTACAGGAGAACTGAATGCACCTTACAGTAAACAGTTCGTTCATTCAAAGTCCTCTCAGTACCGAAAAATGAAGACTGAATGGAAATCCAACGTGTATTTGGCACGCTCGCGTATTCAGGTCAGTTACAGTTTTTGACAAGAGTAATGAGTTCTACTCTTGAAATTTCTGTAGCAGCCTCTTCCACATAAATCTGAAAACAATTTGAAGCACCTTTCAAAACACTTGTGGAATGAAGTGTGTGTGTGTGTGTGTGTGTTTTGTAAGCCATCTTCATTGTAATATGATCAAGTCAGGGTATTCGTCACATACCCTGAAATTAAAATGAAGGTGACATACAACACATTGCTATTACACAACAAATAAAAAGGGCTCACTTTCTTTGTACCTAATCCTACACACCAACATAGTGGCTTATTTGTGTACTTTGGTACTTGGATGTCCCTAAACCATATATGTTCTGTCTTTGTAGGGCCTGGGCTTGTATGCTGCTAGAGACATTGAAAAGCACACCATGGTCATTGAATATATTGGAACCATCATCCGCAATGAGGTAGCCAACAGGAAAGAGAAGCTTTATGAATCTCAGGTATTACATAAGGCAACTTGATCTCCAATTCAAGCATTCATGTAGCATAACCAAAGGTGTAGGGTCTTCCCTAGGAGAAACAAGTTTAGATCTGTGTGTGTGGTGAATGCTGACAACTGTGTGAGCAGGGTGTATTCAGGTTTGTTCAGGGATTACAGCCTGGTGCTGAGGCACTCAAAAGTTCAGTCTTGAGAACCGAGATCACCTGCTGTTTCTGCAGAAGTACCTCAAAAGCAGAGGCAGAGCATCCATGTGGCACCTGCTGTGGATGCTGTTGAAGGTGCGGGCGCTCGGGTGAAGGAAAAAGCCTCCGTTCTGCTCCAAAACAGTGATTCCAGATGCTGGGGGCAAGGCACGTCAGCGCAGGGGGCATGGTGGGCAGTGCAGGGGGCGTAGTGATGCATCACGTCGTCTACCTGCTCCAGGCGCCATTGGAGCCTGCAATGGTTCTGCTCTAAAGCATTATAACCAGGGTTAATAGTAAACAGAAGCCTTTATTGGCATAAAAAATTTATGTTTGAAAGACAACAGTAGGCGCCTCGACAATGATTAAGAACTATTTTGAAATAAAGACATGATTGAATCGTCTACTCTGACATTTAATTATGCAGTCCATAAAATTGGCCACTTTATCTTGTCTTCCACTACATCCTTCAAAATGTAGTAGATTTTTTCCTCATCAAGATGGCCTCTCACTTTTGGCAGAATTGATCTCAGATACTTTTCATGAAGATCAGTGTAGAGTGGACAATATAAAAACGTATGTGAGATTGTCTCAATGCCTCCCAAAGCACCGATACAACACCTCTCCTCATATGGTATCTGTCTGCCATATCAGACCGCTGACGGGATAATGTTAAATCTGGTCGAGGAATAAGCTCTACGCTTTTTCGGATCTTGCAGGTGATACCAATAAAAGGCCATACGATCAAAATTGATAGATATCCCAAAATGCAAGGGGGAATGGACACCATCTGCTGCGCTCTGTAGATCTTACAGTGTCTAATAGCCTGTGTTTAATCCTACGATAGACCTCTGCCTGGGGGAGCGACCCTAATATGTCCAGTGATAAATCTATAGGGACAACTTTCCTTTCAATATGGGCTAATTCGTAATAACTGATAGATAAGGCTACCATGCTCACAATTATGGTAGATTTTAAGCAAGTATCTGAAGGATCTCAGCCGTGCTTAAGTTTCTACATGGGACTGGTGGGTCTCCAGGCAGAGAGCAGTATACGTTACGCAGCTTGGTAACCCCAAGATTTTACGGAGGAACATGGATTGAATCCGCTGTACGGACTGATCCATATCTCTCAACCATAATGGGATGCCATATAATAGTTGCAGGATAACCTTAGAGTTGAAGACTTTAGGGCAGCTGGCACAAATCTGTTTCCCCTGTTATAAAAGAAATAATTGACTGAGTGGTAATCCTAGCCAGGTTTAGGGCAGTCTTCCACTGGGACACCCAAGAATGTTTGAAGTGGAAATAAATGCCCAGATATTTGAAGTGCTTCAAGATTCCACTTAAGCGGTTTCCAAGAATTTTAGATTTATCATGATTCAATTGCAGATTGTTATTTTCCCGATACCTCATGCACCTTGTCAGCAAATGCTGCAAACCTTGCCATGTTCAAGATGGTAACACTGCATCATAAGCATACAGCAAAACTGAGACACGAACAGCCCCAAGTTTGGGACAGTGACCCCCCCACACCATCTAAACAGGGGGCAAGATCTTTCAAAAAAAGGTTAAACAATGTGGGGACTAATATACAGCCTTGTTTAACGCCCCTATTGGTGGGTGTGGGTGATGTTAATTCCTCTTTCAAGGAACATTTGATTTGACAAGTCGTCCCAGAATATAACTTTCTGATAATAACAGCCGTTTATCAATATTCAGTTTGCTGAGCTTGTCCCACAACATTTCTCGATCCACTGAATCAAAAGCCCCTTTTAGATCTAAAAAGGCCACATATAATTTAGTTTTGAAAAAGTCCAAACAAGGGTTAATTCTGTTTCATCCATAACATGCGTGAGGAGAACACTGTGCATGTATGAACTGTGATTTGGGTCCATACATATACAGAGCCCCCTCTTGAAGTGTTAATGCTTCACTTTTCTGTGCAACGCAGAGACTACCCCACATGTGAAACTATGCACAGCAACAGGCCTGCCCCAACTACCACCCTGGGACTGTAGGTACAGATTGTGTGTGACTGTGACTCCATCTCTGGAGGGATTAAGAAGATCAATTGTGCCTAAGGTCAGAGGCGTCATCCAGGCGGAACGGCCCGGTACTCCGTTCCGCTAGTTCTGCGGAGGGCCCGGGCCGCGCCACCTCTCTGGAGGATGGGCAAGCTGCTGCTGGGCCCGCCCGCCCGCCCTCCCTTGTGTCCCGAATCGCTCTAAAATGGAGCGATTCGGGCGCTGTGAGACGTGGCAGCCCTCCACCATAGGGGCAGAGGGCTGTCAATCATTGAGGCGTTCCGGTTCTTGGTGCGCCCGGATGACATCACTGGCTAAGGTGTGTCTGAATGACCCTGTAGGTTGCCTTTTTTCTTTGATGCATCTACCAAGATAAGTAGGAATGTTCCATTTCTGATGTGGAATAAAATCTTCCCTTCAATTATTTTAGACGTTTTCTTAGCAAACCAAAGGATTATGCTAATCTCCAAAGCACATGGAACTATTTCAGCACGACTGTTGTGTTGTACAGATTTGACAGTTTTTGCTTCCTGCTTTCCCTCCCAGAATCGTGGGGTGTACATGTTCCGCATTGACAACGACCATGTCATTGATGCCACATTAACAGGAGGCCCTGCAAGGTGGGTGGCTGTTCTCCCGGGGCAGAGGGAGGAGGTTGTTTGCGCATTTAACAATAAAAGCAGTTTAAAGCCACCAATTTAAGAACATAATTAGGGTTTCTCCTTTTTCTCCCCCTTTCTCTTTGTATAGGTATATTAACCATTCCTGTGCACCAAATTGTGTGGCTGAGGTGGTAACCTTTGAAAGGGGACATAAAATAATCATCAGCTCCAGCAGAAGAATCCAGAAGGGGGAAGAGGTAGTACAGCTTCTAGTATTGCTTAGATTCTTATTTGTACTGTAGACTATAGAGGTCTCATTATGCAAATTCCCAGTTACTTGGATCAAAATGTTTCTGAGTTCATGACAGTTGCACACTCCATGCACATTGCAGCATGAAGACCATGTTGGGAACCGTTGCAAACCAGGGGAGTTTTCTAATATTGCTGCCTCATATTTTAATCACTACCTTTATCTACATTCACTTAATTCTATAATAGACTTCCAGCTCTTTCATGCTGAAACATAAAACTAGAAAATCTGAAAGTGAGACACATTAACGCCACTTCCTTTAGCACTGTTCCATGTTCAGGGCTTTGTTCTGGGTCGCTCCAGTTTCTGCAGCCTATGAGTGCAGAGCTTTCTGATTGTTCATGATGTCTCCTGGAGATCTGTTCCACACAGCGCTGTTTTCCAGGGACCTATCACTGCATTATTGGAGATTACTGACTTGGCACATGTAGTCAGTCATGCTGGCATTTCATCTGTTCTTTCATGTTCTTTCGCATACTGCATGTGAGGAAGTGTGTCTTTGCCCCTACAAGTTAACATCTCACAGAGAAGCCTTTGCAGTGGTGTGCTGTGGCCAATGGTATCATCACCCTATTTTAACACCTCTGTCGCCATTTTATTCAGCTCCACCTCTCTCTTATAAATTAGTTAGGATGGGGGGGGGGGACTTTATATAGTCCCTTTAGTAGGAAAAGTGTAACATGAACTGACCCTTGATCTCAAGGATCCACAAATAGAGATTTACTTACCAGGCATTTTAAGGTTAGTCGCAGCAGCCATGCAAAGCAGTTCCCCCCTCTGAGAATCGGCTGCCTCTGAAAAGCCGGAAGACCAGCCAGCGAACTTTCCTTTTACTGCCAAAGCTCTCTCCAACTCGGCACAAAAATTAACAGGGAGAAATAACTCCACAATGAAACAAAAAGAAGCTGACTGGCTGCAAGCTCTGCAGCCAGCACCTCTTCTGTCAGCTAGGGAGGGCCAGAACTGGTAATAATGGTCAGCCCCCACACTGAGGAGAAGCTGTTTAACTGCCATCCCTGCAAGGGGCATTCCCAACTGCCACGGAATGCCTTCCTCGCCCAGGAAACGACCCTGTCCATGTATTTACAGATGAATCTGCTGTTCATCTGCTGTTCACTGATATAGGCCTGAGTAATAGCAACATAGGTACATATAGGTTCATCTACAAAAATTTTGCCTACTCCTGCCCTAATTGATGACAGTTACTTGAAATCCACCACATGATGGAAGGAAACATGTTTGATAGAAGCACTTAGTTTTGCAAATGGAAGACCCACCTGACACTTGCTTTTTTTCAGCTCTGTTATGACTATAAGTTTGATTTTGAAGATGACCAGCACAAGATTCCATGTCACTGTGGAGCTGTAAACTGCCGAAAATGGATGAACTAGGCACATTCCTTCCTGACTCCGAGGGTGCTTGTCGCCAGGGAAGACGATTTTGATTTTGTTTTGTGGGATGGGCATAGGGGATGTGAAAGCGATTGCTTCGATTAAACTACACGTTTTACACCAGTGTAAAGAAAGCGCCAAGAAGCAAGCTGGCAGAACATGGAGCTGCACGACTTCCCAAGCACACAGAGGTGAAACCGATTGCCAGACCGGTCCAGCACTTTTGTTCTTATGAACTCACTGAGGAGAAATTGTTGAACTTCAGCAGAGAAGCTGTGGCTGAACTGCTCCAGGGCAGTGGGGGCATCAATGAATGTAGACTGAGATCACCAGCGAAAGGGAGACGTCCAAAGTGCTGGCCACAGCCTTACTTATTACAGGGGCAGGCCCTCTAAATACAGAAAAATAAAAAATAAAAGTAGACACCACTGAACAAGGAATGTACTGAAATGACTTCCTTAGGGCTAGAGCTAAGGGAAAAATAACTTGCACTAAAATACATTTAAAATACTTGATTCCATGAGTCAGTTTATTGTAGTTTTTGATTTCTGTAAAATAAGAGAAACTTTTTGTATTTATTATTGAAATAAGTGAATGAAGCTATTTTTAAAAGGAAAAGTTAGAAGCCAAGCTGCTGCTGTTACCTGCAGAACTAACACACCATGTTACTTTGTACAGAAGTGTAAATATTTTGAGGAAAAAGTACAGTATAAAAAATAGAAATTGACCAAATGCTACCAGACTCTGCAGCAGTTCAGGTGCTTATGATGAAATTTTGGTAGGGATGTTACAATATGATCTCATGTGTTCTAAAACATGCCATTACAATTGTTATGGAGTAACCAAAATCTCAATTTAAAGAGAGGTTTTACTTTATTTTTTTAATCTTTAAAGCAATCTCAATTGCGCTCTATTAACTCTTTTAAGTAACCCTTAAGACTGGTAGAGAGCATCATGTATATTACAATTATGACTTTTGTAGATGTCTGAGGAAATTTAGACTGATTTATTTTAATTGTATTGTTACATCCCTATTTCTTAAATCAGGTTTTTTTGTGCTTAGAATTTGTGATAACTGTGAATAACTGCTAAAACCACCCAAAATAGAAGCTGAACATTAATGTTCTTTTCCAGCAGAGTAGCAGAGATTAGGACTGTTCAGCTTACAGAAAAATCATGTAATGAGCATAGAAAGGTGTAGTGAGAGTGTAAGTCTAATACAATAGCTGCCTTCTTTAAAACAAGGAAAATATAGATGTAATTGTGCTTTCAGCTGCAGGACTCCGGCAATAGGGTTTTGGAAAATGTAACTTAAAACGTGTTTCTATGGATTGTTTTGTTTACATTTCTTTAAAAAAAAAAACACTGTTTGTGTTTGCTTGTAGAAACCTAATCAACATTTTTGAACCAGGTTAGTTTTTTATTTTGTACTTTAAATTCTGGTACTGACACTTCACAGTCTAAATATTAAAAATGAAGTTTTTTGTGTGCACAGATAAAGTGGACTGTAAACTGTTGGTATATTCAGCGATACAGTTCTGAACTTGTAATGTATATGGCATGATGTATTTTTATCTTACAGAATAAATCAATTGTATATATTTTTCTCTTGATAAACAGCTGTATGAAATTGTTTCTTGAATATTTTTCTTCTCTTGTACAATATTCCAACATCCTACCAGTATTTGTCCTACAGGTTTTCTGTTCTGTATAATAGTTACCTAATGTTGGCAAAAAATTTTTTGAAGCATACAGAGTATTAATGGGCTTTGAAATTTGTGGAAACAGATTTAGAAGATCAGCATTTACAAATAAACTATTTTACATCTATAAATACCCCTTTATTTTTGATCTAGAATCTCTAGTTTGTATTGGAATGCAGCACATCCTGGATATACTACATCTAAAAAAGAACTGTGCTGCATCATGGGCAGACCTCAGACTAGTAGAATGTTGAATTGTATCTCAATTGTGATAGCGATAGAAAATTGTGAGCAGGGCAGCAGTAGCTCCTGCCAGTGCCTTGCATGGCACCCCAACCAACGTATGAGCTCTTCACAAGACACCATCATCCCTAGCATACTGGCCAATTTACCTCCCTCTTGGTTATCAAGCTCTTTAAAGAGTTTTTGTTGCCTTTCCTCTGAAAGGCAAGCCTGAAACCTAGTGTCTGTGCACTCCTATGCGCTCCAAAACCTGCCATGCCACCAATGAACTCCTTCTGACAACAGTCAGTCAATTCATTGTTAACTTTGTATGCTGAACCAGCTGCTCTCTGGATTGTGCCTTCATAAGACTGTCATCCAGGTATGGATAAATACCAGCCCCCACTTGATGTTGGTGTGCCACAACTTCCACCAGGATCTTCATAAACACTCTTGGGGCTGTCACCAACCCAAAAGGAGGGCTCTGTAGGGGTAATGCCCTGTCCCATAACAAAGTAAGGTATTGCCTGTCCTTTTTTACCATCAGACTATGAACATATGCTTCAGCTATATCTAGCTTTATCAGTCTCCTTTTTAGATCCCCAAATTTCTTTCCTACATTGGGATTCTTTCGCATCTACCGTATATACTCAAGTATAAATTGATCTCATGGATAAGTTGAGGGCACATTCTAAGCCAAAAATAGAATTTGCTATGACTCATGCGTAAGTCAAGGGTGAAACTTAGGGGGCAGGTATGAAATTCTTTGAATATGACTTACCAATAATTGTTCTGAGGCAGCAACAGAAAGCCAACCAAAAAAGGAGCTATTCCATATTCTTCTGAGGCAGCACAGAAATAGAGCTATTCTCCAGCCAAGAAGGGAGAGAGATGAAGGTGCTTATTGGAGTTGTAGGTTTTGTGAGAAGCACAGCACAGCACCTCCACAGCAGCAGCCTTCATAATGACTACAATTCCCAAAAGCACCTTCATCTCTCTGCCTGTTTGGAGAAGGAAAATGGCTACTGTTTTTTTGCTTGCTGTCTGTTGGTGCCTGAGAACAATTACTGGTAAGTAAAATTGCTCTTTTTTCTAGCCCCCCCCGCCCCAGCTTTCTGCTTCTTAGCCCAGCTCCTCCCCAAGCTGCTGTTAAAAACTTTATTAGCTGTGTTGACCCATGTATAAATCAATCCATGTTTTCAACATCAATTTTCAAGCAAAAATTTTTAGACTTCTACATGAGTATATACAGCATTTCCAACAGATGTAGAATTGCCATTTTCATGGCCAGGTGCTTTACTGGCACCTTGAATCTGGGTACCTGCCCTACTCCCTGAGTTCCAAGAGGCAAGCCCCAATCAGTGGGACACCAAAGGTCTGCTTTATTGTTGGTTTAATTCCCAGTGGAATTGCCAAAGCTTCTTCCCTGGGTCCTTCAGCTTAAGTGATGCAGTTACCGTAAGTTTACCATTGTTCATAACAGGAATTTCACACAAAATTTCTATCCTGCCCCTCAGTGCTCCCACTATTTGAAACAGAGGAAAATTTAAAACAAGTACAGGGGCTTGCAAGTACAGTTCATTATACGATCATTACAGTTGTCACATATGTGCCCAAAACTTGAAACGGCAATCTGCTTGTTTGAGATTTTGAAGTGCTTTCTCCAGCAAGAGCTTTGTCTTTTCTATTAAATGAAAATGTACACCCTATGCCCACAATATCACACTGCCTATGCTGTGTGCTGCATAGGAGCATTAAGTTAAACAGGCACTAGCTAGCATTGCAGATGAGTGGATGGAGTGAACTTTCTTGTAGCCCAACTGCTAAATCTGAAAGTCCACTGCTGTAATTCCAGTAAACAAAACTTGTCAAAAGTATCCTAAGTCAATTAACTTGTAGCACATTGACATGGTTTGATTAAAACAAATGTGACATTATAGAAATAAGAATGTTTTATCCTTACTAAGCTTCAAAATGTAACTTTTTTTTCTTTGAAAACACTGTTAGGCACATGGTCTGAGCTTAGAGAAAATGTTGACAAACCCTGACATTGCTCCAAACCATTTCTCTGGCACCATTTTTAAATCTCTACTGCATGAACTAATTTAAGTCCAATGATTGCTTTCAGTTCTAAGGCACAAGTTCAAATTTATCACCGCCATTTATTTACATACATACATTTTGCACCTTCATAAGCATTTTGTTTAAGTGTCTCATACCACCGATCAGTTTGATGCCTTCTTGGCCTAGAAACAGAAGACTGTTCTAATGAATGAAGGATCACACTTAAATGCTAATGTCATGTCTCATCAAAGTTAAATCTGTAATAACTTATTTGAATACTGCAGGACAAAAAAGTTTATCTCTGGAATGTTACTTTAATGAACTGAAATTAAATAACTTACTAAGATGATTTTTTTCTGTTAAAATAATCCAGCAATTAACACAAATGAATAAATGTAGTACCATAATACTTATGCATGAAATACTGGTAGGACAAAGTGATCTTCGGTTTTGACAACTGGAGAATAGCCAGATAAATACCTTCATGAAAATTGCTGTTATTTAGAACTGTCCATGTCAGGGAACTTTAAGAAACTTAATTGCACTTCTACATGTATAGCGCGACTACAGTGGGGCTGCCATAGTTTGCGTCCATCCAAATACTTTTAGTACATATATTGTCCGAACTGTCAATATAAATATTTTTCTTTCAAATATTAAGTGTCAGAAATAGCAGCTCTTGAACTGGAGTCTAGCGAGGAAACCGAACTTGTCCTATCCCTCAGTCATCCAAACGCCATTGCTGAGGGAGGGAACCATCACAAATGGCCATGGTCACGTATCCTTTGAGGCTAAGAGGATCAACAACCTTCATGCACTGTCCAACGGACACTTGGTAAAGTCGATTGTTTTTCTGGAGAGAGCAGAGATTCACACAACAGTTGAGGTCAAACAGTTGGAAGACAAGGGTATTCTTTTGATTGAACTCGTAAGTATTACCTTTACTAGGGATTCTACCTTTCTATCACATTCAACTGAAATAAATTCTGCCTTTAATTCTGAATCAAACCCAGAGTGGTTATTCAAATGACATACAGCAATTCAAACATGGGGGACAGGGGAGGTAATCTTTTGATCTTAGTGCCATGACATTGGTTCTGATAGATAAACTTGTGTGCTCCATGGGGAGGAGCCCTCCCAACTTGATGCTACTACTGCAGCCAAAGAGAAAACGAGATCACGGCAGTGTTCTTCAACCACTGGAACTAGTACCACTACTGGTACTTCACATAATGGCTCTGGCCTGACCTTTCTGGAAGTGGAGGTGGACAAGGTATGGCTGTGCAGCTGCCTGGTCGTGTGCTTTGGAGAGGAAAGGTGCTGTGGGGCAAACCACACACACCTGTGGACAGCTGCAGGCCCTAGTGGCACTTGCAAGAACAAAGAACTTGAATTTGGGTAGCTGAAACCTGCCTGATGTTCAGGAGAGGGAGATTCAGAAACAGAGGTGATCCCCAATCTGCCACATAAAGAGGGATAACACTAATTGTCAAGAGTGGGCATGCATAGACCTTTGGGTGTTGGCAGGGCTATTGTTGAAGCACCTGCTGTTTCACAAAAGGCTTGTTCATTCCTCATGCCACGCATGGGAGCACAGCAACTAGACCGCCTAGAACAACAAAAACTACCATTTTCCCAATAAATCCCAGTATGCCCAATAAGAGTAGACATCACTAACTGCTGTTCGCAGCCTACCCTCCGTCTTCTTACAGTTGCCCACCACACACTTACCCCAAACACCCACTGCTGAGATCCTCCTGATCCATGGCATTTCATAAGGCGCGGAGGATCAGAGGTGCGCGTCTCAGACACATCCAAGCAAAGGAGATTGTTCAATATCAGCTCATGATCTTCATTGTAAAGCCAGACCTAAGAAAAATGGGGATGGCCAAAATTTTAAGAGCCAGGATCTAGTTTTATCAGAATAAACATTATTGCCAATGGTCAATGGTAGCTGGAAGTGGTATACTTTCTACTGCCAATGGGGACCACTTCTTGGCTACTATCTTTCCCTCTTATCTTGTTTAGTGACTGATCAGAACATACAGTAGCAGGATTTCCTGGCAGAGTTGTCACGTGTTTACATAGGTTGTGCTTTAATTGAAGTGCATATGATCGAAGTAAAGCAGCACCGCGATTATAAGACCAGAAAGTGTCTGGATAGTGCCATCTGTACACTCTGCAGAGCAAGACAGCAGACGCCTGCCCAATCCAGGTAAGCCGAAAGAAAGCACTGGGCACTTGCCTGATTTTGGTCATTGTAGTCACACTCCCTAACCACAACAAGTCCTCCTTTCTGACTCGGGTGACCTTGGGCAACCAGACATTTATTTGTCTGGGTATGATAGAGCTGCAAGGAAAGAAAAATGCACTTTGACACAATGCAAAAATGTGAGCAACAGAACAGACCTGCAACTACTCATCCATTCTCTCTATGGGGAGGGAGAAAAAATTTTTTTGGGGGGGGGGAGGAGTACTTCTCAACTTGACAGTATGTTCTGGTGCAATAGCATGTATGGCCAGGAAATATGACCAGGGGTTTGGTTCCAGAACTCCCCGTGGATACCCAAAAATCCATGTGTGCTCAAGTCAGGTACTACAGATGGAGGGCCAAAGGGAAGGGGGGACAGGCAGGTTATTGCAGGCTGCCACAGCACCAACCTCAGCAATGTAATGCCCCAACGAGACTCGCCCACTCGCAGCTGGATCAGAGCATCCGCCACTGAAGAGGAAGAGGCCTTCAGGCAGGAGGGCAGATTTCCTGGCAGAGTTTCCAAAGCAGCCCCCCCCCAGGGGGAGGAGTGTGTTTCAGCGCTCCCTCCACTGCAGAAGTGGAGCCACTGCAAAGTGCAGTCCAGTCGGCTGCTCTGTTTTCCCACCGTGAAGTGGCCACTGCAGCTGCTGTCCTCCGTACAGGGAAAGCAAAGAGCGGCCTGCTGGATTGCTCTTGGCAGCAGCCCTGTTCCTGCAGTGTAGGCAGCAGCAGTGCTGCCATCAACTCACCACCCCCCTATACTACTGGTGGGCAGCTCCACACCCTGCATCTTCCTGCTCAGCATGCCGCCTCTTCAGGAGGGCAGCGGCTGCTCCAATCTAGCCACTGAGTCTCCTTGGGGCACCACCCCACAGACTGAAAAAAACACAGTACAGCAGGGTTTCCTACACCGTGGGTTGGGAGCCCATACCAGGTGGGTCAAGACCCGGGCTCTCCCACCACCCTCACCTCCATTTAACGCCACTCTGGAGCCATTCCGGAGGCACGGGGAGGCCCCAGCGGCCTCTGTTGGGTCACACGGGGCTGGAGGCTTTGCATGAAGCTCTCCAATGAGGGAGAATCCACCACCGGGTAGTTTGATCCACTGCCAAATCGCCCTGACCAGGAGGACTTTCTGCCTAATGTCCCGCTGGAACCTCTTCCTTGAAGAGAGAGGAAATTCTTGTGCCCAATTCTATAGGTGAAAATATGCCCTTGGTTTGAAACTTCTGCTATGACCTATAAAGTAACTAGAGACAAAGCCACACTTATGGGGCTCAGCCTCATCAACAATCGGGGTTCCCAGCTGTTCAACTACAGCCATGTGAAATATTGCTCCTATTACTGATTGGAATTTGGTCATCTCACTAACAGTGACTGATTATAACACACATTTTTTGAAGCA
Source organism: Lerista edwardsae (assembly GCA_029204185.1). Lineage (NCBI taxonomy): Eukaryota > Metazoa > Chordata > Lepidosauria > Squamata > Scincidae > Lerista > Lerista edwardsae. The sequence continues at coordinate 3,121,231 of JAJKFI010000057.1, read as the reverse complement.
GGTAGAGATGCTGCATTCTGTAAGAATAATTTAAACTCCCCCACCCCATATTATTTTTAAAAGTCAGTTCAGTGTTAGAGCTTCATAACAAAACACACAGGCTGACATTAGTTCAACAACCTGCTTTGAGTCTAGTACTTCAGTTTTAATAACTGGAGTTAAGCTAACACCTGTTGACCAAGTATTTTTATCAAGACGCACTGTAAATACTCTTCAGTGGGGGTTTTAACCCACCCCATCCCACTAAAGTCTCTCACCTCCACAGTCAAAACCTATCTAGTTCCTTCTCTGTTTCTCCTGCTTCTTCAATCCAACTGCCATTTTTGCTTTCTCAACTTTATTTTGCATCTTCTCCACCACAGCTGCTCAGCCTCAGAGCGAGTAACAGTAGCACACCAAGCTGGCATAAGAGAAAAACTCCACTTGCTATTGCTGCAAATGCCCCTCCCTACACAAAGCCCCACGTGGGTGCATTTAACAAAACAATCATGAAGGGCACGCACTATGGCGCTCGTTCGCTTCTAGCCTTGCATACTCTTTAAGTTAGCGCTCAACCAGTTTGCTTTGGGTCTAGAAGCCAGCCCAAAATGTAGGAACTGGATGAACTTGTCAGCCTTCAGGGTTTTATGTTTTAACACAGGCCAAGAAAAAAAATCATATGCCATCAGTGGGTGATCTAAAGTAGATCTTACATATAAACAAGCATTTAAAAGCACATATCCAGCCACAATGGTGTTATGAACACTTGTCAAAACATCTGATCCAAAAATAAGTTGGAGTCCAAACAAAAAAATGAGTTTTAGCTTGCATCACATTAAGGCTGCAATCCCACCCCCAGTAAATTCAGTGGGCTACCCCTGATTAGCCAGGCTGTTGGCATACGTTCAAGGAGAGGAAGGGGGCAAGGCAGGCTAGAAAATGGCAGACAGGATGCAGCATTTGCAAGCTAGTAAGAGTTTGTTTTAATTCAGATGCAGGCTTCATTATTAGTAGACTATGACCAAATCCCAGAGAAGGTGGACAGCCTCTTACCCGTCCGCGCTGCAGTGTTTTGGGCCGCTTTTGCCCTCTGTTAAAAAAGACTGGTGGTTGCGCTTTAGCATTGGGTCCAGAAATTTGCATCTCTGGATATATGTTGTCCAAGTACCACTTAAATGATCTGCAATTCAATTTTTTTCGCAACTCGACGCGGTCAGTAATGTTTCCATAGTTCCTAGTCCTTAGTTCTGGTCGCAGGGAGAAATACTGCTCCTATGGTGAAGAGAGGCAAGAGGGTGGGGGTGGAGAACATCACAAGTCAAGACAAGCCAGGTATATTATCTTCAAAGCCGAGCCCCAACTGGTGCCTGAAGCAACGCCACACTCTCACCCAGGACGGCGGCCTCCAAACAAGCTGGGCGGGATGTGCCTGGGAGTAGCAGAGGGCAGTCTGCTCCCACGCTGAAGCGGCAGGTGCCAGGGACTGCCACGATCCTGGGGGAGCGGCTGAAATCACGGTCACAGTGCTCCTCTCCAGCACTCTCATTCCGCTGCTTTCTGCAGCAGGGGCAGCCGTGGAAGAGGTGGCAGGCGGCGGCGGCGGCTGCTGCTGCTGCAATTGCTGCCCACTGTCCAGGGTCAGACTTACTCAATCCAGGGAGCAGCCTGTCTGCCCTGCAATCACAGGGCCAGGTGCAGGCTGGCAGGAAAGGCCGCAGCAGGGCCAGGCGCAGGCTGTCAGATGCTGAGCTTTCCCATCGCCCGGAAGAGGAGGTGAAGGACCAAGAAGACCACCTGGCCTGCTGGGTAGTACCAGAATGGGACTAGCCAGGATGGGGACATAAGGAGTGGGCCAGGGCAGAAGGAAAACTCCAGAACCGTGTGAAGCTGGATAAGGCCTGAAGTAGAAGGGGAAATGGATGCTATAGTCCCCCTCCTTGCCTCTGCTCTGAAGCGGGCAGCCTTAACGAGCCAAACCAGGTGGGTGTGGCCTTGAACCTACGTGTTCCATGTGATCCAGGAGACAGGCAAAGGCCTCTCTCTCTCACACACACACACACACACACACACACACACACACACACACACACGCTCTCTCAGTATCCTGACACTCACTCTCTCACTCTGAAAGAGGATCCAGGCAGCAGAGGGTGAGGTGGCCACACAGTGGCCAAGTGAATAAGCACAGGAGAACCACTGCCCCTCGTAACTGTCACTTCCCCCACCTCGCCACTCAAAGTAGCTACTTCACCTGGCTTCATATGTGACTGGGACTAATTTAATTCGGGAATTGCACTGAAAATTTCAGTGTCGCTTACTGCTTTATTTTTAATTTTCACAATTTATGTCTCTGGACTGGATTCCTTTATTCCTCCCTTGTGCAATCACCAATGAAATCCTCAGACTTCTACCCAATTCAGAGTTCCATGATGGTGGCCCAGAGGAGGCCAATGGCTCTCGGGATTGGGACAGCAATGTCTGAATCCTCCTCCCTCTTTCTCCACTGCGACCACCCACCCAGTTATGCACAGCGTGTCTGAAGTGTGATGGTGGTAGTTGTCTTGCCTTATATTCATCCAGCCACACATGAGCTAGACGCAGAGAGTTGTGGGCCATGGTGTCCTGCCCACCTGGTGAACCATAAGGACGCCTTTTCCGGAAGATGTGGCCTACTCTGGAGCATGGGATGATGAGAAGTTTGCCCCCACACATCCAGATCTGTTTGGAAACAGAAAGACATAGGATTAGGAGCCTAGAAATGGTTTTCCAGCTGTAACTAGCAGAATCTACTGGTACAGCTACATAGTAGGTAATAACTCTCTTAGTCTACCTTGTCTCACAGGGCTGTTGTAAGTGGCAGAGTGGGAGGGGTGAGGTACTGTTCCCTGAAGTGTGGAATATAAATGTGAAGTACCGTCTCATTTTGGTTTGCTACACATTACTGGGGGGGGAAGCAAGGCTGCAGTTTACAGCAGCAGCCACACAGCAACAACACTTACTTCCTCTGTCATCTACCAGGAAAACCTAACCAGTTTCTCACCAGTATAAGCACTTATACTGATACAAACTGAGTCATGTCTTAATTTCACAAGTTGTATTTCAACTGCATTTCTGCAGATATATTTAAAAATCCTAAAATTTTTATCTTCACAGATCTCTTTAAAATGATCATGCTTTAACTCTGCAGTATTCTTTCTAACCATCCACCTTTCAGAAGCAAATAACCTTGGACAACAAAAGCAGAGTTTAAACCAGTCTATAAAATAATCAAAAGGTGTAGTTTTGTTTATAGTAATCTATTTGTAGTTTTACAGAAACACAAAAGAGTTCTGTAGCATCCGAAAGACTAACCGATTTTATTTCAGTACAATCTTTTGAGGACTATAGTCCACTTCATCAAAAGCGCCCATATAACTTTTTAAATTAAAACTGATGAGACTTTCAGGGGCTACAAGATTTTTTAGTTTTTCTATCAAATTAGACAGATTACCACAAAGCTATAGCGTGCAACCCTTTCATGGATCACTGCCTTGTCGTGGCGAAGGGGCTTGAGTAGCTCAATGAAGCTGTGAGCTATGCCATGTAGGGTTACCCAAGATGGACAGGTCATAGTAGAGAGTTCTGACTAAACGTGATCCGCTGGAGAAGGAAATGGCAACCCACTCCAGTACTCTTGCCAAGAAAACCTCATGGATTACAAAACTAAAAGGCTAAACGATATGACACTGGAAGATGAGACCCTCAGGTCGGAAGGTGTCCATTATGCTACTGGGGAAGAGCAGAACACGAGTACTAGTAGCTCCAGAAAGAGTGAAGTAGCTGGGCCAAAACCGGAAGGAAGCTCAGCTGTGGATGTGTCTGGAAGTGAAAGGGAAGTGAAAGGAAAGTGCGATGCTGCAAAGAGCAATACTGCATAGGAACCTGGAACGTCAGATCTATGAATCAAGGTAAGTTAGATGTAGTCAAACGTGAGATGTCAAGGCTGAACATCGACATCATGGGAGTTAGTGAACTAAAATGGACAGGAATGGGAGAATTTAATTCAGATGACCATTATATCTGCTACTGTGGGCAGGAATCCCTTAGAAGAAATGGAGTAGCCTTCATAGTGAACAAGAGAGTGAGAACAGCAGTACTGGGGTATAATCTCAAAAGTGATAGAATGATTTCAATTCGGATCCAAGGCAAACCTTTCAACATCACAGTAATCCAAGTCTACGCCCCAACCACTGGTGCTGAAGAGGAAGAAGTTGACCGTTTCTATGAAGACCTAGAACAGCTTCTAGAATTAACACCCAAAAAAGATGTCCTTCTCATCATAGGGGATTGGAATGCTAAAGTAGGCAGTCAAGAGGTAATAGGAGTAACAGGCAAGTTTGGTCTTGGAGTACAGAATGAAGCAGGGCAAAGACTGATAGAGTTTTGTCAGGAGAACACATTAGTCATAGCAAATACCCTTTTCCAGCAACACAAACGGCGACTGTACACATGGACTTCACCAGATGGTCTACATCGAAATCAGATTGATTACATTCTTTGCAGCCAAAGGTGGAGAAGCTCTATACAGGCAGTAAAAACAAGACCTGGAGCTGACTGTGGCTCAGATCATGAGCTTCTTATTGCAAAATTCAGGCTTAAACTTAAAAAAGTAGGGAAAAGCACTAGGCCCTCCATGTATGACCTAAATCAGATCCCAAACGAATATACAGTGGAGGTGACAAACAGATTTAGAGGCTTAGATTTGGTAGACAGAGTGCCTGAAGAACTTTGGACGGAGGTCTGTAACATTGTACAGGAAGCAGCAACTAAAACCATCCCAAAGAGAAAGAAATGCAAGAAGGCAAAGTGGCTATCTGAAGAGGCTTTAAAAATAGCTGAGGAAAGAAGGGAAGCCAAAAGCAAGGGAGAAAGGGAAAGATATACCCAACTGAATGCAGATTTCCAGAGAACAGCAAGGAGAGATAGGAAGGCCTTCCTCAATGAGCAATGCAAAGAAATAGAGGAAAACAATAGAATGGGAAAGACTAGAGATCTTTTCAAGAAAATTGGAGATGTCAAAGGACAATTTCATGCTAAGGTAGGCACAATAAAGGACAAAAACGGCAAGGACCTAACAGAAGCAGATGAGATTAAGAAGAGGTGGCAAGAATACACAGAGGAACTCTATAAGGCCGATCTCAATGTTCCTGATAACCACAATGGTGCGGTCACTGAGCTTGAACCTGACATCCTGGAGTGTGAAGTCAAGTGGGCTTTAGAAAGCCTCACTAACAACAAAGCTAGTGGAGGTGACAGCATTCCAGTGGAATTACTGAAAATCTTAAAAGATGATGCTGTCAAAGTGCTGCACTCCATATGCCAGCAAATTTGGAAAACCCAGCAGTGGCCACAAGACTGGAAAAGATCAGTTTACATTCCAATCCCAAAGAAGGGCAATGCCAAAGATTGTTCAAACTACCGCACCATTGCACTCATTTCACATGCTAGCAAGGTGATGCTCAAAATCCTACAAGCTCGGCTTCAGCAGTATGTGAATCGAGAACTACCAGATGTACAAGCTGGTTTCCGAAGAGGCAGAGGAACTAGAGATCAAATTGCCAACATTCGATGGATCATGGAGAAAGCCAGAGAGTTCCAGAAAAACATCTACCTCTGCTTCATTGACTATGCTAAAGCCTTTGATTGTGTGGATCACAACAAACTGTGGCAAGTTCTTGAAGAGATGGGAGTACCAGACCACCTTATCTGTCTTCTGAGAAACCTGTACGTGGGCCAGGAAGCAACAGTTAGAACTGGACATGGAACAACCGACTGGTTTCAAATTGGGAAAGGAGTACGACAAGGCTGTATCCTGTCACCCTGCTTATTTAACTTATATGCAGAGTACATCATGAGGAAGGCAGGGCTGGATGATTCACAAGCTGGAATCAAGATCGCTGGGAGAAATATCAACAACCTCAGATATGCAGACGACACCACTCTAATGGCAGAAAGTGAGGAAGACTTAAAGAACCTGCTGATGAGGGTGAAAGAGGAAAGTGCCAAAATTGGCTTGAAGCTCAACATAAAAAAAACTAAGATCATGGCCACCACTCCCATCACTTCCTGGCAAATAGAAGGGGAAGAAATGGAAGCAGTGACAGACTTTATGTTCCTGGGCTCCAAGATCACCGCAGATGGTGACTGCAGCCATGAAATTAAAAGACGTTTACTTCTTGGGAGGAAAGCTATGGCGAACTTAGACAACTTAATCAAAAGCCGAGACATCACCCTGCCAACAAAGGTTCGCATAGTCAAAGCTATGGTTTTCCCAGTAGCTATGTATGGCTGTGAGAGCTGGACCATAAGAAAGGCAGAGCGCCGAAGAATAGATGCTTTCGAATTATGGTGCTGGAGAAGACTCTTGAGAGTCCCCTGGACTGCAAAGAGGTCCAATCGGTCCATCCTACAGGAAGTCAAGCCTGATTGCTCCCTGGAAGGACAAATCCTGAAGCTGAAGCTCCAATACTTTGGCCACCTCATGAGAAGAGAGGACTCTTTAGAAAAGACCCTCATGCTGGGAAAGATTGAAGGCAAAAGGAGAAGGGGGCGGCAGAGGATGAGATGGTTAGATAGTGTCACCGAAGCGATGAACATGAAATTGGGTGAACTCCGGAAGCTAGTGGAGGACAGGGAGGCCTGGCGTGCTGTGGTCCATGGGGTCGCGAAGAGTCGGACACGACTTAGCGACTGAACAACAACAATAGCGTGCAAAAGAAACGGGGTTCCAATATCACCCAGTTTCAATTACTTCTGAAAAAATGTATCACCCAGTTTCTATTACTTCTTTCTATCCTATCAAAGGCACCTTACAATATATAAACACAAAATTAAAAAAACTTTAAAACTGCAATAAAAGAATACCAGGAAAATACCAAGAGGACAACACATTCAGGGATAGACTAGGAAGCTGAAAACTCTTCACTGCCTGCTTACCAACAGGGAATGGTTGGGACAGGTGGCCCCCCTGGGAGACCACAATCCACCAGTGGCAACTGCCACTGAGAAGGCTCTGTCCTGCACGCCCCCCGCAACTGTACCTCAGCTGGTGGTGGGAAGCAGCACAGGGTTTCAGACAGAGTGCAGGACAAGGGCCGATCAGTTCTCAAGTGAAGACAGTCCTTCAGATATCCTGGCCCAAGTCACATAACATTTTAAAGGCAATATAGCCTATTTGTCGGCAGCCGAAAGAGCATTGTGCTCAAACCAGCAGATAGCCAACAGCACCCTAGTTGCTGTGTTCTGTGCCAGTTACAGTTTAAAGGGCACGTAGCTCCAAGACAGTATGCAAGGAAAAAAGGACTGTCATCGGCATACCATCATACGTACCCGAAACGATATTTCCAAGTTTTCACCTCCCCAGATGTCCATGCCACTATCATACTGCCCAAGTTCATTGAAATATTCTCTGTCCATAGCAAACAAGCCCCCTGCCATTGTAGGTGACCTAAAAGAGATAATTCTTCCTTGAAATCAGATCATACCAAAGAGAAGGTGGCATTTGGTTATTTGATTTTCATTGTGAACTTTTTGGTTGAAAAACAGTACATAAATGTTCCTAATAGAGCGTGCAAGACAATGACAGCACTGGACAATTCCTGCAGGTTGGTTTTAGGTATGCATGGAATTCAGGTAACAGAGAGATGGGAAGGGTGTGGTCTAGGTGAACAGCCAAGTTCCTTACCTTGTTCTCTGTGGAGGAAGGGGTCATTCCTAAGCATGGGGTTGCCCTTCGTTGCCACTGGGAGGCAGGATCAAACAGATCACATGGTCTCCTGCAGAAGCGGAGGGGTCCAGTCTCCCAGGACTCATTGCTGAGCACAAAAAGAGCCCTAACTCAAGAAAAAACTCCCAAAGAAGGCAGAGCGTGTAGGCACAGACAGGAGATGATTGGGGCTGTCAGAAGGAAAAACCTCAACCCCCCCCTCCCAAAAAAGTAACACTGCCACACACACAAAACCTGTTGCCATAAAACAGGGGCTGCACAGGCCAAGATGCTGACGCACTATGAAAAATATATGTCCAGGAGGGCAGAATAACCCCTTCCTCCACAGAGAACAAGACTTTCCAAGGTAAGGAACTTGGCTTTTGTCAGAAAGAAAAAAGCTGAAAAGCCACAGGAGCAACCTGATCTGAGACCCGTCTGTGGCGCGGCAGGGCCGAACTGGGAGACTGGAGCCCTCCGCTCCTGGAGGAGGCCATGTGACCTGCTCGATCCTGCCCCCCAGCAGTGACGAAGAGCAGCCCCGTGCTTGGGAATGACCCCTTCCTCCACTGGAGAGCGAGGGTATTTAAACATAAGCCAGGCAGTGGCAATAGAAGTTTTCTCACCTATGTTCTCCAAGGTCATCTGTTCTAGATGCCATTTTGAGGCCTGCATAGGCAGGTGAAGGCCTCAGAAAAAACCCCGGACCCAACCAGAGTTCAGCTCTGGTCAGGTTTGGAGGGTCCAGATGGGCCCAGTAAGGGGATTTTTTGTTGAATTCGTGGAAAACGTGGGCTGTATTTCTTTTGACAAAGAAATCAAAGCTTGAGTATAAGTAGCTGATCAGGCAGATCTGCAGATTTAATGAAAATCATGTTTCACATGTGTTTTTACATACAGCTGGTTCAAGCTTATTTTGGGGCATCAGGTTACTGCTTTCCATATAAACTGCATGACAATACTTTGTTTTTACTTGTGCTGAGTTAAGTCTCCTCCAGCTGTACTCCTCCAGCTGAACGCGACAGGACACAAAAGCAGCAGTGTTTCCTGTGTGGCAAGCTTCTTAACAATGGAGGCGTAAAGCTAAGCACATTATGTCTGTCCATTCTTAAAATATATCTGATAGCGCGGATCTTCTTTGTGCAGATGGCTTGACTGGAAGTGGCTTGAGCTTTATCAAAACCTGGTAACACAGGGCAGGACAGACCTTGGTGAAGCCACACACACCGGAAGCAGTCGAGCAGGTTTGTGGCTTGGCGCAGAGGAAGAAATAGAAACAGTGCCTCTATGAAATGACATGATCAACTCCAGAATCACTAGCATTTCTTCTAATATTCTGAAGGAGGCCAAGGAGGAATTGGCAGTTTTGCCACTTCCTTTCAGCAGGCAAGCGAATGGAAGTATGCGTCACAGTGCATGAAAGTCCTGGTTTTCATTCATTATGTGCACACTGATGTGCACAAAGAAGAATCCCTACTTTGTGTGGACCTACTGGAAACTAAAAGACAACTGACGTCTTTGAAATGGAGAAAGTTACTTTGCTCCACAAGGCTTTAACAAGGCATCTGGTTTTGCAGTTTTGCTGAAAAAGCTCCACACATCCCCATGACCCCGTTTTCTACATTGGCTGCATCATCATCAAAGACTCTGCCAACAATCCTAAAAGTGTTGTCCACTGCCATGCAAGTTATCAACTTCATCAGAACCAGGGCCTTGAATCTTTGCCCTTTCACGTGACTTTGTAAAGAAATGGAAAGAGAATACGAACTTCTACTACACACAAGTTTGCAGGCTTTCCAGATCATGAGTCTGGAAGCACCTGATTGAAGATTGGGCCATAACTTCGCCTTTTTTGAGAGAAAAGGAAAACCCATTCTCAGAACAATATGACCAAGAGGAGAACATTCATGGCTTGGCTTAGCTGGCAGATAGTTTTGACCATATGTTTAAGGACAACGTTTCAATTAAAGACGATGCAGTCGTCTATTATGAAAGCCCCCCCCCCGAAAGACTGAGCTGTTTTGACCAAGCTGCCACTGTAGAAGAGGACAGCAGGAGAGGTGGGCAAATATGTGAACTTTCCAATGCTGGAGGAAACTTTCTGCAAGCAAGCGTCAAGAGCCTTATCAATTTCTCTGCAGACAGAAATCTGCCGACTCCTGGAAACACTGCAGAACCTGAGGGTACCATCTGCTCAGACTGCCTTAAAACTGAAATATGGATTTGTAGTCCTTTCCTTGCTGATGCAGACAGCATCACTGATGCAGAAGTTTCCAAATACAACTGCACTGACTTGAGGACAAAGGGAATACTGCAAGATGAATTCAGCTCAAAGAGCGTTGGAAACTTCTGGGATTTCTTGACATGTTTCCAAAGCAATACATTGTTTGCAAAAAATGTTGTTGTGTTATGTACATTTTTTCTGGGGAGGGGGTAGTGTGCTCTGCAAGCTGCACGGCATCCCAGAAGTTTGTTGATGACTTCATCGACAAGCATCCAGGGATGCCCCACTGCAGTAGGGTTGGTGCACCAGTGCAGACTCCTTAAGAGCAATATAGAGAGTCTCTGGCTTTCATTAGATTCTCAAAGGGGAATCTGTGACCCCAAAAAAGTTGAGAACCTCGGGGACTTAACAGTAATCTTACCTGATCGGAGCAGTGGCTCCCTCAGGGCCTTCCAGTTCTGCCAAAGGAACAAGATCCCATTTAAAGTGCAGGCCCCAGTTAAAACCTCCACGGACAACTGGAGACGAGCTGTAGGTAAGCGTGTCAGCACTGATTATGTCAATGACAGGGCAAACCACTGTTTTCCGCGATTCCTGGATGGGCACCAGCAACGGCTGTAGCCATACCTCGTTCACCTCACAGTGGCTGTCAAGGAACACAAGCACCTTCCCTGATAATACAAAAGCATATTAGGAAGACCACACACATATGTTAACATCATCACACCCAGAGTTTTGTCACTTAAAAACATTTTTAACATCGACATAAACACTGTAAGAATTACATCCTTTTAGAAACTGAGTCAAGCCTGATTGCTCTCTGGAAGGGCAAATACTGAAGCTGAAGCTCCAATACTTTGGCCACCTCATGAGAAGAGAGGACTCTTTAGAAAAGACCCTCATGCTGGGAAAGATTGAAGGCAAAAGGAGAAGGGGGCGACAGAGGATGAGATGGCTAGATAGTGTCACCGAAGCAATGAATATGAAATTGGGCGAACTCCGGAAGCTGGTGGAGGACAGGGAGGCCTGGTGTGCTGTGGTCCATGGGGTCGCGAAGAGTCGGACACGACTTAGCGACTGAACAAAGAAACTGAGAAATCCCTCTTTCCTAAGAAGCTCATATACAGGTTTGCATCACTTAATGAAGGGGATGTGTTCTCTGAACCCCTTCGTTAAGCCAAGCAGTCATTAAGTGAATACTGACCTTTGTGTTGGTGGGTGAGGCCCCAGAAGCCTCTTCTAAACCAGCCTCAAATGTATACAAGGACAAGCTCCTAGCCGTTCCATGGGGAGGGGGAGTTAGAGCTTGAGCTGAAACAATGAGCTACAATCACAGCAGAACTATCCTGAACCAATGTTCAGATCTGGAAGTGATACAGAAACACAGGGCTACGGCTGAGCTTAGAGAGACACAACACTACCTGTAGCATGGGAGGCTCCAATCATTCTCCCTCGAATTAGCCCTTCTCGCTTCTCATTCCTGACTAGCTTTATATTTTTGGGGAGGCTTTTTGTGACATAAGCAGCTAGATCTTCTTTCAGGTCAGCTAAAAAAAGAAAAAAAACAGAAGTCAACCTAGGTTAGTGGTTCTCAAATATTTTAGCACTGGGACCCACTTTTTAGAATGACGCCACCAGAATTGCTGTCATGGCCGAAAGTGCGGTCATATCTAAAGCCATGACAGTGACTTACCCTGGGGTAACCATAAGAACATAAGAAGAGCCCTGCTGGATCAGGCCAAAGGCCCATCTAGTCCAGCTTCCTGTATCTCACAGCGGCCCACCAGGTGCCCCAGGGAGGCATGAGACTACAAGATGCTTGCATCCCGTTGCCACTCCCTTGCACCCGGTACCAGTAGCCCACCACCTTTGTAAGGAGGTTGCACAATCCATCATTGCCTATAGCCCACGATGGACCTTTCCTCCAGAAATCTGTCTAATCCCCTCTTAAAGGCATCAAGACCAGATGCCATCACCACCTCCTGTGGCAAGGAGTTCCACAGATTAACTACCCGCTGGGTAAAAAAGTACTTCCTTTTATCTGTTTTAATTCTCCCAACCCTCAGCTTTAGTGGATGCCCCCTGGTTCTGGTGTTTTGAGAGAGGGAAAAGAACATCCCTCTATCGACTTTATCCCTTCCATGCATAATTTTGTACGTCTCAATCATGTCCCCCCTCAGGCGCCTTTTTTCTAGACTGAAGAGCCCCAAACGCTGCAGTCTTTCTTCATAAGGGAGGTGCCCCAGCCCCGTAATCATTTTTGTCGCTCTCTTCTGCACCTTTTCCAACTCCACTATGTCCTTTTTGAGATGCGGCGACCAGAACTGGACACAATATTCCAGGTGTGGCCTTACCATCAATTTGCACAATGGCATGATAATATTGGCTGTTTTATTCTCAACCCCTTTTTTAATGACCCCAAGCATGGAATTGTCGATAGCATGGAATTGGAACCATAAAGTCCATGGCAAAATTCACTGTTGAACCAAAGCTAGATCACGGTGCGTATAGCTAGCATGAAGTCTCCTGCTCTTACCCAGTTCACTATTGTCATCGACCAAGATAATTTCATGGAGAAGATATGGTGGAGTGCGGTCCAGAACACTCTGCACCGTCCGAAGCAAGGCAGAGAAGGCTTCGTTATAGAAACAGATGATAATACTGGCATGGGGCAAATCAGAAGGGTAACTCTTTTTCTTACACCTGCAAAACAGGGAACATAACTGTCTCAATAAGCTGCTAATACCACAGCCAATGTCAAACGGAACTCCCTTTTGCAATAAGCATATGCACACACACCATTACACAGGCTCAAGGTGGCATTACAATACAGTTGAAAGGAAGACACCAACAGACCGACCAACCCCTATTTTGGCCGCTCGACAATTTGAAATCACAGCATTTAAAATTAATGCAATAGTCATTCAGGACATATTGTAGACATTCCCATCAGAGGGGGAAAAGCACTGATAAATTTGTTTCAAAAATATATCAACTGATATATTCAAAAATATATCAACTGATTCTGATCAGAATTTCTGCTACAAAGGGTATAATCAACCCAAAATTAAGCGCTTGAAGCCACATTTATTTAAATGAGAGTTAAGGACATACTTAATTCTCCAGTAGAATAAATGGGACATGCTCAAGTTTGGCTAAATTACAGCTCAATCCTAAGCCCCTCAGCGTAGGCGGTATGAGCGTGCCGCCTGCACTGTTGTCGCAAAACGTGTCCTAAGGGCTTACTGCCTGCACTGCAGTGGTGCCAGAGCTCACCACCCAGAGATGGCAACTAGTAAGCAAGCTAAGTTGGTACTAGTTGGCAGCTAGTAAGCAAACTAAGTGTTGCAGGGATTCTGGGCAGGGTGGGAGGGCATAAGGGGGAGGGGCAGAGAAGGGTGGGAATAGCAGTGACCTTCACCGTCAAATCCCAACCTCAGTGCCGGGGGAAAGGGACAAATGGCCCCTTCTCTCACGGAGCTTCCTGCGGCTGCCTGGCTGCAACAAGAGTTGCTTGGCTACCACTGCGCCCACAGTGGCCAGGCACCTTAGACCTGGGCTATGAGTTTATGCTATGCTGTAGTTTTTTCCTTCTCCAAAAGGTGACAAACTCTTCAAGCATTTAATGTCTAGAAGGAAAATACTAAGCCACTATAAGCCAATGGAACTGAGCAAGATATAAAATGAATACATTCAATAAATAAAGCAATTTTCATTATACATTATGCATATATTGCAGATTGTTGAGAAAATCTGCTCTTCTCCCCAACTGCCCATCCCACACACCCCAACATTCATCTCATGGATGATATATTTAGAACACTGCTGCTGCAGGCAAAACATGCCCTCCACTCCTGACACCAAATGGTCCCAGCTCCATTCTCAGGTCCCACTGACAGATCCTCTCAACATCCTCCCCCTGCTTGTCACAACGCTAGGCATTCTGAGTGTTTGAAACAAAGCCCTGACTTTGCAGAGAAAGCGTAGATACATACTTTACATCTCTCGTGTCAGGCACATTTCTGTGATATCCCAGCCGGTTACTGATAAGCATATTGAAGGCATGCTTTTGATACCCCAGATCTCTCACTTCCTGGTCTCGCTCATTAAAAATCATACCTGCAACAAAAAGTGTGCCAAAATCAGTTCGTTGACCCAAAGGGAGATTTTAACTTGCCAGGAGTTTCCACTGACAGAGATGTCAAGATGGGGCAGTAGTTACTTCTGCGAAGGGCCTCCAGGGTCCATCAGTAAGAGCACCACCAAGGGGAGGAGGAGGGGAAGCTTCCCTTCAGTTCCCAAGCTGGCCCTGCCTGGGTAGCAGGCACACCACCTAACTGAGCAATGTCAGCCTGGGCCTAAAAAGATCCTAGGTGTGTCACAGCACAATTCTATGCAACTCTATTCAAGGTTGCAACTCTATTCCCACAATGTGGCTGGCTCCCAAGGAAGTACAGGATTGCAGCCATAGGACACAACCCTAACCAACTCTCCAGCACCTGGCAATGCAGCTCTGAGGTAAGGGAGCAAACATTCCCTCACCTTGAGGAGGCCTCCATGACTACTACTCCACCGCAGAATGCGGAACAGGCCCCATTGGCACTACACAGCTATGTCTGTGCTGGAATGTTGGTTCGGATTGTGCCCTTAATGCTTTGTGAACTATTTCCTGATTAGAAGTGCAAACCAGGGGCCTACTCAGGCTTTATAGCAGGAGTGTTCAGCCCCCATTATAGCTGGACTTTCCTAGTATGATAACTTAGCTCTCTCATATCTTGTAATTATGAACAAGATTTGCACATTTTCTCTTCTATCGTTTGCAACTAATGTGATATCGAAGTGCTTATTTGCGGTATCATCTGCTTAATGATGTCACTTCCTGCATAATGATGTCACTTCCAACCCTGGAAAAACACCATGAATGCTATTTGACCCACTATAAGACATGAGTTTGACACCCCTGGTTTACAGAGTTCTAAACTAAGAAGAGCAGAAATTGGAAGAGAGAAGGCTGCTCGCGCGGAAAACACAGATGGACCACTAAAAAAGCAGCCTTCTGATATTATGAGACCAGGCAGAGGAGAACTCTATAACTCAGCTTTGCAGACTATGCTCCCAGAGAAAACTGGACATAGTCAATACTTTTAATACGACACTGAAAACAAAGGGAATGCCATTAAGGGCAAGTTGTGTCCAAAATGAAATCATGTGCTGCAGCTGGGCAACAATTAGTGTCTGGGGACTTTCCTGCCGAGGCCCTAGGGACAGCTGCAGCTCAGAACTTCATGACTGCCATGGTAGCCATGGGTCTGTCTCAGAGAATATCTGCCCAGACAAATGATGCAGGATGCACACTGGACCTGGTATTTACTGCTGGGCAGGTTGATGGTGATCTGGACAAAGAATTCAAATAACTCCTTTGTCATGGGCTAAATCCCACTTCCCGATGGGATTTAGGTTTATTGCTTTTTAGCTGCTGTTGCTGGTGGTATTCTGCATTTTTTTTTTATTGGGACACGTAGCCATTTATTATTATTTACGTGTAAACTGCTTTGTGAACTTTGTGTTGAAAAGCGGTACATAAATACTGCTGTTGATTGATTACCCTTCAGGTCAGGGAGGGGCAGCATTTGCAGACACACAGGTCAGGACTGCCACTGGTTACAGCAGCAAAGACTTTTCTGGGGTAAAGTACTCCTAATGCTTTACCACTAACTTACCCATTTCAGGTGACAGTTCAGCATCACCATTGACACGGTCCTGTGCAGCATTCGCTTCTGAATTTCCAACCTTGCTGCCTCTGTGCTGAGCTTCAGACATGCGTGCTGGTCCACGGACAAAACGGGGATAGAATTTTTTGGGAAATGGTTTCTGAGGTTCAAGCCCCTTGATGGGCACATTCTTGAAAGACTGGGTCTCTTCGCTGAAGTTGAAATAAATAAAGAGCAGGAGTGTCCAGGTCACTGACGTGAAGAGACAGCCATAGCAGAAATACCGAAGTGTAACACTTCCCATTGTAATCCTAGCATTGTTGTGGGCACATTCTCAATCCCCTAAAAGAAAATAAAGACAGAGTGAGGCTTTCAATGATACAACTTCCTTACTACTACTTAAAAATTAGCCTTTCATAATATTTTTTGTTCCAGATTAACTTATAGCGTACTAATTGTTTAAGAAGAGAATGCAGCAGTACTTTAGCCTACACAAAAGCAGCAATACAAATATAAATTGATCAGTTCCCCTGAACAGTGGTATTGGTAAGTTTTAAAAAAACAAATACTAGGGATTCCTACTAGATATGGAGTGTTTGCTTCCCAGTATCACGTGGGCAAATTAATGCAGACAGCCACAGAGGACAGTCCATAGAGGGGGAGACAGTCATTTTGCTAGAGGAAGCTCAGAGATATCCACTAGGCCAGTGGTTTTCAAACTCGTTAGCGCTGAGACTCACTTTAAAAAGTTTCACTTTACCAGCCACTCAAGCCTCTGCGGCTATAATGTGAATTGGCAGAAATGCTCCCCACAAGAAGATTTTTTAACACTTGATGCACATGGCCTTACCTGCCTTGTCAGTTTTGCAACCCACCAAAAATTGAGTCATGACCCACTTATGAGCCACGAACCCATACTGTTTGAGAAGTTCCTTTCCCATACCAAAGCAAGTGCCCAATGCGGCTTACAGAGCTTCATAACAAAAGTACAATGTCATACAACAATAAGTAAAAAACATCACATACAAAACTCTCAGGGGAAGATCCTGCAGCAATTCTCAGTGGCACAGGAGGGAATCCAGCCTGGGGCACTCTGAGCTGGGTGGCCCTAGCTCTTAAGGCAAACCCAGACACAGCATTTTGCAAAACCTACAACTGCATAATATTTTACAAGCCAAGTACAACAGAAATACAACTTAACAGGAATTCATTTTCAATTGCCTGAGTTTTTCATGCAGTGTAAGTGGTTACTTCACAGCAGATATAATGATAGCTACTATGATTATTGTAGGTATATACCTAACCAGTCTCAGAAACCCATACTCTCTCCATTCTCTAGCATTAATTTCTCCTCCCCTTCTAGACTTAACCATGGTTTAGTTTTAAACCCAACTCAACTAACCTAGCTATCCAACTTCCCTTTAAGAGTTTGTAAAATCACTTCAAAACCTGGTTAAGCTGGGAAGTCTATAGACTTCAAATCACATCACCTTTCTAAGCTCCTTGCAAGCCTAGCAGCCAATAAGAAAGTTTTCATTCAAACTGTTCTTGACCTTTGCCAATGTTCACCACCAGTGTCCTTAGCATTTGGGGCATGGAGCACAAGACAGAAAGAATGGCATAACAATCTTGGTCAACAAGTGAAGCGAGAGTTTACTGGAAAGTTCACTTTGTAAGGCATTAGTGTGCCAGTGTAACGAGAAAGCTTAAAAATTTACAGCCTAGCCACAAATATTTGGAGTTCTAGTACAGAACTAATATAGAGCCAATGTTGCTATTAAATAACTCATAAATCATGAACCAAAAAACAGCCAAAGGGCAGGCCAAGAGAAACACAAGGCTACCAGAAAGGTCCCAATCCAATGAGCATAAAGCTCGAACACTCCAAAAGGCGCTCCCCCCATCATAGTAAAAAGGATAAAATAAAGTAAAAAGTAAAAAGGCTTGAACAGCTTGTAAGGTGAAACTAAGGTGAAACTTTTTTTTTGTAAAAAAAGTTTACAAAACAAGGTGGGTCCCAATAGTGTCATTTTAGAAAGTGAGTCCTGCTGCTCAAAAACTAACTCAATTCAGTTTAGAAACCACTGCATTAGACAATTGTTCATTCTTGTGCCTTAAAGTTACTACTGTATATTATAAGACTGGACTTTAAGTCCTCTGTTAAACAGAAAAGAGTTAAGATCCAAATACCAAGTGTCGGCTCTGGTAATTATGCATCACTGTATCCATCATCTGCACAATAATATATATAAATCAATCTCATGAGAAAGAATTTGAAAAACATTTGTTAGAATTATAAACATTTGCAAAAATGTTAAATCTGCTTAGCTAAATTTCTGAAAACTGCATCCACAGTATTTGCTAAGCAGGTTAAAATATAATACAATGTGTGCATTTCAGCTGGATAGTTTTAAGAAATACTTTCTGAATAATGAACAAAAGCATTCACCTTTCTCTATCAAAATGCACACCAGTAATGAAAAAGTTAGGTGGTTAAAGAATATCTACTGTAGTGACAGTGTAATCCAGCAGTTTGCAAATGAAAACACTCACAGAGAGTTTGTCCCGCTGTAAGTGTGTGAGGGGGAGGGTGGATGACAGCAACGCAATCTCCAGGATCTGCTGCTGTCTGGAGCAACAGGGGCTGCAATTTACTTACAATTAAACAATTGAAACCCACTTCTGGTTTGCTATCACAAAACCAAAAGTGGACTGCAATTGGTTTTTTTTCTGTATTATGATGGTTGGGGAGCCCTGCAGACGCCTCAGAGCTACAAATCACAGCCCCTGTTGCCCAAGGTGATGCAATCCTGGGGATCACATCGCTGCCTTCCACCATCCTCTGGAGCAGGGGATCAGAACAGGAGCAGGGGATCTTAGGCTGGGGTGTGGTAACACCCCAGTCTGAAAACCTCTGGTGTAATCCGATTAGTGTCTTCAGTCTCTGAACACAGTAAATTAAAATTTTATACTAAAAAGAAGAGTTGTGACTGCAAACCCTGACACATGACAGCAAGTTAACAGCAAATCCAGGGACTTCTACCCAGAACTACTTTGTGTGAAACTTTGGAAAAAAATATAACTCTTGACTGCGCATTTTAGGAATGTTTTCCAATTGTTCTAGCATGACCATCATATAGTGACAATGGCATACCACTATAGACAAAATAGATTGTTATAAACAACAACAAAAAGGATATCCAAGAATTTCTATAAAATATGAACTTAACAGCAGATGTTTGCAAAACTGATGCACTGCCTTGCCACCTCTCCCTATTTCTCTGCAAACATTTTCTCTGTCTTGCAAAATACGTTTCCTGCCTGCTTGCCAAGCTACTCATCTTGTGGCATTTTGAAGCTTTTCCTGTAGCGCAACCCAACCACATTTACTCATGTCCCACTATGTTCACGGGACTTATTCCCTTAAAAATGTGTTCAGTATTGCAGCTTTAGACTGTTCAAATACCTCCTTCAAACTTGCTAAAAACAACTTTTTAAAGCAGTGGTCTCCAAATTGGAGACCACTGCAGCAAAGAAAAGGATCCCCGGTGCAAATGGCTCTTTCCATTCCACCAGGGATACTGCAAAAGACCCCAGCTACAATCCCCAGGGGTCCTCACAGCCAGCTGCATCTGGGATCTGCCGCCCCAGCAAGCCTCACAGCCAGCATTCTGCACAGGTGCAGCTGGCTGCGAGGACCCCCAAGGATTGGAATCTTGGTCTTCTGCAGCATCCCTGGTGGGACAGAAGGTGCTGTTCACATCGGGGAACGACCTGGTGGGAGCCAGAGGTGGCCACTGGCCAGAGTATGGCAACACCTGCTTTAAAGGACAACAATGCAGTGGAATACCTAGCCCTGGGGCCAGCAACCTATGGTTTTGGAGCCGCATGCGGCTCTTTTAGCCGTCTGCTGTGGCTCCGGAGTCCAGGTGAAAGTAGCAAAGGAGGTGCCCAGCATTGGCTGCGACTGCGGGCTCGCTCTCCCTCCTGGTAGACTGCACTGTGCTCAGGGCTGCAGGTTGGGAATTGCCCCCTTTTCTCCCCTTCCTTCTGAGCCCCCTGAGCCGGGAGCTGCTACCAAGAGCGCCTCTCTGCTCGGCACCGGGAAGCGGGGAGAGCGTGCTGGCAGCGGCAGTGACTGGGCTCCCACTCGGTCCGTGGATAGCCTTGTGCCGAAGGCAACCTGCGAAGCTCCAGAGCTGATCCGCCGACTGGAAGGGTGCGTGGCTTTTTGTGTTGAATGTTCCATGTGTTTGCATTGCTTCGCACGCAGAGCTGGGATGGAGCGTGGCGGGGGGTGGCGGCGTGCAGCAGAGAGCCGGTGGGGAAAACTTTCTGGCTCGCTCTCGGTTGGGTTGCAAAGTTGCCCCTGGTTTTGCACGCATTGGGGCAGCTCCCGCTTACAAGCACGGAAAGTGCCGGGTCTCGCAGTTGTGTATGTGTGTCCCCCGCCCGTTTTCCAGGATCTTTTGCCCGGTCCCTCTTTCTGCAACGTGGAGGGATTGTTTGCATCGATGGCGTGCAAGTTGCAAAAGTTCCTGTGCACGAGCCTGGAATCCCCCTTTTGCAAACCTAAAAATAAAAAATCCTCCACCGTTTTGAAAACAACAACAACACACCCCATAGTGGCAGCAGTGGCACGGGCAGCTGCTCGCTCGGCTCTGGGGTCTGCCCTGCCCGCCCATCCTGCTGCTGCTTGTCGCATGTGCTCTTTGCAAGCGGGCAATCCGCCGTGTTGCCCTGCAAGGTGCAGCATGGTGGCTGGTTTTTGTTCTGCCGTTCGTTTTTTTACACGCGATCAGAAGGCTGTGGAGGACTAGCAGCAGGGTTGGGGGTGGGAGAGAAAGAAAGCTGGAGACAGCGAATGACGAATGTCAAGACCCGATTTTCAGCCGTGATCGCTCATAAGAACATAAGAAGAGCCCTGCTGGATCAGGCCAAAGGCCCATCTAGTCCAGCTTCCTGTATCTCACAGCAGCCCACCAGGTGCCCCAGGGAGGCATGAGACAACAAGATGCTTGCATCCTGTTGCCACTCCCTATAGTTTTTTTATACATAGCATAAAGGTAAAAAAAAAACTATATATGCAGTATTATCTTCATTTTAGATGTCAAAAGGGTTTTGTGGCTCCCGCGGTTTTCTTTTCTCCAGAAAACGGGTCCAAATGGCTCTTGGAGTGTTTAAGGTTGCCTACCCCTGACCTAGCCCATGTGCTGCCTGAAGTTACAGAAAATTTGCTTCCCCCATGGGGCAAAATGGGAATGAAACTGCAAAATTATTAATTGTGTATTGCATCAAACTAAGTTTATAAAACTTGTTATAATCAGAAGTGGGAGGGGAATTGCTTTGTTAAGTAGGGAGAACAATCTATTAAGTGGTGAAATGAAGCCCATTTTTTAGCCAAATGTCCTGCCTCTTTATGAATAGCTTCTGCCTTTTGCTGGTGATATCCCTGCTCTTTGTATGGCTCCAATGGTTCAGTGAGTATATGCAGCTATCTGGAAAACTAGCTAGAATCGGGGCCTGCAGGTTCAAATTCCTTCTGATGTCAGCAAATATTATATGTAGAAAAATTTAAAAAGGGGCAGCCCCCTCCCATTGCATCAGGCAGGAGCCATGATGAAATGCAAATATGACTGAGTAACCCTGAACTGAGGAATATTGGCAAAATCCCCCCCCCCAAAATAAAACAAGGGAAAGTCTGGGGAAATCTGGGGGAGGGGAGAGCCTGGTTGAGCGGAACCAGGAGCCTAAAGCTCCTTCAATGAGGGTGGCAATGATTCAAGAACAACAATAGCAGCCATATCACTCAAAGGGTGGAGGCCACTTGATTTAGAGTAAGATTTAGCTGACAGCAAGAAGCAGCTTGCAAACAAAGGCGCATAAAAGCAAAATGAAGACGGGGGGAGCTCAAAATACCACCTCTTTCCTTCCGGTGCCTGAGACCACGCAGCCCACTGGACCCTCTGCAAGAACACTGCAGCATCCAAATTAGTTTAGAATATCTCAGCTACAGTACAAGGCACTAATAAAAACCCTCTACCCACGGAAAACATGCGTATCAAAGAACACTCGTGAGCCAAATCCAACAACATTGTATTCTTTCAAAACTGACCCATTCTCTAAGCAGCAAAGCCACATTCAAAACCATTGAAAGTTCTGTGTTAAATAACTTCTCCTATTCAACCCTAAGTGAAAATCCAGCAGAGCTATTTTTAAACTTTCACCCATAGAGCAGATGGCCTTTAATATTTAATTGTCAGTGCTCTGAGTTCAGACACTCAAAGGAGTTTGCACACTCCTCTGCAAAACAAATTTGAAAATATTTCCAGTTGTAAATGAAAACATAACCTAAGACTTTGCAGAAGTTACAAAACCACAGGATGTACTTGTGAATAGGAAATACTACTTCTGTGTCCAACAGTTTCTGACTTGTAGTCAGGAAAGAAAGAAACTTGTAGGAAAGAAAAGGATCATGTACCAAACTAACCCAAGCTCTATGCCAAAAAAAGTTGAAGTAGGTGACATGAATAAATTATTCAGATTAAAGGAATTTGTAGCAGCAGCATCCCTTTCAGTACTGACCTTGGCATTCCTTTCTGCTAAGCAGGCATGGAAATGGCCACTCACAGATAAACTAGTGGTTTCTGAATACCTGAAGTGCCCCCCACAAGAATGCATACAAATATTCATTCAAATAGTATTTATATACCGCTTTTCAACACAAAGTGGTTTACAGGCAAATAGTAATAATAAAGTTAAATGGCCCCCTGTCCCAAAGGGCTCACAATCTAAAAATATGCAAAACACCACCAGCAACAGCCACTAGAAAAGACACTGTGCAGGGGTGAAGAGGGACAATTACTCTCCCCCTGCTAAATAGAAGAGGAACACCATGTGAAAAGTGCCTCTTGCCCAGTTAGCAGAGGTATATCCTGCTAAATATCCATGTGACAATTAAGAAAAGAAAATCCCAAGGAAGCCTGATGAGCTCCAAGTTAGTTAGTAAGTAACTGAATGTCAAATTGTCAGCTGAGAAAATAAAGTTGGATCAACTAACCTAATCAAACTCTTAACAGCTTACAGTATCCTGGTAGGAAGGGATGCAGTTAACCCACATTTCTCCCTGTCAAAGATGCCACAGGATTTAAAGCACTCGTTTCCAACCTGTGGTATGGGGACCACCGGTAGTCCACAAGACCCTGAGAAGTGGTCTGCGAGATCCAGGGGAGGGGGAGAACACCTTTGATCACTTTCAGCATCTCACTGAGCAAGTACTCTCCCACAGTCAACAAGAAAGGCTGGAGAGTGGACAATCCACAGCTGCAGTCAAAAGCAGCAACCCACAAATCTTTATAAATAAATCACTAATTTTTGAATTACAATTTTTGTGTACAAGAGATGGGGATGTGTGGTTGCATGTGGTCCATGACCATTCCTATTTTTGCCTCAGTGGTCTGCGGGCTCTTAAAGGTTGAAAACCATCAATTTAATTACGCTAATCATTTTGAAGGAGGGGGTAATTAGGACTGGAGAAAAAGACTTCCAGTTAATTTCATGAATGACTTTTTTAACTATGAAGGGGAAAGAGGCCTTATATAGCCAGGATATAAGTATCCTGAAAGGAGCAATGAAGTTAGGATTGGGGGGATACATGGCACACCTCTCCAAATTCCATTTCCCACCCAAATAAATAAATATGCCTTCCTTTGCCTACCTTGTCTATTCATGCTCAGGACTAGACAAGACTGTTTTTATATACCTAGCCTTGAACCTCATTTGCTCACCAATCAGAGCAATCAACTGCCGAAGTTCAAGGCTACATGACAATTCATACAGCTATAGAGCTAAACAGTCTCCTACTACTGCAGAATGGGTAGGGCAATTTCCTAATTGTTTTATTTCCCTCCTATCCCTGCCATTCCCCACAACCCTCTATCTTTTATATTTCTATTTTACAAGATCAGTTTGGCTTTTGCTAACTGAAGCCCACCTTTCACCACAACCCCTGGAAATTGTGCCAAACACTTCCAAGTTCACCTTCACATCTTAAAGGGCTAAAACTTCACATGAAGGTTGATGTCTTTACAATGCAGAATTCTGCAACCAGTACTGACTTTCACACTTGAGAAGTGGAACCACTAATTTGCTGAATCCACACAGACAACTGTAAATTGTAAGGTCAAAGCCTCCCCTGTGGGAGAAGTCTGTATGCCAATAAAGGTTATCTAAGAAAATCCAAACCATCCTGCTTGTAGTTTGTGTCACTTATCCCAGTCCTCAGTTCTCCTGACTTTGCCGTAACATAAGTTTGTGAAACCTAACTATAATGGACCACAATTTCCTAACCTTCTGAGTAAAAGAGAACTACAGGAGGCTGCCAGTTCTGACTCTGGTTAAAAGACTGTATTTTCCACTGTAGCCATCACTTCATCATATAATACAGGTTTTCAGCTGGTTACAATTTTCCTGAAATGTCTATAGTACTTTTGCAGACATGAGAATAACGTTTTGAAGACATTTGAGCAAAATGTTCTGTTTTCTCTCCTGGTGCAAGTCAAATGGAAAGAAAGTTCATTTCTGAAACTAAATAATAAACACGAACAGCTGTACAGTGTGTCCAAAACAGTTACAGTACACTACAGCAATGGTTCTCAAACATTTAGCACCAGGACCCACTTTTTAGAATGACACTTTGGTGGGATCCACCTACTTTTCCAAAACTTAAATATTATTTCTTTCTAGATCACCTTTTTAAAAGTGATATTTATTTGCAAAAAAACCCTTGATTCATTTCTTGTATTGAGGCTGCCCTAATGAATAGCCTCAAGAAGTTGGTTATGTGACTGAGACCCACTACCTGTCATTGATAGTCTTGGAAACAAAACACAGTTGTCCATGCATTAGTGATTTCAAAGCTGGACTACTGTAATTCGCTGTATGTAGGGCTTCCCTCAAGAACAGTTCGGAAGCTATAATTAGTACAAAATGCAGCAGCCCGGATGGTTACAGGGGCTATGGTTTGAGTCAGTAGGACCACTCCTTCAGCAGCTGAAATGGCTGCCCATTCACTTCCGATCTCTGCTTCAGATAGTACTAACCTTTAAGGCCCTTCATGACTTAGGCCCAGCCTACCTAAAGGACTGCCTTCTCCCATACATACCAATTCGCCCTCTTAGATCATCTAAAGGGGCTTTACTTGGAGACAAGCCTTCTCTGTAATGGAATGTGAAATTCCCTACCAGAAGAATTAAGAACTACACACTCTCTCATGGCCTTTCAGAGAGGGCTCAAATCATGCCTATCTTGTCTGGCCTTTGGATGAGGGTTGGCTGTCTGCCCTCTATGCCTCTGGGATACTGCATAGTTTGTTTACTCCCCTGGTCAATTGTTTTTCCACCCTCCAAAGAGCCTGATGGGCAGCTCAGATGGGCAGTTGGCCCGCTGGATGGTGAGGGAGGGTAAGAGGAGATAAAAGGGGACTTGGAGATTGCAGAGAAATTAAATGAATTCTTTGCGTCCGTCTTCACAGCAGAAGAACTTGGGCAGATACCGCAGCCCGAACAGCCCTTCCTAACTAAGGAATTAAATCAGATAATGGTTAATAGAGAAGATGTTATAGATCAAATTGATAAATTACATATAAATAAGTCACCAGGCCCAGATGGCATACACCCAAGAGTGTGTGCGGAGTGCCCCAAGGATCTGTCTTGGGGCCAGTGCTTTTCAACTTGTTAATAAATGACCTGGAGACAGGGATAAGCAGTGAGGTGGCCAAGTTTGCGGATGACACAAAACTTTTCCGGTGGTGAATACCAGAAGGGATTGTGAAGAGCTCCAGAAGGATCTCTCCAAGCTGGGGGAATGGGCAGCAAAATGGCAGATGCATTTCAACGTAGACAAGTGTAAAGTGATGCACATTGGGGCAAAAAACCAAAACTTCACCTATAGGCTTATGGGTTCTGAGCTGTCTGTGACAGCTCAAGAGAGAGATCTTGGGGTGCTGGTGGACAATTCAATGAAGGTATCAACCCAATATGCGGCAGCAATTAAGAAGGCCAATTCCATGCTTGGGGTAATTAAAAAAGGGGTTGAGAATAAAACCAATATTATCAATATTATCATGCCATTGTACAAATCAATGGTAAGGCCATACCTAGAATATTGTGTACAGTTCTGGTCGCCGCATCTCAAAAAGGACATAGTGGAGCTGGAAAAGGTGCAGAAGAGAGCGACAAAAATGATTACGGGGCTGGGGCACCTCCCTTATGAAGAAAGACTGCAGCGTTTGGGGCTCTTCAGCCTAGAAAAAAGGCGCCTGAGGGGGGACATGACTGAGACATACAAAATTATGCACGGAAGGGATAGAGTCGATAGAGGGATGTTCTTTTCCCTCTCTCAAAACACCAGAACCAGGGGGCATCCGCTAAAACTGAGGGTTGGGAAAGTTAAAACAGATAAAAGGAAGTACTTTTTTACCCAGCAGGTAGTTAATCTGTGGAACTCTTTGCCACAGGAGGTGGTGATGGCATCTCGCCTAGATGCCTTTAAGAGGGGACTGGACGGATTTCTGGAAGAAAAGTCCATCGTGGGCTATAGGCCATGATGGATTGTGCAACCCCCTTACATTAGTAGTAGGCTACTTCAGAATACCGGGTGCGAGGGAGTGGCAACAGGATGCAAGCATCTTGTAGTCTCATGCCTCCCTGGGGCACCTGGTGGGCCGCTGTGAGATACAGGAAGCTGGACTAGATGGGCCTTTGGCCTGATCCAGCAGGGCTCTTCTTATGTTCTTATGATGAGAATTGGGTCTAGATTAATTCTTGAACATTCTCTGTGTTCCTGTTAAATGTTTTGTTTTTCTTATTATTGTTACATTGTACTTTGTTGTTCTCCATAAGTCACCTTGAGCATTTGCTTCAGCATGGGAAAGGTGGGGTTTAAATTCTTCAAATAAATGAATAATAGTTCCTAGCCAGTTCTGCTACCAAGAATAGTGTGTGTGTGCTGATTGGTTAATCAGGCCCATTAGCCCTCATCTATGAGCTAACTGGAATTTTCTTGGAGCCCAACAAATTTCAAATCTTCACTATATTACTGAAGAGATGTTTTGGATTCAAAAAAGAGGACAACAGGAATAAGCAACACTGAGTACAAGCCTATGTTTAATCTGAAGATCAGCTCATTTTTTTCCATGACTTTGTAACATTTCAATAATTTCTATCCATAGGGTTATAGAGTACTCCAGTATAGCTTGGATATTTGGAAGACCTCTTGAACTGCTCAAAAATGTCTACAGAAAACTGTAATTTATGAATTTTTAATTCAAGGAGGGTAACTAGGCACCTTCTCACTACTAAGAAGGGCAGGTCACTTTCATTTTCAATTTGGTTCAAAAGAAAAAGAGCCAGAGCAAAACGTCGTATGTTCTTCAAGGATGTGTTATTGTGAAAACAGAACTGACTTACTGTGACTTTGTGCTCTTTCATCATCACCATCACTGACAAACACAGGAAGGTACAGGCTGCATTCTGGTCCTTCTACATTTACAGTTTTTTTCTGTTTTCAGAGACCATAGAAAAGGCAATCTACAAACAAAGTTTTAGGACTGTTACACACTTAAGTCTGAGTGTACACACTTACAAACGTAAACCTGTTCCTATACTAGCCCTCAAATACCTTAAGGTTTGACATTCCCCCCGCTTCTTAAATATCCCATACCACACTGATCCAATTTATTCTTCACATTTTTATACCACCCTTCCTGCAAGGAGTTCAGAGTGGTATACACAGTTCCTCCCATCCTGTCATCCTCACAACAACTCTATGAGGTTGGTGAAGTTAAGAGACACTGACTGGCCCAATACAAGGTTACTCAGGATCTTTCTAGTCTAACTCCTGAAACTCTACCCCAGTGGTATTCAAACGTTTTAGACCAGGACCCACTTTTTAGAGTGGCAATCATGGCGGGACCCACTGGAAGTGATGTCATTAACTTGGAAGTGATGTTGTGGCAGGAAGTTTCATCAAGCAGGAAGTACTTTATGCCATTGTAACGTAATAAAATGATACTCCTGAAATGTAAATTGACATTCTTGGACTGCAGCAATTGCACAACCTGACAGAAAGTAAGATTAGGACAAAATATGATGTAAAAGCACTGAACTAAAAACAAAATAAAAATCCTCACTTGAAAATTCAAACACTCACAAAAGGAATATCACAAGAGTAAAGTCCGCAGTTTCCAAGACAGCTGCTCCCATCTTTCCGCGACCCACCTGACATCCCACCTGACATCAGGTCGCTAGACAAAAGGCTGAATCAAGGTTCACGCTTGTTCTATGGCATGGCAATGACTACAGAAAATTGGAAAGTGTGACATTTTAATGTGGGGGTATGAAAATTACTTCATACCACAGGTTAGCATTCCAGCTAACAAACAGGGGTGCGTACAATTTTTTTCCCAGTGTTTCAAAAACTTTTTGTGACCCACCAAAAATCAGCTTGCAATCCACTGGTGGGTCCTGACCCCCAGTTTGGGAAATGGTGGTCTAGGATTTATAGTAATGTTATACAATCTCAGTTATTTAAAGAGTGAACTGGGAGATCTAGTTTGCACTGGATTTCAGAATTACAGATTTAATGCTAGCCTTATTTTGCTAATATGTTCCAGTTCTTGATTTTCCCACGTCCACTCTGCGATTTCCTCTTCTCTATCCCCCATTTCAATAAGCAGTCCTTTAATCACCGTGCTGCTAAACCCATCTTTGCCAGAAGATTAGACTCTGCAGGCTTTAGCTGGATTAATCCAGTAATCAGAAACTGAAGAATGGCCCTCCTTCTCGCGTCTTGCTTTATCCCTCTTCCACCAAGTGCCCACTACTACACTCCCCAACAGTAACACTGCCTCACATCAACTTCAACTATCAGTACACCAGGTTAGGGGTCTGGGTACATAGCTCAAAGCATTTGGCTCTTTGGCCAGTCCTGTGCTATCACACCTACACCAAAGGCTGTACTGCATCAGAGCTTAATTAGACATCTTCCAACTCAGGGAGCCCGAGCCACCCCACTGAGGCTGCATCCAGCAAACTGGCCACCTGAGAAGGTAAGAAGGCAGGAGGGTGGAACAGAGGCAGGGAGGGGCATTTCTGGGTGGGGGAAGGTGAAATGGGCTGTTGATCAGAGCAAGCTGACAGAGCAAGGCTCTGCCATATTCTAATCCCCCTCCTGGGCCTGCTGGCTTTACTCGGGGCTGCTCAGCACAGATCCAAGGAGCCCCACTGGGCAATCAAAGTATATGGCAATTACTACTTTGTAGCCCCAACAAAACGTATGATAATCCCTGATCATTTCAATGCAGGTTTAAAATATAGTACACTGACCTCAACCACAAGCAAATTAGGGTTGTACTATGAACCCCATTTCACAAATGTTATCAAAACAACAACAAAAGACAAGACAAATACATTTTTAAAAATTTTTTTTAATATACTGCAGTTAGTATCCAATCACCTGCCAATTCTTCTCAGATGGTATAACTAACAACTTGATAACAATGGTAAATAGCAATTAGCAATTTTGCTTAACTAAGTCATGATTGTTACTACAGCAATAATGAAATTCTTCAAAATAAGTCAGCTTCCTTTCCCACACTACCTTGTGCCAAGGAAAATGCAAGGAGTTTCGGAGCATGCAAACCTAAGTCATGCAGTTCTTGAAAAATGGGAGCTATTCTTTGTTTTCGACACTACTGCTATCCTCTAATACCCACTATCATTAAGAAATAAACATTTATACAATATAATCACAGTTGTAAAATATTTTTCACAATACTTGAAAGATGAATTCTGCAAAAAACAAGTACTAAATAACCATCTATATTAATACATTACATCTTCTATAAACAAAAATATGCATGCTATATAACCATTCTCTCAAAGAGCTTGCTAGAAAAGAACATTTTTAAGTCTGCCATAAAAAATTTAAATTTCTTAAAACTAATTTTAAATTAATACTTACAGTTACACCACTATGTAAAAGATGGGTGCACGTATACGTATCTGAAACTACACAAGCAACACTACCATGGTACAAATGAGAGAAGACACATGCCTCCCTGGGGCACCTGATGGGCTGCTGTGAGATACAGGAAGCTGGACTTGATGGGCCTTTGGCCTGATCCAGCAGGGCTCTTCTTATGTTCTTACGTACATGCTACAGTGCATTACTAGAGACCCTGGACTATAAGAGACCTAAACTCACTGACAGTGCAGATCAAAACTACCACTGCACTGAGGATGTTGCAAACATACCATAAAGCATGGGAGTATGCAGTAGCAGTGGGGAAGCCTGAGCCACCCCACTGAGGCTGCATCCAGGCCATCTGAGAAGGTAAGAGTTTCGACAGAGCAGGAGGGTGGAACAAAGGCAGGGAGGGGCATTTCTGGGTGGGGGAAGGTGAAATGGGCTGTGGATCAGGCCCTGGAAGAGGGCAAGTTGGCAGAGCAAGGCTCTGCCATATTCTAATCCCCTTCCTGGGCCTGCTAGCTTTACTCGGGGCTGTTCAGCACAGATCCACGGAGCCCCACTGGGCAATCTGGGACGTTACTCTGGGTATGGGGAAAATATCCCCTTACTTGGAAGAGACCTCTGGCCTGCTCCTAGGCTGCGCTGGACAAAGCAGAGGCCATGCAGCCCTACCAGCACAGCTTAGGACTGGGCTGCCCATTTAAATGCTGAAGTATAAATGTTACACAATCAGTTTGCACATGAAAATTACTTTCCATTTATTCCAGTTTCTCCTTTTCCAGCTGTTACACTGGGAATGACTATTTCACTTTCCACATTATATTGGAAATACACTGTTTAACTAGGACACCACCATCATCATCTTCAGAAACAGACAACCCAATCCCAGCCATGTTTAGTCAGCATGGAAGCTGCTGGTTCAACAGGATGTACTCTCCAAAGAATATACTCAGGACTCCTTCCTTAGCTTAGCGTTTCATTAAAATCAGTCCTGTAACATATGAGTTGCTTCTTCTACTATACATGTTTAGTTGCTGCTCTGAAAACATCCACACAACTAGGGGCCCCCGAAAACGCTATCCAGCTTTGGGAGGGGGGCAGAGAACAGCCATCACCACCTTTCCTCTCTGATTGCAACTTCCTTACCTCCGCTTTCAACATTTGGGTGGCAAACCTTGCCAAGAAAGCGCTGGCACGTTGTCTTCGCCATCACGCCCTGCCGAAATCGAGTTTAACCCGAGGCAAGCGCCTTGTGCGCGCCAATATACCTGGTGGCCCTGGCCGCCCCCCACTTCGCCATAAATCCTTCGGGCAGCCCCTCCATTACAGTGTCGTTCCTGGGGGAGTAGAAGGCAAAATGCTAAGCGTGGCAGGAGCCTGAGCTACGGGGTCAAGCGGCCCCGCCCGCTCGCGGCCGCGAATGGCTGTGAAGGCGAGGGGCCGCTTGACCCAGGCGATCAGGCTCCTGCCGTGCTTAGTATTGCCCCGCCTAGGAAAGCCGCTGCTCCACCGCCTGCTGCGCTCGCCCACCGGCGGACTGACGGCACAGGCCCTCGGCGGGCTGCCGTGGACGGGCAGTCAGCCTTCACAAGGCCGGGCCTGCCATTTATTTATTTATTTATTTATTTATTTAATTGAGTCCCCCCTTTTTCTCCAAGGAGGGGCCTCGAGGCGGCCTACAAAATGGAGCAATATTCAGACAGTTCTGGACACGTGTACTGGGGAGCAGTCCTCCCCCCACCCACCCGGCGCTGCGGGAACCTCCCGGGGCGGGCCTGCGGGGGGGGGGCGGGTAAAAGAAGCGCCCCCCCCCCCCCCGGGGGGCCGCCCCCACCGCCCCCCCCCCCCCCGCCGGGCCCGGCGCCTCCCAGCCAGCAGCGGCCGCGCCGCCGGCTCCCCTCAGCGGCTCCTTCTCCCCGAGGAGGCAGCGCGGCCATCGCCGGCCGGGCAGCTGGAGCGAGCCGCCTCCTCCTCCCCGGCCCCGGCATCTCTGAGGCGGCGGCGGAACGACCGACCGACCGACCGGGCGCTCGCCCTCCGCTCCTCAGACTCACCCGCGTTGCGGCGATCAGATGAGGCGGCAGGAAGGCGGCGGCGGCGGCGGCGGCGGCACCATCCTCTTCCCCGCCGCCTCCTCCTCTGAAGAAGCGGGAGACGCGGCGTCGGTGGCGGCGCTGTGAGGAGACTGGCGCGGCGCGAGCCCCCAACCGTCACATCAAAGGATGGCACGCGCGGGAGGGGAGGGGTGGAAGCGCTACAGCTCCGCCCCAAGCCGCCTCGCCGAGGTCCCTGAGTGGGCGCGAGTGGCCACGTGACCCCTCGCCGGGCTCACTCCCCCGCCTCCTCCTCCTCCAGCCGCGTCTTGCGCTTGGCCTTGCTGTTGCTCTCGCCATGACACTAGAGGCACGGGCCGTACCCACGGGCCGTACCCTTCTTGTTATCTGAATGCGAACAAAGTGACGCTAACAACGTGTGATCGTGGAGAAACATCATTGGTAACCTAATTATGATTCAATATGCAATTCCAAGGTTTAATTCCGCGTAATTATATTACTGAACATACCGGACGAAATGCCGCTTGCTGTCTATTTAAACTCGGATTGCACTGCTTTGACACAGTGGCGTTTCTATAGGGATGGCAAAGCTCTAAGTTTTGCAAGAAGCCTTACCTTGCAGTGGAAATTACTCCTCTCCTGCACCGTTTTAGCCAATCTTGGCGTTGCTTACTGGCTACAGCAGCAAGGGAGAGGAGGGATTTACATGACAGGGTAAAGCTTCTTGCAAAACTTAGAGCTTTGCCATCCCTGTAGAAACGCCTCTGCTTTGACAGACTTATTTTTTGAAATCTACACAACCAAAAATAAAGTGGGAACGGGAAAGAAAGAAAAAAAGGGGGAGGGTGGGCAAAAATCAGATAAATATGTAGGAAAATTACATTAAAATCTCTCAATGTATAACACAAGTAGTTGTCAATAGGAGAGTAGTTCTTTTTCACTTCTAGGCTATTAAGTGTATTTTTTTAAACTTCTACACTCACCCCCCCCCCATAAAACAAATTCTGTTAATGTTCGGAATTTCAAAAATATTACAGTAGAAAATGAAAGGTGGGGAAAAAATGTGTAAACGGGAAGGGGGGAAAAAGGAGGGGGGAATTTTTTTTATTTTTATTTTTATTCTTCATATCTACTTCAGTTTGTGAAGGGCTGCATACTTTATGAAGTAATATTTTTCTGTAGCAACGAATCACAATGATTTTAAGTACCTGTGCAAAGTAATCCCATTTTTCGTCCAGCGATTCGCGCACCCGTATGCAGAACACGCAGGCATGATTAAAGACGTTGAGATTAACTTTACCACACGGGCAGGGAGATTTTTATTCGTGACGCCGCGGCGGCAATCCTCCTTCGCGGCAATGATCTGAGCTTATACCCATGGCTTCAAGTCTGTGACGTCATGGCTCCTCCATGTAAATAATAACTCCATGGCCCAACCTGCCTGCTGCTTATAACTCCGTGGCCTGCTGCGAAGGAGAGCGTCTCAGGAAAGGCGTGTTTACGTCACGCGCGCTGACTCACGTAGGGCAAGGAGGAGCAAACGTCACCCGTGGCAGAGGCTGGAGCGGCGCAAGATTCCCCTATAAGCCGTGGCTGGAGTTAAATGGAAAGAATGAATAGCTCCTAATATAAGCAGAGTCCAGCTTATGGCAGGCTTCCTACTCAGCTAAAAACAGTAAAGGAGAAAAATGATAACCAACATGTTTCAAATGAATAACTTTTTTTTTTCTCTAGAGGACAACTCCAACGTGCCCACATTCAGTAAATAAATCAAATTCAGAAAGGCTTGGAGCCACTCCAGATCTGGGGGTTGTTTCCTCTGAAATTATTATCATTACTATGACTATGAGTATATATTTATATTACACTTTTTAACCAAAAAAAAAAAAAGTTCACAAAGCGGTTTACAAAGAAAATCAAATAACTCAACGGCTCCCTGTCCCAAAAGTGCGCACTCTCTTAAAAGATGTCTATCTAAAAGGAACACCAGCAAACAGCCACTGAGCTGGGGTGAGGAGGGACAGTTGCTCTCCCTCTGCTGAATATCAGAGGAGCACCATGTGAAAAAAGAAATGCCCCTTTGTCCAGTTAGCAGGATAATTGTCCTACACACACCCAGGCAGCATATCCAAAGTGCCCGTGGGTGAGATTCCTCAGAAGAGGTGCCCGGATTCTGTATCTGCCTGGACTGTGTGAAGCAATACTTCAGAAGAGGCTCTCGCGTGCCTTAAGACCAGTGGTGTCATCCAAATGATTTAGGAACAGGTACTCACTTTTGATTGGCACTTGTCGGGGTCCACCCACCGGAAGTGACATCATAAGCCAGAAGTGATGTCATGATTGTTGCCATGGACGTGATCATGTTTGTAATAACTTCAGCTTGTGGTTAGTGTTGATTTAACTTCTATTGCTTTGCTTTCTAGAGATGTGTATATACATATTTTGCTTCAACTGTTCCCTGGTTAAATAGCAGGGGCCAGCTTCGAGTGGGTGGGGCCAGCTCAACTTCTAGGAACCGGTACTCGCGTAGTGGTGCATAGTGGGTGCGTAGTGGGTGCATGACATCACTGCTTAAGACTCCACCCTGGTTCCATTCCAGAGGTCTGTCCAGAAGTCAGAACAGCCAGTGCTGGCTGCCTCAGCCAGCAGAGTACCTAGAGGAGGTCAGTGTGACCCCTGGCAGCACATCTATGCAGCGCCATCCACTGCCCCCCCCCGCAGCTATACTGAGAGTCGGTGGCACCTGTGGGAGTCGTTTAAGGTGCACATTCAGTTTTTGGAAAAACCAGAAGTGTGTCTTAGACACCTCCAACAGGCCCTGGAAGAACCAAGGAGGTTCCTTGCATCTTCAAGACCCTGCTGGAAGCCTCTAAGGCACACTTCTGGTATTTCCAAAAACCGTAAGTGCATTTTAGATGCCTCCGGCAGGAGGGCAGCACTTCAAGGGTCACCCTGGGGTGGCACAAGCCCCAGGAATGCCACTGGGCTCAGCATTATCAAAAGCTGGGCAAATGCAGCTGTGCAGCCATCCATAAGCTGGCCATCAGGGACATAGTGTGCTTATGATGGAAGGAGAAAAAACAAACTCTGAAAATGATTTATTTTACTTCATTATTTCACTGCTCTCCCAAGAAACTCCAGGCATTTTACATTCACAATCCCACTAAAGAGATAAGAACCCCCACACCAGCACAGTGAGCATATCACATAAGAACATAAGAACATAAGAAGAGCCCTGCTGGATCAGACCAAAGGCCCATCTAGTCCAGCTTCCTGTATCTCACAGCGGCCCACCAGGTGCCTCAGGGAGGCATGAGACAACAAGATGCTTGCATCCTGTTGCTACTCCCTTGCACCCGGTACCAATAGCCCACCACCTTTGTAAGGAGGTTGCACAATCCATCATTGCCTATAGCCCACGATGGACCTTTCTTCCAGAAATCTGTCCAATCCCCTCTTAAAGGCATCAAGACCAGACGCCATCACCACCTCCTGTGGCAGAGAGTTCCACAGATTAACTACCCGCTGGGTAAAAAAGTACTTCCTTTTATCTGTTTTAACTCTCCCAACCCTCAGTTTTAGCGGATGTCCCCTGGTTCTGGTGTTTTGAGAGAGGGAAAAGAACATCCCTTTATCGACTCTATCCCTTCCATGCATAATTTTGTATGTCTCAATCATGTCCCCCCTCAGGCGCCTTTTTTCTAGACTGAAGAGCCCCAAACGCTGCAGTCTTTCTTCATAAGGGAGGTGCCCCAGCCCCGTAATCATTTTTGTCGCTCTCTTCTGCACCTTTTCCAGCTCCACTATGTCCTTTTTGAGATGCGGCGACCAGAACTGGACACAATATTCCCCGCTGCTGCAGCTGGGATTTCCATGAACTGTAAATCAGTGGGGCGAGCAGAGCAGCTCTGCCCTGGGCACTGCCACTTCCCTGCCTCTATGCCCAAAATGGGCCTCCTGGAAGCAGTGGGTGGTGACATCATCACGACACCACCAACTATTTCCAAGTGTTGCGTCCAGCACCACAAGCACTTTTCTTGGTGAATGGGGGACCACGGGGAGGGTGGGGGGCCCTGCAGGAATGCCCCATGTTGGAATGCCCAACCACTCCTGAAGCCACTCCTGCACATCACACAAACTTCCCAGAAAAGTCTTTTCAACCACAGTGGATCAAGGGAAAGTCATTTGCTCCCTTTGGAGTTGCTTCTAGTCTTGTCTGGGAGATCAGGTAAGGTCCTCTGGCACCCAAAACTGATGGATAAGGCGGGAGGGCCCATAGTAGTTCACTCCTTGGAAAGATGAGTGCCTCCAATTCAGACCAAAAAAGTATCCTCAGATATCCGAGGTTTATAAAACACTGTCATAAATGGTGAGAATGTTGGAGGGGGGAACTCCAGAACTCTGTCGTGTTATTTTGAAGAACACAAAACAGTAAGCCTAGCAAACAGATCCTTGGTGTGAAATAACCACCAAGCACAGAATATTGGGACGTGGTGGCGCAGTGGGTTAAACTGCTGAGCTGCGAGCTTGCTGACCGGAAGGTTGGCAGTTCGAGACCACGCAATGGAGTGAGCTCCCGTGGCTTGACCCAGCTCCTGCCAACCTAGCAGTTCAAAAGCACATAAAAATGCAAGTAGTTAAATAGGTACCACTTTGGTGGGAAGGTAACAGCGTTCCGTGTGCCTCGGCGTAGAGTCATGCCGGCCACATGACCACAGAAGCTTGTCCTCTGACAAACACCGGCTCTTTGATTTAGAAACGGAGATGAGCACCGCCCCCTATAGTCAGTCACGACTAGATCGTTCCGTTTTGGGGAAACCTTTACCTTTACACAATGTCTCAGAGTTTGTTGCATCAAATAATGATGCCGATAAAGCCTGCAAAATTAAGCATGTCATAAACCTGAGCTTCATCCGTTTAAACCAGAAATATTTTTGTTGAACATTATGGATGGTATAGAAGATTTAAAGCAAAAATATTTGATTATTTATGTAACCACAGCAGCAAGATTGTTGTATGCGCAAGAGTGGAAGAATGATAAAATCCCTACTGTTGAACAAGTGTTGGGAAAAATTTATGAAGTTGCGGAGATGGATATTTTGACAGAGAAAATGAGAGAAATTAAAACGAACAGAGTCAGTAAGATATGGAAATGTTTTTATGACTGGATGGATACCCTGTGTTGAAAGATGAAATTTAAGACTATATAGTAAGATATTTTAATTTTGAAACTAAGCTGGAATGATAAGTAAAGTTATAGATTATTTTGGGCATGTTGTAGCTATTTCCTTATGTGTATACCTGAGTTTACCTTTTCCCTTTGTTTTCTGTATCCCTGCCCCATGACTGAAATTAAATAAAGAAATATTATTATTGAAAAAAAAAATAAACCTGAGCTTCTATCACAGAGGCACTGTTCTCCATAACTGTTAGCCAATGTTGGTTTGACAACCCTGTTAATCAGCTTCACAGGTACGGGTCAGTATCCCTGTTAATAATCTGGCACAAAAGTACGTGCTTGCTCAAAGAAACACACCCTCAATGCTCTCATGCTCAGGCAGTTTAGAAGTAAATGTAATTCAAGCAACTGTACTAATTAGTGGGCCTCAAGAGCCATTGCTCCCTGTAATCTCTGACAATTAGCCTCCTATACATTTTCTGGAGTGAAAAACATTTCAGTGTTTCCATCTGTCACCTTTTTCACATTGGTGTGGGCGCTCAGTTGCGTGTATGTTAGCTGAATTGCTGAGGCACAAATGTAACAGCCAGTAACTGGATCCCTTTTAAAAGCAAGCACTCTTACCAAGTGTGTACTATTGTGTGTACAATAGTCTCTCTTGCTGGGAACTATCTTTTGTGTAACAGGACAATTTTCCTTGCTCAAAAGAAGGAAGTGCCTCCAATAGCAGCTATTCTCTGCTAATTTTATAGCACAATCCTATGCACGCTTGGGGGCGTGGTGGCGCAGCGGGTTAAACCGCTGCTGCTGGGCTTTCTGACCGGAAGGTTGGGAGTTCAAGACTGTGCGACGGAGTGAGCTCCCGTGGCTTGTCCCAGCTCCTGCCAACCTAGCAGTTCGAAAGCACGTAAAAATGTGAGTAGATAAATAGGGACCACTTCGGTGGGAAGGGAACGGCGTTCCGTGCGCTACGGCGTAGAGTCATGCCGGCCACATGACCACGGAAGCTTGTCCTTGGACAAAACACCAGCTCTACAGGCTTTGAAACGGAGATGAGCACTGCCCCCTACAGTTGGTCATGACTAGAAACCTTTAACTTTAAATGCAGGCTTACCCAGGAGTACAGTAAGCCCTATTGAACTCAATGAGACTAAGGGCCCAAACCTAACCCCCTTGCTGCCAGCAATACGTTTGTACCCTGGTGCCGGTGTTACCAAAGTCATACCGCAGATGCTGGGCCAGCGTCAGTTGGCACTCAGGACTGATGCCAGGAGGACTTGGCACAGAGATGCTTGGCAGTAAATGTAACTGCTGCCAGCAGTGTGGTATTTTAGGGTGGGGGAGGGCAGAATTGAGTAGGATTCCCAGGTATGAACTGGGACAGAGTGTCTGTACCTTTAACTTTAGCCGTTAAAGGAAAACCTTTAGCGATGGTTTTCCCAGTAGCCATGTATGGCTGTGAGAGCTGGACCATAAGAAAGGCAGAGCGTCGAAGAATCGATGCTTTTGAATTATGGTGCTGGAGAAGACTCTTGAGAGTCTCCTGGACTGCAAAGAGATCCAATCAGTCAATCCTCCAGGAAGTCAAGCCTGATTGCTCTCTGGAAGGGCAAATACTGAAGCTGAAGCTCCAATACTTTGGCCACCTCATGAGAAGAGAGGACTCTTTAGAAAAGACCCTCATGCTGGGAAAGATTGAAGGCAAAAGGAGAAGGGGGCGACAGAGGATGAGATGGCTAGATAGTGTCACCGAAGCAATGAATATGAAATTGGGCGAACTCCGGAAGCTGGTGGAGGACAGGGAGGCCTGGCGTGCTGTGGTCCATGGGGTCGCGAAGAGTCGGACACGACTTAGCGACTGAACAACAACAACAACCTTTAACTATTGAATAGTAGAAGGAATTTTGGCAGGTGCAGCTTTTGAAACCGTTCCATGATGAGCTGCATCTGCCAAAATTCCCTCTTCTACGCAATAGTTAACAGGAGGGGGTCTCAATGGGAAGGCTGTGGACTTCGGAATTTTCCTATGATGAATCTCTTCCTATGCAGAGAATTGTTTCCTCCTTTCATCTTCGGGCTAGATGTAATTCTTTGCACATTCACTAGATGGACCCCCTGAACAATATAGCCCAGGAACAGTTTGGCAACAAAGCAGCTTTATTTTGATCAACCAAAACATCTCAAAGTCATGAGTAGGCTTTTGAGTTCATCAGGCAAGATAATAAGGAAAATGCAGGGTTTGGGAGAAAAAGCCGGGCAGGGAGGAAAGTACCCAAATCCGTAGTTTTAAAAGGTTTTGCAGAATAATTGGATTAGCAGGTTTAGAATGCACCAAGGAAAACCTGAGCAAATAACAAGGGGGAAAAAAATCCAATAATTGCTGTTACTCCGCTTAAAAAGCAAAATAAAAGCTAACAACAAGCTGACTCTATCTACACTACTATGCAGAATAGGCAGGTTATGAGAGATGCACTCAAGCTGAAATACTATTCTTTTCAAAACCCCAAATAACAGTAGTTATGTAGTTGGAGCTGAATTATCCCATTCTGTGGAGGGCCAAATTCAGGATATTTGGGGTGTGTGTGTGTGAAAACCAGGCAGGCACTTACCGTTAGTGGGCCTCCTTAAATAGAGAAGGGTGGAAGGCAAACTGCATGTAAGTGGAGCATACAAAATCTTTTACCGAGAAGACTCAAGTAAGCAAGCCAAGGTACATGTCAATCAAAAAGAAATTTTTTTTTACTTTCTCCTTTGAAGCAAATTAAAGAGCAGCATCCATCCTCATGAAATCTTATTTCCCAGTTCCTTGGGCGTAGGGCGCAATAAGACCATACCTTTACATTCTGCATACATCCATAATAATGCTCTAAATACATCTCTGATACTCATCACAAATGGAAATTATAATTTTCAACTCACCCATTAATATGCCACAAAAAGTGTGTAACAACCCCCAACTTACACAGAATTTTGTCACCATAACTGAGAATGCCACAGGACTGTTTCTCATATGCGTAGTTAAGATTCAAGGGGGACCAAAGAACATGGGCCGTTTTTGAATGGCTTCATCTATACATCTTCCTCCTGGTTTGCTCACTGCATCTCTGACATGATGATGCAGCACTACTCATTGCCTGAAAGCAGCATGTATCACAGTGCTGTAAAACTGCCTTTGTAAAACTTTATACCAGCACTTTAACTCAATAGTATTTGGGTAAAGGGTTCTGCCATAAAACACTACTGTTGCTGAAAAATGCAGTAACCTCAACCTCTGAGAATGAATTGCTGGGTTTGGAAGTTCCAGTTTGGAAAGGGCACTCGTGACCCATGTTTCCATGCTGCCTGAATCCTCCCCACAATTTCACCACCCCTGTGCTCATGCGTGCATGCATGTGTCCTCCATGGATGATGGGCAGGGAGAAAGCAAGAAGGTGTGGGGCCAGAGCACAGGAGTGTGAGTAGCTGCATCCCTTTAGAGTTGCACCTGCCAAAATTCCCTCTTCTATACAATGAGTAAAGGTCTAAGTGTCCTCCATCGCATCAGGTCTTGCTGACCCAAATGTTTCTGGTCTTTTTCATGGATAGGCTGTCCTTGTGAAAGGGTGTGGATGCCTGAGCTGTGTTAGAGGACTATTTTTTTCATATACAGCAGTGGCTCTCAAATGTTTTAGCATTGGGACCCGTTTTTTAGAGTGACCATCTCTCCGGAAGATGATGCTATGGCTGGAAGTGCCATAATTGTGATGCCAGAGCCTGCTGCTTTCCTCGGAATGCAGCAATAAGTTGGGTTATTTCTCAGCAATCTTCCATTAGCAAAGTGAATTGGAAAGGAAAAAAAAAAGATCTATTTACCACCTTGAGACAAGCAAAACATCCACACAGCCCTCCCACTTTCCAGCATCCCTTCTTCCAATGGTGTCATCTAAATGATTTAAGAACAGGTACTCACTTTTGACTGGCACGTGTCGGGACCCACGCACCGGA
The DNA here is from genome assembly GCA_029204185.1 of Lerista edwardsae. Taxonomy (NCBI): domain Eukaryota; kingdom Metazoa; phylum Chordata; class Lepidosauria; order Squamata; family Scincidae; genus Lerista; species Lerista edwardsae. The sequence continues at coordinate 3,080,325 of JAJKFI010000057.1, read as the reverse complement.
AGTGACATCATAAGCCAGAAGTGATGTCGTGGCAGGAAGTGACATGAAAAAAGCCCTTTTTGAGGCCTCAGATGATTTTAAACTGACCCAACCGTTGCAACAGTATTCCACAGCACCCCCAGAACATGTTAAGGAGGCCTGGCATCATGTTAAAACCCCAGAGCCCATTTTTCAGTGGCAAGGAAAGGAAAGGCTCCGCTCGCTGCCTGCCTGCCTGGCTGGCTCTGAGAACATGCAGGCAACTCAAACGTGCAGGAAATTCAAACGTTGCAGAGGGCGGAGTCGACGAGTGGGCGGGCGAATGGGCGGGGCCAGCTGTAATCCTAGAAACCGGTACTCACGTACCCCCGCGTACCCCCTGCATGACATCACTGCCTTCTTCCCATATTTTCAATATGGCTGCTCTAGGTGCTTTGCAACCACCTGAAATTGGCTCGTGACCCACTGGTGGGTCCCGATCCACAGTTTGGGAACCACTGACATACAGTATCTTATTTAATAGTTTGTATGTGCGTTTATAAAACACTCATTAGTTTCATGAGCATTAGCATGGAACATTAGCTCCAAAACATTTAAGGCTCAGGCTTGATAATCCTCCAGAGTCCAGATGATGGTTTGGAAGCCTCAGAATATTCTGTGGGCTCATCTGCTCTCCCTCCCTCCACTGTCCCCTCTCGCTCCTGATTCTCTCATCCCTTTCTGGATTTCCTGCAATAATTACATGCCATTACATCCAAGGCCGTTATGGTTGCCACTGACCATCTGGGTTTGCAGTGCCTGGCAACTTGCCAGCCCAATGGGGTGCACTTTCTTTCCATGGGGGGGGGGAATGAACAACGCAGGGACCACCCTGAAGGCAGAGGCCGACGTGCAGGGGGAGCCAGGCGAGAACTCAAGCACAATCTAGGCCCACCTGGAAGAAACAAGGGTTCCTGGCCCTGCCCCGCTCTAGTTGCTGGGGCAAGTGGAAGAGACAGGAAGGAAAAAAGTGGGGACCCTGGCTGCAGCCGGGAGCAGAGAAGTGCGATGGATAAGTCTTTAATGTGCACAGAAGAAGAGGCTGACTCAGAGTGCTGCGGTGCGCTGAAAGGGCAGAGACTTTGCGACACCAGCGTTCTCGCCTGAACAACTGAGACCGCGGAGGCTGCAGCGTGGCAGGGCTGCCAGCAGCATTTCCCTCATAGTCTCTGGTTTCCTCCTGCTGGCTTTGCTCGTTGGCCTTCCCCAGGGCATAATCCAAAGAGGTAGATTATTGTTGGCTCCACCATAAAGGTGCTGGGAAGAGCAGCAGCCCCCGGATTTCAAAGGGCTGGCAGTGTTTGCCACTGCAGAACCTGCCTGGGCCAAATACTTCAATGCTATCGGTAGATCGCTTTTCTCTTCCAAACCCTGCAGGTAACTTCCACTGCTGGCAGACGTTCTTGCTGAAAGTGGTTCGGGTGCCAACTGTGAAGACATCTGTGTTGGAGCAAACTTGTTAATTCTTTGGAATGCAGATCAGAAGCCAGCGTGCAGCCTCCTGGGTTTGTAGAACTCGACATGGTGGTGCTGGGTTCAGAGTCTTGTTTCCTTTACTGCCGTGTCCAAGGGCCTGATTTACCAGGGCAAGCTCTATTTCCTGGAAAATCACCCTATGTATTTTGTCCCTGTGCTTCCTTTCTGGGAAGATTTATTAAAAGGTTAGCAAAAATTGTTCATTCTTCTGGACTCCTTCCCCAGGATCTCTAAGATTTAAATCTTAGAGCAGTGGTATTCAAACTTTTTAGACCGGGACCCATTTTTCAGAATACCACTTGTGTCGGAACCCACCAGAAGTGATGTCATTATCCCGGAAGTGATGTCATGGCACGAAGTGACATCATCAAGCAGGAAGTGCTGTCATTGTAACATAATAAAATGACACTCCTGAAATGCAAATTTGCCTTCTTGGACTGCAGCAATTGTACAACTATGAAACATCCCTGACAGAAAGCGAGATTAGGACAAAATATGATATAAAAGCACTGAACTAAAAACAATTTTGTTTTAAAAATCCTCACTTGAAAATTGAAACTATTAACACAAAAGGAATATAACAAGAGTAAGATCTGCAGTTTCCAAGATGGCTGCTCCCAGCTTTCTGTGACCCACCTGACATCAGTTCACGACCCACCAAGTGGGTCCCGACCCACAGTTTGAATAACACTGTCTTAGAGGATGCAGCACATGCCCCATTGGCACTGCAATGTCAGTGCTGGGAAGTTGGTTAGGACTGACACAGCAGTGCCAATGGGGCATGTGCTGCATCCTGAAGTTGGGGAGGGGCAGTCATAGAGGCCTCCTCAAGGTAAGGGAATGTTGGTTCCCTTATCTCGGAGCTGCATTGCCCTTACCCCAGTGCTGGAAAGTTGGTATGGATTGCGCCCTTAGTGGGTCTGTGGATGCAAGGGCTGTGTGTCCAATTGTGGAAGACATTTTAGCAGCTTCTGGATGGGATAGCTGCCATTTCCCCCCATTAAGTCCCCCTGGGAATTGCACTGTGTAATGATGTACTGTACTGTCATTCCAGGGAAACTTCTGTGGGGAAAAATGTTGCCTAGAGGAGCAACACTGCTGGCTGTGGTTGGACCAGCAGCATAGCTACTAGTAAGTATTACAGGCACTGCAATGAGCTGTGTAAGTGGCCCTCCCACTTGCTGCCAGAGCCATTTTGGGCAGCGATAGCAATCAGAGGGAGGATTTGGTCACAAAAGGGCCCTAAACATTTTATAACAAGGTCAGGTAGAAAAAAAATGTAGGTCCAAGAGATTAAAGGCAATGCAGGTAAGCCAGTTTGACTTCCCTATATGCCTGCAGAAAGAGCTGTGCACATATGATGAAGAAAGGAGTTTGAAAGGATTGGGGTGGCTGCCTGTACATTTCCAAAAGCAAAACTAGTGTTTTGCAGACTTGTTGCCAAGGTGTTCAGGGAGGTGATTCAGGGAAAATGATTAGCTGAGCTGCTGTGAAGTCACAGAAAGGCCAAGTAAAGCAGCAGAAGAGTACTCTGCTGTGATGTCAGAATTTATCATGGCACCACAGGAACAAGAGGGAGAAAGTCATGAGATGGAGCCTAAAAAAGGCACAACCTGAAGAATGGAGAAGAGCTTAAAAAGGGGGGCAGAAAACAAAGGAGGTTGGGATGTTATGAAGTAGTGAATGCAACTCGGCTGGACTGTCTTCTGAATCCTGGAGAAATGAACTGTATTTCTAACAGGTCATGAAAGACAAGGGCATGCAGGTTCTTGAAAATGCACATGAAAGGCATGACATGCCTGCTCAGAAAGAGACCCAAGAGAAGCTTCACCACACACACACACACACACACACACACACACACACACACACACCCCAAGACAAGCCCATAGCAAGGCTAATTTCCTTTGCAGCCGCAAGCATGGAGGAAGTGGCAGTTGAATGGGAAGCCTCTTCTCTAGCCAAAATGAGGCTTCCAAGATGGTGGAGCCCAGCTTTTAAAGATGGCTGACCCAAGCTCTTCTCAACCCCCTGAAAATCGGTTCATGCCCCCCTTTGGAGACCCAACCCCCAGGTTGGTAACCACTGTTTTAGAAGAAGAAATTTCCCCTCCAAAACAGGGGATCCAAAGGAAAACATCAAGAACTTCTGTGCATATTTTCGGCCCCCAACACTTTTCCCAGGCAGTCACAGTCCTTCATGCTGTCCAACAAGTTTTGTCTAGCAGTGGATAAATATCTGAGATCAGACTCCAGTGCAGGGCAAGAAGTAGCAGTTGAGAGAGAAAACCCTGGTGGATGCATAGAAATACATTTGCCCCAAGGATTTTTGGGTGTTAGCCCAGAATGCTATGCAAAGCTACAACTATGGGAAACCTGTTTTCTCCATCAGAATGTCCGGGTTTTTCTATAGTTTTCTCAAAGCTGAAAGTACTTTTCTTCCAGTTCTTTCTCCCTGTATGTCACAATCTGATATGTATGTGTCAATTACCTTTTCTCAGTTTCCCTTCTTTACCCCGATTGGTTTCAAATTGGGAAAGGAGTACGACAAGGCTGTATACTGTCACCCTGCTTATTTAACTTATATGCAGAGTACATTATGAGGAAGGCAGGGCTGGATGACTCACAAGCTGGAATCAAGATTGCTGGGAGAAATATCAACAACCTCAGATATGCAGACGATACCACTTTAAGGCAGAAAATGAAGACCTAAAGAACTTTCTGATGAGGGTGAAAGAGGAAAGTGCTAAAATTTGGTTTGAAGCTCATTATTATAAACTAAGATCATGGCAATTACTCCTATCGCTTCTTGGCAATTAGAAGGGAAAGAAATGGAAGCAGTGACAGACTTTATTTTCCTGGTCTCCAAGATCACCGCAGATGGTGACTGCAGCCATGAAATTAAAAGACGTTTACTTCTTGGGAAGAAAGGTATGGCGAACCTAGACAACTTAATAAAATGCCGAGACATCACCCTGCCAACAAAGTTTCGCATAGTGTATTGGAAAAGGCAGGAGCTACCCCAAGGAGTGAGGGAATGGTATCAGCAATGGCCCCTTTACCAGGGATTATAGGGTTAATTCCATAAGGTTTTGCAAACCTAGGCAGCACAGCTGTAGGCTGTTGAAGCTGGGGGTGGGGGGGAGGCCAGCACAGGTGCAGATGGGCGTGGCTGATGTTAGAGTCTGCCCAGCAACAGACATGGATTGGCTGGCCTCAGTATAAAGCTGGAGGCAGCAGAGGGAGAAAGGGATCTGGGATGGGACCTGGGAAGGTCCTAAGAAGGCACCTGGGTTGGTGCGGGGAGGGCGGGCCACCTTGGTAAGGTGCTGGAGGAGGGCACCAGGTGGGTGCTGTTTGGCTTACTAAAGGAAGGGTGGATTAGCACCAGGTAGGTGCTGGAGGAGAAGCACCAGGCAGGTGCTGGATGGATGGATTGCTGGCCTGAAGGATGGACTATGCCTGAAGAACTGGATGGATGGACTGACTGGCTAAGGTAAGCTCATTGTGGGGAACAGTTGTTTGGCTGCCATGCTCCTGGAGCCACCAAAGGGAGGAGGCAGTTGTAGCTGGGACAAGCTGACTGCCTATGGTTTAGTGGTGGGGTTTGTTTGGATCAAAGCCAGTGATGAGGGCAGTCTGGAGGAGGCTGACCAGCCAGTGATCCCAAACAAAAGCTGCTGAAAGAGAGGAGGCCCAGTGGGTGACTGAACCCCCTCCCTCTTGCCTATCTCTGAGGCTGCTCTGTGGGGAAACTAGTTAGCCTAATGTGGGCATTGAGGTCCTTGGGGAGGCCTGATAGGGAATTTGGCAGAACACTTGTCTTACCAACCAACCAACAGGTACTTATATACCGCTTTTCAACATTAAGTTCACAAAGCGGTTTACAGGCAAATAGTAATAATAATAAAATTAAATGGCTCCCTGTCCCAAATGGGCTCACAATCTAAAAAAATGCAGACCACCACCAGCAACAGCCACTAGAAAAGACACTGCGCAGGGGTGAAGAGGGACAATTACTCTCCCCCTGCTAAATATAAGAGGAGCACCACTTGAGAAAGTGCCTCTTGCCCAGTTAGCAGGGGTTGTCTTACCTAACTTTAAGTTCTCTGTTGCAGGACGGGATTTGGCGGAACACATAGTCAAAGCTATGATTTTCCTAGTAGCAATGTATGGCTGTGAGAGCTGGATCATAAGAAAGGCAGAGCGCCGAAGAATAGATGCTTTCGAATTATGGTGTTGGAGAAGACTCTTGAGAGTCCCCTGGACTACAAGAAGATCCAATCGGTCAATCCTCCAGGAAGTCAAGCCTGATTGCTCCCTGGAAGGACAAATCCTGAAACTGAAGCTCCAATACTTTGGCCACCTCATAAGAAGAGAGGACTCTGTAGAAAAGACCCTCATGCTGGGAAAGATGGAAGGCAAAAGGAGAAGGGGGCGGCAGAGGATGAGATGGTTAGACAGTGCCACCGAAGCGATGGACATGAAATTGGGTGAACTCCGGAAGCTAGTGGAGGACAGGGAGGCCTGGCATGCTGTGGTCCAGGGGGTCGCAAAGAGTTGGACATGACTTAGCGACTCAACCACCACCACCACCCTGACAAGAGTCAATCATTCCCCAATCACACTATGTGCTAGCTGAAGGTAGAAATTCAGTCTCGGAGGTGGGAATCCTCACATGGCTTCGTCAATTACCTCTGTAGTAATTTGTCTGTGCTGTTTCTTTCTCAGCTACTTAGGCGCCCAGAGAATCAGGAATGACTTTCCTAATTCCTGCATGACGGGGGCTGCTGGCTTTAGAAGGCAGCCGCAGGCAGCTTAAGCTGGGAGCCTCAAGCAGTATCACTGGAATCCAGAAAATCCAGAATACTCTCCTCTTGGGAATCTGGACACAGTAGCGTAGCCAGGGGGCGTGTACGTGGCCCTCCCCACTCGCTGTGGGAGCCATTTGGGGCAGTGATTGGCAACACACAAGTGCTCGAGCTCCTGTGTGTTTCAGTCACTGCCCGGAATGTCTCCTACAGTGAATGAGAGGGGCCACCATCACAGTACGTTGCCGTGACTGCTGTACTTAATGTGCTGCCCCACATACTGTGGCTAGCTACTGTATCCAGATTCCCAAGATCAGGGGATTCTGGATTCCAGCGATAGTGCTTGAGGCAGTATCAAAAGCTGACTTGACTGCTATGGATCTGGAAGTTCAGAGCAGCTGTGGTTTCTAGAATTAGTTAGCACAAATGGTTTTGCATTAAAGTGGCTTGAGCTGGTAGTATAGTCTGACCATTGCCTGTGATTTGCAAGGCAGCAAAGTGCCTCTTAGTACTCATTTGCTTTGTCAAGCACCAGCCCAGACTAAGCAGAAGAAGTTTGCTCCAGTGATGCAATGTATGGGATTGCCCAAAGAACGTTGCTCTTTTATTTGCACGGACTGTGGGGCAATCCTAACCAACTTCTCAGGACTGACATAGCTGTACCAATGGGGCATGTTCTGCATTCTGCAGAGGAATTTGGAGTCTGTTCCTTTACTTTGGAGCTGCATAGCCCTTATCCCGGTGCTGGAAAGTTGGTTAGGATCATGCCCTGTGTCAACTGTGATCAGCAGGTTGATCTTCTCCATGTACAGCAGTTCAGAACAGGCAAGAGCATCAAACTGAACATGGGTGTGGTATGATCTGAAAAGCATCTCCTGTCATTAACTGTGAGTCACATCAGCCTCACTAGGCTTATTCAGTGTAGAAGGTTCTGCAGATCAATGAGAAGTTTAGGAGTAATAGAGGAAGGTTATTTTAGCCTTCAAGCTGACATGCTACAGACGTAGTATATTACTTGCATAGAAAAATACTCCTACATTTTGAGGTGGGTGTGTTGTTTGTGGAAGTGGGACTTTTCCATTTCCCAAACCCTTTGAATGTGGTGAGCTTCCTGCATATCCTTGATGTCTCCTTGAAGCTCCTGCTTACTAATTAAACCTCATTAGTGGCTGGCATCTGCAATTGCAGATGGTTGCATCTCTGCAGCAGTCTGAACTACAGCATTAGCACAACCAAAAGAGTGGGAAGAGTGGGAAGATCTGCAGCTGTCCGACCTCATGAAAATTCAGTATTTATGACAGACTATGCATGATGCAGAGGAGCACACAAGAACTTTAGTCTGTATAATGTCCTTCCTAATTCTGAGGCATAAACTCATAAGAAAAGAAAAGCCCTGCTGGATCAGGCCAAAGGCCCATCTCGTCCAGCTTCCTGCATCTCACAGTGGCCCATCAGATGCCTCAGGGAGCACACAAGACAACAAGATACTTGCATCTCATTGAGAGAGAGAGAGAGAGAGAGATTCTCTCAGAAAGAAGTAAATCAAATTACATACTCTGTTCCTGCTGAGATCTGGAAAACCATACATAGTATTGGACTATAGTGCAACTACATTATCAAGTATTTTGATTCTGTACTATTCCTAAGTGAGAAATTCCTACGTTCTTCAATGCAACCCTTTCCTTTTTTTAAATTAAAAACACGTTTGTGAGGCAAGATGTGAAATTGTCAAAATCTAGATGTCAGTAGTTCTCAGATCAGAGAGAAGAGTTGACCTGTAGGCTGTAATCCCTAAGCATACTTGAGAATAAATACCATTTAACCAGTGGCTTTACATCTGTGTAAACATGCATAGGATCAGACTGTAGGTTAGGCTCTTCTGTTATGTCCATACAACTTTCTGATATAGTGGCAAAAAACATCAATACAAAATGTCTGAGTCAAACATGTGGAGGTATTTCAAGAGAGGGTGCTCTTTGTCATGCAAGAATGAAACCATTGAGGACTGACAGTTCTTGTTTGAGAAGAATGCACTGAGAAACAGAGGCTTTTCTTTAGCACGAAAAGTGTTTACCAAGAGAAAACATGCTCATGTGTGCTCTACACCCAAATGCAAACATAGCACTAGCTAGTTCTAGTTGTTTGCTAGTAGCATGTGGAGTGTCACACAAACAGCACCATCAAGACAAACATTTTATGGTAAAATTCTAAAGGAACACTTGATTTGCACAGCTCAGATGGGAGGGATAGCCCTGGGGCAAATCATGCACTGGAATGTAAACAGAATACAGTTAAGTGCTAGTTTTTGTTTTGTTTTGGGCATAGCAAGTAATATTTCTGCATTGCACAGCCAGAAATTGCTTAAGTCTTTCCAAACAACTTTGTGGTTGTACTTTTAATCTGTCCAAGTGCTGAAAGATACTGTTCTTTCATAGTCAGTATTGGTTCCTGAAAAAGACCAACGTGAGATTATCGCAGAACCAAAATACAGATATGCTGCTTCTTTAAACATATGTGGAGAACTAAGGAGTACTGTATATTGCTAAAAGAAGGTAGCTCATTAAAACTGACAACAATTACTGTTTATTTTACAGTGGGTTTGTTTCCAGGATGGTTCTGAGTTTGGACTTGCAGGACTGTCAGTGAAGAATGTTTACACTCTGCTGAGTCACTGGAGAACATGTTGCTTTTTTTTGGCATCCTTCTGATCAGAGGAAATACTGTGTTTCCAGCTTGATGCAAGCTGCCAGCAATTCAAATCTCTCTCTGGGATCTGAACACATCTGCTTCACACTTTATACCCTACAGTGCCAATGCCAGGAGAAAACCAGAACCAGAAGGGGGCGTGAAAAGGTCTTCAGGGTACTGGATATGTGGAAGAGCAGCAATAAAAGACCCCTTGCAATAATTCAGAGTAATCTGTTGCTAACAAGTTACAGCTCACTGGGAAAACCCAATACGCAAAAATGTTGGTTAGCCAGGATGCAGAAAGGGCACTGGCTGAAACCAAGCGCAGTGTCTCTGATTTCTGGTCCATCTGTGTCCTGGGCTGCTCAGGCCCTGAACAGATCACACAGATGTTGACAGCACAACAGAGACTCTGTCCCTAGTTCCTTCTCATGACTCTTTTGTCCTCCTGATATTTTCTGGGCTCGCCTCAAAAAGAGATAGTAATTGCTCTTTCTGCTTGTGGGTCTCCCAATGGCACCTACTTGGTCATTGTGGATAACAAAATGGCTGCCGCTGTATCCTGTAAGGGAGTATCCTTGGAGTAAGGGAGTATCAGTTCCCTTACCCTGTGTGTAGGTCTATTCAGATCTGTGCCGGCTATTGAGATGGTGCAGAACCAAGGAGGCCCGTTTTGGCCTCCACTGACCAGGAGGGGTTCAGGATTCGTCAGCAGACTCTGCTGCCTTTCCTGGCCCCCTTGCAGGCCCGATCCTTCCCTTGGGCTGCCCAACCTGTCCAGTTGCCCAGTATACAGCGGCGTCATGCTGCCGGAATGGAGGAACGGGTGAGAGGCAGCCCGCCCGTTGCGTACCGCTCCGTTTTGCCCTGCGGGGGCAGGGAAAACAGCGAAACAGAGTGGTATGCAGTGGGCGGGCTGCCGCTCACCCGTTCCTCCCACCCAGCGTTCCGGCAGCATGACGCCGCTGCCAGTATATCCTCGTATCACTTGCTACCCGCACTGTGAAGCTCTGGTCAGTGCTGGCTTTACTCAGCCACAAAGCCTGCTGGATGACATTGGACCAGCCATGCTCTTGAAGATGAACCCACCTCACAACAGGGTTGCTGCGATGACAAAAGGAAGGGGAACAAGCCAGATAAACCACCCTAAGCTCCAGGAAGGGAGGAAGGGAGTCATACGAAAGCAACCAGTGAAAAATAATGAACAAGTCCTACCAATCAAAAGAAGGAGCAGCCATTTTTAATATTTTATTTTCATCAATTTGGGAAATGAAATATAGAATGCCACCGACTGCACTGATACAAGAGCAAAAGGCAGGAGGCCTCAAGGTGCAGAGATCCTTTGTTGCTTGGGGAGTCAGGATAGGCCCATTGAAGGCAAGGTCTGCTCCTGCCCTTCATACCCCCTTTCTGAAAGAGGAGTAGTGTAGCTCAGCCTCAGTCTTATTTGGGGTCGTGGCAATGAAAAGGTGGAAGACCACTGGCTCAGTGTGCCTGACTGTCAAGGGGAACTTGGGTTTAAACCCCCCACTCAGCCATTAAGCTCAAGGGGAGACGTTGGGCAGTCACATCTCCCAGTCTGACCTTCCTCACAGGGTAATTGTGAGAATAAAACCGGCGAGGGAAGAATCATGTGCACCATTCTGAGCTCTTTTAGAGGAAAGGTGAGCTTAAACATGCAGCGGGTCCCTCTCTCTGTGTTTGTATCGACAGAAACCTTTTAACCTGAAACAATGTCAGGCGCCGAAGCCTGTTCGTCCCCGTTCTGCTGACTCAGGCGGGCTCACGGACAGCGTTCTCAGCTGGTTGACTCTCAAGACTGATGTGCTGAATGCCCGGGCAGTCAATCCAATAAACCTCGCTTGGCAAGACAAGCACAGAGAATGTTGCTACGCTGCACCTGTTTCCGGATCCATTGTCAGCCTCACAGAGGTAGCCGAGATTGGCCCAAGCCCAGGCTTCACAGATTCTAGGGGGGTGTCGTTTGTTTGCTTTAGTGGGTGGTGAAAGCAGAGTGTTCTTTTTGTCTTCACTTGTTACACAACGCCCTGTTCTTTTCCACTTTCAGAAAGGGCTTCTTTGGCAGTATGACCTAGCAAGCAGAGCTCTGCATTTGGAGCTGGGAAAACAGGCTTCAACCCAGCCATGGACGCCAGTGGATTAAACGTGAGTGTATACGGACACTTCTCTGTATTGGTCTCCTAACACGTAAAACTAAAAATGACCTACCTTGCAAAGAAAAAAATGAGGTGTGGGTTGTACAGAATACAGGACTTTCACACCCCGATGCTAAACGTTTGCCTGCAATCCCACGATGTGAGAATCATAGAATTTGTGACCCTGCACCAAGGCAGTGGTCAGTTCTTCGCTCTAAGCAATTGCTCCTTTGCACAGGATAAGGTGTAACACAATTCCCACTGTTTCTAAGAAATGTGCATTCTGCAAAATCTTTTACAGCACAGGTAAACCCATAAAGAGACATGTCTACTAAATGACCCACCATCAGCTAGCAATGTGCCCAGTTTATTGATGTCTGAAACAATGTTCAGAATGTCATAGCAGAGTAAACGTGGGGGGAGGAGCAGGATTGTACTGAAGCAATTAGGGTCATGGCAAAACAAGGCTAAACATCCTAGCGGCCTGTATCGAGCACAGGGCTGCTGGTCAGGTGCACCCCTTGATCTAGGAAGTGGAGACTGAACACTGGAGACCATCAAGCAGAGGCGCGACAGGCACCTGCTGCAGCTGCTCTAGGAGGATTTCCTGCTACAGGCAGGGGGTTGGACTAGATGACCTTGTAGATCCCTTCCAACTCTATGATTGGAGAGTTTCTTGATCTTGTCAGAAATCTGGGGTTACAGCCATCCCTGCACATCAGATGAAAGAGGGTGAGATGTACCTGCTTAGTGAGACCTGTGAGAGAACCCTCAGAGCATTATTTCCTCATGCTTAGTTGCTGCGCTCTGTTTCACTGGCCAAGTTGGAGATTACCCAAAATACACATCCATTCTACACAACAGCAAAGAGCTTTTGATAGTTTCTTTGCCGTAGTTGCACCCCACCCTCTTCCAAGATACTCAGATGCCTGCCAGAGTGCAGACCTGCACATAGTTTCAGAAGTGGACCTATGCTGAGCTTCGGACTCTCCGGTGAGGTCATTGCACTGAAAATTGCATGGCTGTTTTGAGTTTGGCTGGCCCACTGGCTGCGAATGAGTGGTCAGGGCCTGTGACAAAAGAATGTTAATGTTTCATAATGACCCTGGGTGTTCCTTGAATGAGCCATTCACCTGCCAGAGGAGGGCAGAGGCCAATGCCCTGCAGTGAAACCAGAGGGAAACAAGAGTTGGCAGCTGAAATGGGCAAGGAGAGGGTGCAGGGTCTTGGGTGGCCACCCAGGTTTCCCTTGGCGAGGAACCCTGCACCAGGAGTGCCTGTTTATCTCCAGCGTGCTCTGCTTGGTATTTGTAACTAAAGCGTATGTTACAACGAAACCCTAATTCTTGCAGTGCTCTCTCCTTCAAAGGAAACTAGTTGCCCACAATTCTACTGGAATTCTATTCTACTGGAACAATTCAGTTGGAAGTAAATCCCTGAAATGACTTACTTGCGAGTAAATCTGCATAGGCTCATACTGTAAACCTGGTACTGTGGATTCTGGAACTTCTTACTGCTTGGGGAAACGGGGAGCACGTAACAGTATTGGACTTAAGAGTATTGTTCTGAGTTGTTAGACTGTTTTAAGTGTCAAACAGGGAAAATAGGGATATTTTTCAGGCCTCAGTGATTCATTGTTTCAGCTTCACTTCTCACAGTAGCCATAGGACAACAGAACACTCTGATCTTTCTGGAAGAATGGGGTTATAGTGGGGTTCACATGGGTGGCAAAGTCCACACACAGATCATCTGAATAGGAGCATTTTTTTGTGGGAGGGCAGGAACAGCTCAAAGGCTTCTGATTCTGCACTAAAGACAAGTCCCTGAGCCCAGGAGGTACAGAAGCTGCTGTGCAAACAAGCCCTCAGCATATCCCGCAGCAGTTGTACAAAAGGTCCTTCTGGGCATCCCTGTCCTCCAATTCTGCAATATCAGCAATCGCAGCTCACATTCCAACCCTTCCCCTCACCCCCAGCAAACCTCCTAGTTTATTGCGTCCCTTGCTGGGTAAAAGGACACTCCTTAGACTGTCCTGCTTTTCATCTCCTTTCTCTAAATGGAGTAGGCTCCTTGGGGCAGAGATTGACTTTTGTGTTTACATTATTCTAAAATGCACCATGTATGTCATCCTCATCATCTGGAAGTACTTAATGGTGGAGTTCTTTGCACATTTGCTCAGAAGCAAGTTCCACTGTGTGCAATGACTTGCACTGGACCCCCTAGTAGGTGTGCACAAGTGTTTGGGGGGCGTTTGGGATTGACCTGGACAAGAACGTGCCTGCCTGTGTGCGTTCCTAGCTTCAACTGCGTTTCCTGCATCTGGATCGCTCGCTCCATAGAAACAGGGCTGTCTCCTGCTTTTATAGTAACAACATGAAACACGTGGGCTGCGTCCTGGAGAGGGGCGCTGCTGCTGCTGCTGTTGTTACACGGCGGGAGTTAAGTCAGCAACCCTGATCGAGCCCAACGAGTAGCTCCCCTTCGGTCTTCTGGCCCCCCTGGCTGGAGTCTCTCTCTCGCACATTCGGAAATCTCCCGTCGCCCAGGCAGGAAAAGCTCTGCCGGGAGCAAAGAGCAGCTGCCGGCCCCCGTCCGCCCAAAGACAAGCCCTTTTCTTTTTTGGGGGGAGGAGGAAGGAACACGACCGTCTCCTCCGCTGGCAGCAAAACGTGCCCTGCGCTTTCGCAGCAGCTGCGACCGGCCACCTTCGGCCCTCAACGCCCCCCCCCCCAAAGACGCTCTGCGCACGCTGCAGCTGGGTGGGAGGTCGCTGGGGGGGGCCCGAGAAGGGGGGACCCCCCGCAGTCGTGGTCCGGCGCTAGGATGGAGAAGCCCGGGCGGGGGTTGCTGAGGCGCGCGCGTGCGCGCCCTTCGCACGAGGCGACCCCTCCCCGGCCCCCGAGCGGCCTTAGGCGCAGGCAGCCCCCTTCCAGCCAGCTCCTGAAGGCGCCCCCCGAGCCCGCAGCCCTCGGAGGGGGCCCGGCCCTGCGCCTCTCCTTCGCCGCCCATCTCCTTCGGGGGACCCCGCGTGCCCAAGTGCGAGCGGGGGGGGGGCCCGGAGGCGTCCTCGGAGGGGGCTCGCCGGGCAGCCGCGGCCCGACCTTGGCTGCGGGGAGGCGTGTGCGGCCAAGGAGGGAAAGTTGCCTCTCGCGATCCGGCACTTCCTGCTTCGCGGCCTCTGCGAGGAGCGATGCCTCTGATGACGCCTCGCGCCGCCGCTGCCGCCCGCCTGGGGGCCGGGCCGGGCTCTCGCGCTCTGCCCCCCCCCCCCAGCGTCCCCTCCTTCCCCGTCCGCAGCGCGGCTGTCAGAAAGTCTTCCGGCGAGCCTGAAAGGGGAACCGCGCCGGCCAGCCCCTCCGCCCCCTCGCAGCCCGGGGGGAGTCCGCCCGGCCGCCCGCCCGCCCAGCGCCGAGTCCGCTCAGCTCGACAGCCTCGGCGAGGCGCCCCCGGGCAGGACCCAGCCTGGCACTGCGGCGTCGCCCGCGGGCCGCCTCGTGCGCTCTCGAGGCGCTCCTGAAATGCCCGCTTTGGCCTCCCCCGGGCCGCCGCGCCGCCGCTGACTGACTCTCCGAGGACACGTCCCTTCTCCGCGGGACACGAGCGGCGCCGGCTCCGTCTGAACAGGCTCCGCGCTCCCGGCCGACGCTCGGCGAGGATGAGACCGGCGCGCCCGGGCCCCTGCCCTGACCCGGCCCTCGAGCAGCCCCGCCGTCCGGCTGCCCCCCTCGCGTGACCGCTCCCTGCCGCCCGCCCGACCCGCTCCAGTCCCCCGCCCGGGCGTTCGAAGGCGGCTGGCGGGGCGGGCGCAGTGGGCGGCTCCTCCCGGGAACCCCGCGCCGGCTCCGGGGGCCGGCCGAGCGATGGGCAGCACCGCCATGGACACCAAGAAGAAGGACGCCGCCGCCGCCGGGGGCAAGAAGGGCCAGAAGAAGCGCGGGCTGCGCGTCCACATCCCCGTAAGTGCGCCTGCCTGCCCGCCCGCCTGCCTGCGCTCCCGCCCCCCGCTCGCGAAGGGGCCTTTGCCCGCGCCCTGGCCGGGGGCAGCCGGCAACGTGGTCGCTCTGCCCGTCCCCTCCGCTCCTCCGCTCCGCTCCGCTCCGCCCTGCCCTGCCCTGCCCTGCGGGCTCGGGCGCGGACTCTCCCTTTCCGCAGCAACAGGTTGGGGGCGAGGCAGGAAAGGAATGTGCGCAGGCAGCGCGCCCGGCGCTCCGCGGCCGCGCTGGGGAAGGCCGCGCTCGGGCTGGGGCGGAGGCGGCCCCTTGGGGAGGCTGGGGCTGCGCAGCCGGGTCCCGAGGAGGGCTCGAAGGAGCGCCTGCCGGGATCGGTGGCGCTGCCTCGCCAGGCCCGGGTGCCCGCGCCTGCAGCTCGGCCCGCGTCCTCAGCCAGCTGGGCCGCCTGCTGAGGGGCTCCGCTTGCTGGCGGGTGCTGGAGGAGCCCAGGTGAGCCCAGCTCCAGCGCCGCGGCAGTCCGTGCGGCACGCCGCACTCCGGAGAGACGCTCCCGGTCAGACAAGCAGCGCCGTTGGTTAATAATAAGGGCTTGAGTCTGACACGGTTGTAACGCCTTCCGTGACCAGATTGTGCGTTCAGGTTTTTGTTTTGTTTTTTTAAAAAAGATGTTTGTCAGCTGCTTTCTGTTCCTCGTGTAGTGAGGAGTAAGTTCCGAATCAATCTAAGCAGCACCGTGAGTCGCGCCTGAAGGGGTCCTTAGCCCCAGGGTGAACGGGGCAGAATCACCAAAGTAGTGTGGTTTGGCCATCACTTGGGTTTGGCAACGCCTCACCTTGAAGTGGCCGCCAGGAGGAAGTCTAGGGGTGGCTTTTGCTGGGCAGCCTCTGGAGTGCCTTGAGGTGAGACCTCTTAAAAGACAGAAGGAGGTCCTGCCCCTCCAGTCAGAGGTCATGAGGACAAACCTTCTGTAACCAGCAACTTCCGGAAGAAGTGCTGGGAAGAGGGTCCTGCTCTGCTAAGCCAAGAGCACAGAAAGCTCCTTGGTGTGCTGTGAAGGACCAGGACACAGAGTCCTGGATTGCAGAGATTCTTGCACGGCATAGAGACGATCACACCCTTTAACCTTGGATGCCCTTTTCACAGCCGGCTAATACAGCGGTTTTCAAACTTTTTAGTACCAGGACCCACTTTTTAGAATGACCGTCTGTCCGAGACCCACCTGAAGTGATGTCAGGGCTGGACGTGCCGTCATTGTGACACTGAGGCCTGCAGCAGTAAGTTGGGTTATTTCTCACCCGTTTCCAATAGCAAAGAGAATCAGAAAGAAAAAAAGCCTGTTTACCACTTGACTCAAGCAAAAGAACCACACAGCCCTCCCCCCTTTCCAGCATCCCATCTTCCTATATTTTCAGTATGGCTGCCTTAGGAGCTTCATGGTCCATCTGAAATTGGCTTGCGACCCACTGGTGGGTCCTGACCCACAGTTTGGGAACCACTGAGCTAACATGTATTAGAATCTGTGGTTCACCCAGAATCACGGAAATGTTCGGAAAAGGCTGCTTTTGAGGCTGCTGTGTGTGCGTGTGTGCGTGTGTGCGTGTGTTTAAAAGGGCAATGAAACCTAGAGGGCCCTGAGTGGGTGACCTGAGGCAATCCTCCCCCCCGCTCTAGTGGGGTGAAAGGAGAGAGACAGGACAGATGGTTTTGCAGCTCCTTGGCTTTTTGGGTAGTGCCCTGTTTAAAAGCATGTGGATGGGTAACAACAGACCAGGACTTGATCTGCACGTGCAGCTGAAGGAGGTGGCAGAGTTCTGCATTGATAGGATGGGCTGCGCTGCTTCTGACTGCAGGGGGTGGAATTGCACCTGTGAATGCTTCCAGTGGTGTCATTCACATGATTTAGGAACAGGAACTCACTTTTGAGTTCAAATTCAGATGTTGAAAAAATAAACAAAAAAAACCCGGAAGCAGCCACGGAACCCGTTAGGATCCGGAACGCCCGTTCCGGTCCGTTCCCCCTGAATGACATCACTGAATGCTTCCCTACATGACAAGCTAGCATGGCTCGGAGAGGACTGGTCTGGAATCTTCACCCTTGATATCTTAGTCTTTCCCCCACCATCTGAAGTGATGCAGCCCATTCTAACCATCTCAAGGCTCTATTGTCTCAGAGCCGAATCCTATGCTTGTCTACTCAGAAGTAAGTCCCATTGTGGTCAGTGTGGCTTATTCCCAGGCAAGTGTGGATAGGGTGGCAGCCTTTGCAGCCAAAGTTGGAAAGGCAGGAATTCTAGAGAGACTCTAGCTAGGTGTGCAGAATGCATTGCAAGAAGGTATAGTATGGAGATTTCCATTTCCTGTGTAGGAGGGGAATTCACTGCAACTGAAGTGGGCCGTCAGACTGAAATGGGGGAGCCGCTGCTTGTCGTATTCCTGTCCCTGGCCAAATCTGATGCTGCTCACCAGCTAGTTAAGTGGGGGGTGCGGGGGCTTGTGAATGAATGCCTAACTCCAGAGCTCCGATCCCTTTCTGGTACTCAAACTTTGCAAAATGAGAGAGGAAACGTCCATGAACAGTTTAGCCTGTAATGCAACACTCTTCTTGCTGGTTCCCTTGTGAATACTGGGAAAAGAAACTGGATCCATACACATAAGAAGTGGGAGGTTCTCTCTCATGTACATTAACTGGAAAGGTTACAGATTTGCAGCCTGGCCACTCAGTGCTATTGCCCTGTGAATGAGGTCATTGTCAGTGATTGGAATACTAGATTTCGCCTCTTGTCAACTGAAATCCTAAGCATCCTTAATAGGAACTACACCAAGTATTGAACACACGTACTGGTTCCATCTCGGAAGTCAGTCTGAGAGTCGGAATGTACGTAGGTTGAAATATTCCACTTTCGCTATTGCACCCAGTGCTATTGCACACGCGCAAGAGCACCACAGCGGGCAGACTGTGCCTGCACGAAAGCGCTGTGTGCAAGCAGCGTAGCTCAGATCCTGGTGACTCAGGGAAGCCGCCTGGGTAGTTTCACTGACCTCAGTGGCATTTGCTTCTGAGAGAGCACGTCGAGGGTTGACCTGTGCTCCTGCTGGGGAATTGTCTGCCCCTTGTTGCATGGAGCCTGCTGGGCTTGCAGTGGTGTATGAGTGCCTAAACCTGTTGAGTGCCCCCCTGTTGTGGGCAGGTTGGTTGTCGTCGTCTGGTTCGAGTGATGCATAACCTGTGGACCAACCATGTGCTTCCTGTTGTGAGCAACAACAGAAGGTTTCGTGGAAGAGGGGAAGTTCCTCCTGTGCTCTGCAGGCTTCTTGCGTGTGGCTCTGTGGACTGTGGTTGGGAACTTTCCACAAAAGCTGATATCGTCCTCTTTTTCTTTGGGGTCCACGAAGGGTGCGGAAAGGGGGTGTGTCCCCCTGCAAGGCCTGCAGTGAGTCAAATGCATTTGATTGTATAACACGGTGATCTTTTTCGAAAACGGGGTTGTAGGGAGGTGTTCTAGGTGGCGGCCTGACAATGCTAGGAATTCCCTTCCCATGGAAACTTGGCAAAGCTGTGGCTTAGCCTGAACACTTTCCTGGGTGGGTTGCAAGACCTTTGTGTTCTCCGGTGGCTTTTAGAAGCCAGGATTAAGCTTGTACTGGAAGACTTTAATTGGGATTTTAATGTAGGCAGCATTAGGGGATTGTTTGTTTTAGAGGCGATTAGTAAGGTGCCCATCAAATTTGACTGGCAGGAAGGTGGGGGAATGGTGAAAAATTCCAGCTTTTTCCTCTCCTGCCTATCTCTCTCTCTCTCTCTCTCTCTCTCTCTCTCTCTCTCTCTCTCACTCACACACACACACACACACACACACACCCCTGCAGTACATAGCAAAGGCTCCACCCTGTGGATGTAGACAGGCCCTGGAAGTCCATCAGTACAGGGCCAGAAGCTGAATTCAAATATTTAATTGATCTATTGTGCAGTGGGACTTTGCCTGGACAGAATTGCAGAATTCTAAGAATTGGAGCTTCAAAAATCTTTATCTGCATTTATTAGCATGTTTCTTTGGCTCTCTGTATCAGGAAACAACGTTCTTTTTTTAACCAAGATGTTTGCAGAGTTGTTGTCCTTCTATGCTTGGAAAAAAGGATGCTTTTTCTTGTAATGGCAATCCGAAGAAATATATAAAATAAAGCAAGACAATTATTTTTGAAGTTGGAATTCTTAGTGTTTTTCCCAGGCGAGGTCTTTTTGCATAATAATTGCTGTGTATAGTCATTTGTTGCGGGAGTTTCAAACGTCTTTTCCACTAGCTAGTAGAGGAGTGGTTGAGGTTGCAACATCTTGGCGTGCAAACTGTAATATTTTGCAACTGGTAAATTTCTTCTCTCTTTTTTTTTGGTCTCACAGATATTATTGTGATAGTGAGGGCTGCAAGAAATATTACTGAGCAATGACTCAAGAGCACTTTTGACCAAGATGACTTCCATAGGGTCACATTTGTACAGGGAAATGTGAAACGGTGTCTTTATGATAGAACGAATTTTAAATAATCAACCCCTGACAAAAAGGGATGCTTGGAACTTAGGACTGATTTTGCTGCTGGTTGTGCTAATTCAAAATAACATTTTATCTAGTGGAATTGTCATGTATCAACTGTATCAAAAGTGGTCGTGAGGATTGGACATGCATAGGACAAAGGGAGAACAGAAGAACCTAAGAGCCCCGCTGGATCAGGCCAAAGGCCCATCTGGTCCAGCTTCCTGTATCTCACAGTGGCCCACCAGATGCCTCAGGGAGCACATGAGAGAACAAGATACTTGCATCTCATTGCCACTCCCCTGCACCTAGCACTCCTAGGTAGCCTATCTCCAACTCAAGGAGGTTGCACTAACCATCATGGCCTGTAGCCTTCATGGACTTTTCCTCCAAAAATATGTTCAATCCTCTTTTACAGACACTTAAGCCTGATGCCTGATGCTTTGGGTGACATCCTGTGCTTGTATGAGTTCAGCCTTAAAGCTTGCTATAAGGAAGGCTGCTGAATCATTCTCATGGCCGTGTGTGTGGGATGCGTGTTGCTGCCAGTCTCCGTGGGTCGGATTCTCTCTCTGGTGCCAGGGCTGTGAGTCAGTGGCTTAATCGTACGGCTGCTCCTGTGAAGTACTCCTTGTATCATTATCCAGGTGGTTTGTTTATAATGATGGATAAGCAGCCTTTAAAATGGTACGTGTGAGGCTGGCATTTGGCACAAGTCCTTACAAAAACAACACGCACCAAGCTTTGTAGGGAAGGGTCTGCATGGATGTCTGCTTCCTGATTTCTGGTTTGGCTCTGCGTCCAGAAAAGATAAGAATGCATGAAACTGCCTGATAGTGACAGAGACCTTTGGTCTACCTTGCTCAGGACTGCCTCGCTTAACTAGCAGAGGCCCTCCAAGGTGTTGCCTTGTGTGGTTACTGGAGGTCTTTTCCAGGAGGTGCTGGGGTTGAACTTGGGACCTTCAAGTAAAGAATACGTCACTGGAGCTACCGACCCTCCCTTGTCAGGATCAGTAACTGAGGGCACAATCCTAACCTGGAATTAGCATGGCACAGTTAGGCCGGCAAAGTTTGGCCGGCACAAGAGACACCGTAAAGCATGTTTGAAACACTCTCAGAGTCAGTGAGGCCAGCACACAGATGTGCGCCATCCTCCCTGACTCCAAGAGTGGTCTAAACGTGCTTTACGGGGGCCCTTGTGCCGGCCAACTTTGCTGGCCTAACTGTGCCCGCCTAACTCCAGATTAGGATTGCACTCCGAGTAAAAACGTAATTTATAACAAATAATAGTATAAGGGCTGTTGGTGTGTTTGGAGTTATCTTCAGCTCTTCAGGGGACATTCTGGGGGAGAAACACTTAACACAGGAATAATTAAAAAAAATAGGTAAATATAGTGCAACGGGGCACATTTTGTTGGCAGTAAACCAGTGATGTCATGCAGGGGGTACGCGAGTACCGGTTTCTAGGATTATGGCTGGTCCCGCCCATTCGCCCGCCCACTCGTCGACTCCGCCCCCTGCAACGTTTGAATTTCCTGCATGTTTGAGTTGCCTGCACGTTCTCAGAGCCAGGCAGGCAGCGAGCAGAGCCTTGCCTTGCCTTGCCACTGAAAAATGAGCTGCTCTGGGGTTTTGGAACTGTTGGGTCACTTCAGCATGATGCCAGGCCTCTTTAACGTGTTCTGGGGGTGCTGTGGAATACTGTTGCAACTGTTTGGTCAGTTTAAAATGGTCTGAGGCCTCAAAAAGGGCTTTTTTCATGTCACTTCCTGCCACGACCTCACTTCCGGCTTATGACGTCACTTCCGGTGGGAGGGTCCCAACACGTGCCAATCAAAAGTGAGTACCGGTTCTTAAATCATTTAGATGACACCATTGCAGTAAACCCCAATGAATACAGTGAGACTGACTAGAAGGAAGCACACACAGGAATGGGCTGCATGTTTAATTGACATCCATGGGACAAGGTGGCCAAAACTCATTCCATTCTTTTAGATGGAACAAGCAAAAGTTGGGAGTAAGCCCTGTTAAAGTCAGTGGATCTTCCTTCCTAGTGGACATGCCTAGGAATGCACACCACCACAGTTTGGGTTGATTTACACTCAAAATCTTTTAAAAAATGCACATGTTCCAATTCACAATTCTTCCATTGGTCAGTAAACAGAATTAGCCTTAACACTTTTTAATAATTAGAACAGAATTTTCTATGATTCACAGACTGCATCCAGCTCATGGTGGGCTCATGTCTATTCAGATGTAAGTCTCATTACAGTCAATGTGGCTTACTCTCAGGGAAGTGTGGATAGGACTGCAGCCTTAATGAACAAGATTCTGGAAGGAAAAAAAGTTGCAACACAACTATGTTGTCTGGAAACATGTTTTGGCTTAGCAGAATCTGTGGGAGTGAATTTACACTTCAGGGCTGGTTTTTTGCCATAAGTATTTTGGTAACAGGGAGCTTTCGCAGGAACCTTGGGGAGAATTGTTTTTAGTCTCATCCATCCCTTTTCCTGCAACGTATCTGGTGGGTTAACATTCTGGTTTTTGGTTGTTTAATCTCCCCCTGCCACCCTACAATGCAGGCATGGCCTGATATCTGCTGGGGTTCTGTTCTGGACCCCACCGTGGATACTGGGGATGCCTTTTTGACGATAGGGGAACATCAGTGGTTTTGCTGCAATAAGGAAAAAAAAAAAGGATTTGTTTAATGTTCCCCTATCTATTTAATAGGCATTCCAGTATCCATGGTATCCATGGATAACTGAAACCATGGATACCGAATCAGTGGATACTGGGGCACACCTGTAATTACAAATCCACCTGCTTTCAATATGCAGCGATTCAACAAGGTTACTCATAGAAGGATATCTGACAGAACAAAAGGGAACCAATTGTGTGGTCCTTGACAGCAGAAAAACAGCCTGAATGTAGGAAGAGAGTTTTTTCTTCTTAAGGAAAGGAAAAGGAATAGTGACACCGTTTTAGGATTAAACAAGTACATCCTAGGTCCCCTCCATCTCTAGACAACAGTTCTTAGTCAGCATATCTAGGAAATGGCCTTTTCTGCCTGAGACCTTGAAGAACTGCTGATAATTGAGAGGCTGCCTTCTTCTGTATAATCTGGATCGTCCTCTTGGGTCATCAGCGAAGACTGTTGTAGATGTGCCGTCATTTAAAGATGGGGGGCTATGATGGCAATATACAGAGCCTTCTTGGTAGTGACACCCACTTTATGGAATTGTTATGTTTTGCTGTCTTATATTTTGGAGTGATTGCTGCCGGTTGTTCCTTATATTGTTAGTTCTTACATTGCTTTTAACTTTTTAAACTTTTAACATTATATATTATGTATTGTGTGTATATTTGCTATGTTCTAATTATTTATTATACTGGCCTTGTATTTTGTATGCCACTTAGGGTGCCCATTTGGGAGAAAAGCAGTTGTTGTTGTTGTTCAGTCGCTAAGTCGTGTCCGACTCTTCGCGACCCCATGGACCACAGCACGCCAGGCCTCCCTGTCCTCCACTAGCTTCCGGAGTTCACCCAATTTCATGTTCCTATGCAGTATTGTTCTTTGCAGCATCGCACTTTCCTTTCACTTCCAGACACATCCACAGCTGAGCTTCCTTTCGGTTTTGGCCCAGCTACTTCACTCTTTCTGGAGCTACTAGTCCTCGTGTTCTGCTCTTCCCCAGTAGCATAATGGACACCTTCCGACCTGAGGGGCTCATCTTCCAGTGTCATATCATTTAGCCTTTTAGTACTGTAATCCATGGGGTTTTCTTGGCAAGAGTACTGGAATGGGTTGCCATTTCCTTCTCCAGCGGATCACGTTTAGTCAGAACTCTCTACTATGACCTGCCCATCTTGGGTAACCCTACATGGCATAGCTCACAGCTTCACTGAGCTACTCAAGCCCCTTCGCCACGACAAGGCAGTGATCCATGAAAGGGGGAGAAAAGCAGAGTATAAGTTTATTATTTAATTTAAAAAAAAAAATCAGAGCGGCCCGTAATGGGCTAGATGGATTAACCGTCTGACTCGAGATATGGCAGCTTCGTGTGTTCAAATGAGAATAACCTTGGAAGACCGTTTGAATCCAGTATTTCAAAGGACCAGTCAAGAAACTGCTTCTTGAGTGAGTCCTCTGAGCCTAACCATGAGTGGTTAATTGCAGTACTGGGTTACCCATGTTAGCCAATTATCAGATGGTCCTCTGGGCCTGCTGTGAATCTTTGCAGATTTGGTTTTGTTGCAGCTCTGAATAGTTCTCCAAGGGCACAGCAGGGCTGGTTCTTGGTAAGGGCCAAGTGGGGCTGGCCTTTTGCTCCGTAGGGCCTACTCAGATCCTTCTGTTTGCTAAGCAACAGATGCTGAAGGAGAGGGCCTGTGGCCAGGTAAGCTTGTGCTCACGGCAGGCTCCACCATCGCTGTGGTTTAGCAACTGCAGTGCAAATGGTCTGCTGTAGGAGGGGAACAAAGCAATGAACCTTCACTTCACTTTCTGCCCAATGGATCTTTTATCTCTAAAGCACCTGCTGTTAGAGACCCCCAGTATGGACCAGTGGCCTGGTTGAAAAATGTTCCCATGTAAGCAGAAAGCGTGCTGCCAGAACAGGAAGGATCCCTGTGAGGCGATTGTATCGTAGAAAGGTCTTCGGAGTTTTAGCTTTTTCTGGTTCTGTTAATGTTACTTGGCATTTGTACAGCACTTCCAGAGTCTGCAAAGTGTTTCTCATGTACTATTTTTGCAACAGCCCTGTATTATTACCATCTCCCTGATGGGGGCCTGAGACCAGAAGGCGTTGCTTGCTTAAGGCCACCCAGTGAGTTCAGGCAAGTCTCGGAAAGCTGGGAGCAGCCGTCTTGGAAGCTGCAGACTCCTTTTGTGGGTGTGGACCGTTTGAATGTTCAAGTCAGGGTTTTTCTCTTTAATTTTGTTTTTAGTTCAGTCCTTTTACACAATATTTTGTCCCAATCTGGCTTTCTGTCTGGGATGTTTCAAGGTTGTGCGGTTGCTGCTGTCCAAGAATGCCAGTCTGCATTCCAGGAGTGTCATTCTATTACGTCACAGCGATGGCACTTCCTGCCTGATGATGTCACTTCCGGCTATGACATCACTTCTAGATTAACAACAGCACTCAGCGGCGGCATTCAGCCAGTACGCTGGGCGGGACTTACCTTTGAGCGGCAGTCCGCCCATTGTGTCACGGCGCGTTCCACCGCTTTCCCACCTGCCGGGGCGGGCAGGAAAGCGGCGGAACGCGCCGTGACACAACGGGCAGGCTGCCGCTCAAAGGTAAGTCCTGCCCAGCGTACCGGCTGAATGCCGCCGCTGACAGCACTTCCAGTGGGTCCTGACATGGGTGCCATTCTAAAAGTGGGTCCTAAAAAGTTTGAGAACCACAGACATAGAGTACTCTAAATATACAACTACTCTAAGTACTATGCATATTGTTGTTCTTTATGCATACTTTCTGCTACCTAGATAAGCAAATAAGCTTTGAATGGGGGCCAGGGATTGGCTGCTACGAGTGCCCTTAGTGAGTCAAAACCAGCAGCAGGACTTGGTGTCTCAGCCGGAAGGCCCGTAGGCTACTGAGGTTCCCCCCTCCCAAGCTCATTCACCAACTGAACACTAGAAATCCTTCATGGTCTAAAATTCCCGTATGCCTTGGATTGGGTGCAACCCCCAACACTTTGGGATACATTTTCCCAGAAGGTATGCAAGAGTCCCTGCCTTTAGGCAACACTATTATGTTATGGATGTATGCTGCACTTTACTACCAGTATTCAACATCATTCACAACATGTGGGATAAGGTATATCCATTACAAGATAAAACTGCTTTCTCATGATATCAGTAAAAACATGCATTGATGAACGAGACAGCAGCAGTCAATCCTAGTTAAACATTAACGTCTTATGAGCCTGCCTGAATTATCAGCCTTGAAAGAGGACAATAAGGGAGGAGTTCCAGATCCCAGGGCCCTGAGCGAGCCTCTCATGGGTACCCATCTGCCATGGCTGGCCCAGCCAAGAGGCCAGTTGAGCCTCTTGCTTCAGGTGGCAATTTAGGAGGCAGTGAGCCGGCAGATGGTGTCTTGCACTTGCCCCCCACCTCCCCTGGCCCACTGCCTGCCCAGGTGCTCCCCCTGACTGCCCCGTTCTTTTCTTGTGCACGCCCCAAGCTCCTAAGAAGAGGATGGGGCCAGTAGGACTTCCTACCTCCTCCAGCTCTTCCGTGGCTGTCATGTGGCCAGTGGAGAGGATGCCGAGATCAGAGAGGCTCCACTCTCGGGACTCCCCTTGGCAGAAGGAGGTGACAGAATGGAAGCAGAGCGACTAAGTTGGGGACATTTATCCTGGAAGGAGGAGCTGCCTGCAGTGATGCACACTGGTGGGGTGGTGGCAGAACGTGGGGCGGGGGGGGGGGAAGGTGCACATGCAGTGAATTGCCTTGACCCTTCTCTGCCGTTCACTCTTTTCCAAGGGTGGTGGACCCAAAGGAAGGTCTCCGAGATGGAATGAAGGTCTTGGGGCAGGAGAGCTGCAGGTGTTGTGGCTCCACCTTGAATTTAACCTGGAGGAAAACACACAGCCTGTGGAGTTGGCCAAGGAGTGGGTGTGAGCGGGGAGCTCTCTTCGAAGCCCTCATTGTTGCACCCTGGAACAGCTGAAGCGCCTTGATGGTCCTCAAAGGCAGTTTTGGTCGTGAGACTTTGAACGGTTAATCCAAACAAGGTTGCATCCAAAGCTGTTGTTATGTGAGGATGTTTTTTGCCGATCGCTTTGTAATATGCTTAATGCTGCAATTTTGTGCAATGTTTTGCCAACCAAAACATTACACAAAATTGCAGCATTAAACGTCTTATAAAGCGACTGTACAGTTTTCCAAGCGGTCTGAGACCCATTCTTTGGAGTCAGACAGTAGTTTTTAAAAGAGCTGAAAGTGGCATCGTGGAGGTGCTGTTTCCTTGCTGCATGGTCCACACGCGTTTCTTTTGTCCCACTGTCATCCTGGGCTTTGCACGTGCTTGAAACCCTGCAAAAACCTGTAAAACTGGCACCCAGGGACGGCAACAGTGCTCTAGTTCTGCAAAAAACTGGCATCTGTTCCCAGCCGTGGAGAGCCTTCGTTGCAGCAGAACGTCTTGTCAAGTCCACGAATGCGTGGTCTCCAGAGCCCAGCGTGGGGAGAGACAAGTCTGGGGAACAATGCAAACAAGCACAGCCAGTCATTTCCACTAATTGTTAATGTGGGCGGCAGAACGCACACGAGCGTGGCAGGGGGGGAGGGAGAGTGGGAATGTGTCTGGTTTGGGAACAGGTTACATTAAGAAAAACGGCACACGTCCTGCAGTCCTGTGGTGCGCATATCCTTTCCTGTGATGTGACCGAGCTGCAGGCTGGAAACGTTTAGAGCATGTTATGAGAGCTGTTGGCCCCCTTCCAGCTTACCAGAGCGCAGAGGACAGTGTCCAGGGAAAACAAACAAACCTTATTTTCCCCTCCAAGCTATCGGCCTCAGCGTACTGTACAGAGCTTCAGGCTGAAATCCTGATGCTCAGCTCCGCAAGAGGTCCGGAATCTGTGCAGTGCACTCTGGGTCCTTGCCTCTCCCCAGCTCACCACTGGCTCCAGTGGATAGTTTCCTGTGCATCACTAATGTCCGCTCACTAGTGCAACCACTGTGCTTTCCCCCCTCTAGCCCGGAGAGCAGTGTGCATGTTACTCGTGTGCCATGCTGCATGCTTCTAATATGGGTCTCGATTGGATCATGACTCTGTCAAGGTGTTAGGTACCACCGTTAGACACCCCATCCATGAAAACAAGCCTCGGATCTTGGCAAGTGTAAGAAGCTTTTATTTCAGCTAGCGCTTAGCTGGGTGCCTGAAAGGGAGTATTCTCTCAAAGCTTTCAGAGACAATTTTACAATTGATAAGTTCTTCCTTATAAAAGCCTAACTTCCAGGAGTTGCCTCCCACGAGTAATAATTATCTTTAGCATTTTACCACAGTTAGGAAAGTACAGAACAGTTCAGCGTTTTGCATTACATGTTACACTTGTTACTGCTTCAGCAAAAGTCTGGGCCAGACTTAGCTAAGTCTGCGGTCTATGATTTAACTTCCTCTAGCAAAGGTCATTTGTTCAGTCAGCAGTCTAAAATTGTTATTTTATGTGCTAAGTTCAAAGGGTGACAGGAAGGACAAGGGGCAAGGTTCCTGAACTTTTATGGATTTGATGCAGAGCACATTTCTTTAATCATAATAGCCAAAAGCACAGAACCGCTGCTCTCAAAGAGGCAAGTGCAGACTTAACTCTGGGTTAGGATTCTACCCTCCCAGGGATAATTTTAGACCTAAGTGTTGTGCAGTGTTGAGCACTGAAGCCGTGCTGCGCCTGAGTAGATTCTTGATGTCCAAAACTTCCGTCTTGAATTTTACTGAAGAACATCTGTCTCCCAAGAAGTCCTAAAAATGTAGTTATTTTTGGAACAGTTGGGCCAGAGCCAGAATACTTTCACAAGCTCCCAATGACAAAAAGTTCTTTATTCTGATTGCCTTGTTCTTTGTCATAAAAAAGGGGCTTGTTGTCTGGAGAGTGAAAAGGATTTCCTCATATTGTGAAACAACAGGTTTTGGTTTGGTTTTTTTCCAAACCTGTAAGGAGCTTTCTTAGGAGGCTTGAAAATGGTGTGTGTGTCCAAATAGTTAAACACCCTCTTGAAGTGATTTGTTTTTTGGGCTGCACTCAAGAGCCCTCACAGAGTAGGTCTTCGGGATCCCATGTGACAGAAAGGGGATGTTTCTTCCTACTTTTCCCATTAAAATGTAGCAGTGATTCCTAGTCTGGCTAATCATATGGGGGAAAACTCAATGCGTATTCAACTGTAATACAGGTGTGCCCAGGTATCCACTGATTTGGTATCCACTGATTCAGTTATCCACAGATACAATGGACACTGGAATGTCTATTAGAAAATGTATGTTAAACAAATCTTTTTTTGACCTTGTTGCAGAAAAGCCACTGATGTTCCCCTATTTTAAAGACGCCCCCGGTATCCACCATTTCAGGTATCCACAGTAGGGTCTGGAATGGAACCCCAGTGGATACTGGGGCATGCCCAGTGATGTCATTCAGGGGGAACGGACCAGAACGGGCGTTCCGGATCCTAACGGGCTCTGTGGCTGGTTCCGGGTTGCCAACAAGTGCCAATCAAAAGCGAGTTCCTGTTCCTAAATCATTTGAATGACACCACTGGGCATGCCTGTATAATCTCTATTTAATTTAACCTTTATATTTTGCAAAGAGGTAAGCAGTTTAAAGACAAATTTAAAACTACCACCAGTAGCACGTTAGATTCTATCCAGCGTTCCAGCAGTGATGCAGCCCTGCCAACAGGACATTTGCTGCGTCCTGCGGTGGAGGGGAAGTCACAGAGGCCCCCTCAAGATGAGGGAATGTTTGTTCCCTTGCGTTGCAGCTGCATCGGCACTGGAAGGTTGCATAGGATTGGGCCCTAGGACAGCGATCAGTCATTGAAGGGTATAATCTGACAGGCACAGCTCGTGATCAGATACACAATCTTGCTGAAATAGGAGCATCGTCTCTTGCTAGAACACCAGCCGGGAGAGAGGCAGGTTCACCTGTCATGGTGAGATTGTGCAAAACTGTCAAAATTCCTTTGTCGACATCTGTTGAAACCACCGGCCAGTGTTGTGAAAGGGCACGTCTAGCGCCAGCGGTCAGGGCTTACCGCCCCAGTGGCAGGAGAAGCCCGTGTGGAGCTGGCCGGTGGTAAGTTTCCCTGCCATCAGTGAGCTCTCTTGGGGCGGGGCAGGGGAGCTGTGGGTGGGACTGCCGGTGGCCTCCACTGCCGGATCCTGTCCTCTGTGTTGAGCCACACATCCCAACACAGAGGCCCTCAAGTCTGCACCAGCAAAACAGCCGGTGCAGACTTGAGGAGGCCTATTGGTGACCCAGCACCTTTTACCTGGGGAAGGGAACAAATGCCCCCTTATCCCCAGGCTCCTCTTATAGCTGCTGCTGCTGCAGTTTTGGCACCACTGCCACTATGGGGGCCTGGCTGGCACCTTAGGATGAGCTGCCCATCAGTGTCCTCAATGGTCATCGATGGCCCTGGTCATTTTTATTAATGCAGACACATTGCTTGTTTGAGAACATCAGAATTCACACACACACACACACACACTCTTTTTGGAGAACACTATGCTTGGATCCAACATAATTGGGGTGGGGGGGTCAGTCTAGGGTATCCTGTACACACACTGCACTGTGGTGTGGCAGGAATGTTGCAAACATGCGACTGCAAGGGGGGCCGTTAGTTGTGACTGGCTGGCGCTGCAAGGAGCATGTCTGCAAGCACCCTAACTCAAGATAAGTGCACATTAAGGCACCTGTGAGCTGCTTCCAGGATCTCGGTGTTCCTGAGTGGTTGGTAATAGAGTATGTCCTGGTGAGGCCGGTTTCCTTTGTATCAGCTGATTGCATTATGAACATTAGCAGTCTGCCTGCAGCAGCTTTTGCTAACATCCCCCGCCTGGGTTTCTATGAAGCTGCAGCCGGAATGGGCTTTTGGAGAGCGTCCAGGCTTGAACCAATGAGAAATTCCATCCCGTTGTTTTAAAAACTTGCATTGTGCTCACATTTCAGTATCTAGTGAAAAAGAGAACCTCATAGTCATAGACGTGCAATCCTCAATGTGTGCAGCCCACATGAGATATGGGAGTTCGGTGCTTGGTTTAAAGACATTAAAAATGGGAATTGCTTTTTACAGTCAGCCCTCATTATCCGCTAGGGTTAGGTTTCCGGAAATCCTCACGGATAGTGAATTTGCAGATAATGCACCATTGATCCTATGAGATCAGTGGGGTTGGGTGCAAGGGGTACCTTAGCTGCCATCAGAAAAATCCAGCAGAGACCTTCAGGAAGATCTCTGGGTGCTGCAGAGCCCTTCCAGAGGCTGCAGGGATCTTCCGAATGGCACCTGCAACCAGCACGGACCCCTTAAGTATGGCTGGCCGGTGCTTCTGCCAGCCATTTTTCAGGGGTCAGCATTTTTTGCAGGTGCCATTCAGAAGGTCCCTGCAGCCTCTGGAAGGTCTCTGCATGAAGAGTTTGTGGAAATCAGAGAGGATAACCATCTCCCAACCCCAATTTCTTGATAGCACTAGCAGTCAACCCTATTTAGTTGGGAAGAAAGCTTGAGTGGTACAACAAGTCTCTGAAGAAATGAAAACAACAGCAGAACAGTTAAAAAAAATACATTTACAAAATTGTGGACATGGGGGAAGGAGTTCTGCTTGACACTAGTGATGTGTTAGCCAATCAGTGTTTGTACTGGTCAATTCCATTCCACCAAGTGCTCTCCTCAAAGTGCTTGTATTGGTTGGCTGCATCATGTCAGAAATTGTTCTGACAAGTTGCATAATAATATATTCAGAATCCTCTTATCTACCTCATACCCTGAAAATATATTTAAATTAATTCTAGGACGCTTATTGCTGTTGATGAGATTGAGCACATTTTCTGCCATTTCATTAAAAGCTTTCATTAGTATCAATTGGGTCAATTTGAAGAAGGAACTGCACCGTTGGGCGGTACTCAATTCTTGCAGAAAATTATAATTTAATTATGACCGTGTTTCTGTTCTTTGATGTACTGAGCCCCCATCTCTTGATTATTTTTGAACAAGTCTTTTTATGACTTTCCAGTGTTGTGAATCAATTTTTTTGGCAGCTGAAACCACACATTCCTTGATTGTTTTCTTCAAAAAGACATCAACATTGTTATTCTGTTGTATTTAGTTTATACAGCCGTACTTGATGACCTATGCCAAGTCCCTGCTAGTCCTGCTGGACCTCTCAGCAGTGTCCAACACCATCGATCGTGATGTCCTGGTGTGACTATTGGCTGGTTTGGGGATTGGAGGCATCACCTTATGGTGGTTTCGCTCCTCTTTGGCTGACAGGTCCCAGGTGGTGGTGCTGACAAAACTGCAGGTGCAGATCCATGTAGCCCCATAGGGCTGACTGGCGCATGACAGAGAGCAAGGGGAATAAAATTCCCTTATTCCAAGTTATGCCCTGGCCTGCTCCTGGATACAGCGCAGGTCTACTCGGCCTGCCGGTTCCAGTGCAGGCTAGGATAGTGCCCTAAATAGTCTAAAGCCGCCTTGGGCATTTCCTTCGGCATGGGAAAGTGACGGGGCACACGGATGGTATCAAGCGCAAGATGCAGACTGGCGTAAGCCCTCCAAGTATCTAACTGCAGAGTTGTACAGACCCACTTGCTCTACCTGGGACAGAGTCCCCTTTTGTTCAGAGATGCAGACAGAGGCAAGGTCCACAAAGCTTAAGGTTCAGGCTTCTTTATAGCATAAGGATTCCACGAGGGAATCAACACACAAAAGTAGATGAGCTTGCAGTACATACAAGTAGAGTTCAACAGATGAACACAGTGGTACAACACTGGATGAAAGCTTCACCTGTGGCACATTCCAGACAGAAACCAAACACAAAGTCCTCTGTTCCTGCACAGAAGTCTTCTGCTTGAATAGGTCCTCTCTGGCACACAGTCCTCGTGCTCTTCTCTCTGTCCAGGTCCAGCCTCAACAGCAACGGTTCCCCAAACAGATAGGCATAGGGAAGAACGCACGCAACGAGCGACTAACACGAAGCAAGTAACAGCAACAAGAACACACAGCAAGTGGCACGCTAGAAGCTACTAGGAGCTCAAAGCTCGAGGCAAGAAGCAGTGCAGTCAGGGAGACCGCCTGTTCCCTTACCTTGTGGGTGCATTGCAGCTACACTGGCGCTGGAAATTTGGGTAGGATTGGGCCCTTAGGCAGAGCTTCGCTCTCATCTATAAGCCACTCACGTCTTGATTGCTCACAGGTGGTGGAAAAACCACCTGCCGGCTGCACCGGGAGAACTGGCTCCCTTAAAGCGACAAAATTCCTTTCTGCTTCTTTCTGCAGCCTGACAGAAAGGCGGGATATAAATCTCTTAAATAAATGAATAAATCAGTGGTTTTAAAACTTCGCATTGCAAATGGATTTTGGGCGGGTTGCAGGGCCAGCATTACCCAGAAGTTGCAAGGCATTCTGGGCCCTGTTCACAAGCCCCAGAATGCCTTGTGGGTTCCGGACAGCATTGGCGCAAGACCCACTTGGTTGGCTGCATCGTGCCCCAGAAGGTCTTGTGGCATTGTAGCAGCAGGAAGCTTGAAAACTGCCATTCTAAATCAATAACCAGAAATTAACCACACATTCCTGTAAGATTCTCAGGTTCTTTCACTGGTTGGTGATGGAAATCTGGCCATTGGACCTGCATGTGTGGCTCTCATTGCTGGCCGATAGATTGTCTGTGCCAGGCATTGTGCCAGACATTGTTTAATGGTGCCAATGGTGCCAATGCCAATCACCTTTTAAGAGAATGAATCCCTGCCCAACCACTCTCCTGATTGAGGGCTCAGTCCTAACCTGCAGTTAGGCCAGCACAGTTAGGACAGCAAGGTTTGGCTGGCACAAGGGACACTGTGGTCCAAACATACTTTACAGTGTCCCTTGTGCCTGCCAATCCTTGCTGGCCTAACTGTGCCGGCCTAACTGCAGATTAGGATTGCACTTTGCGATATTGCAAACACCCTTTAGATTTGCAAAAGGGCCTCTTTCTGGGCTGCTGGACAGTATTTTAGCTGAATGGCCTTTGATGGCTGGTGTATTCTAGCTATTGAAGTTACTCCGCATGGGTGCTGAGAAAATAGAGTCGGGAGTTTGAATGTAGCGAAGTAAAGTGGAGAAAAATCTGAATGTTTGCAGCTGGCTAGCAGGTGGAGGGGGGGGCAGAGAAATGTGTTTCCAGAACATGTTGTTTGCTTTTGAGGGACTGATGACTAGTACAGTACTTGCATGGCTGGCTGGCTGCTCTGTTTCTAACAGATTAGAAAACATGCTGGATCCCCTCTCATCACAGAAGCACAGAATAGTGCTGGCTCTGTTTGTAGGCCTCAGGGGCAGGACTTTCCCTTTTTTGGGGGTGGGGTCCATGCTTCTATGATGCTTAGAATTGCAGAGCCTCCCCTACACTAATATTTTTTTTTGGCATAAAATGAACTACAGTAAATGTTTCCTTGTCAATTAAATGAAAACCTAAGCAATCATTTTGGAACGGGGTGGGCAAATCTCCGTGGAAAAAAATTACTGCTAAGTTTTTTTTTTGTTGGAGTTGTTTTTGCAGTATTGATTTGACCTTTTCAATTTGTGATGACTTGGAGCCCAATCCTATCCAACTTTCCGACACCGTAGCCGTGCCAACGGAGTTTGTGCCACATCCTGCAGTGGGGGGTGCAGTCAGGGAGATCTCCTGTTCCCTTACCTTGTGGGTGCATTGCAGCTACACTGGCGCTGGAAATTTGGGTAGGATTGGGCCCTTAGGCTGCCATCCTAACCACACTTTCCTGGGAGTAAGCCCCATGGACTTTAATGGGACTTCCTTCTGAGCAGGCTCTGGGCTCTCTCTCTCTCTCTCTCTCTCCCCTTGAACTTGTGCTTAAAAACAGATTTTGGACGGGAAAAGGGCTTTTTTCATAGTCATTTGTTTGTTTGCCCTTTGGCCTATTTCTAACCGCAGCGCCAGGCCAGGGAACTGTGCCAGCCAAATAACCAGTAAACAAAGCGAAGTGAGTGCCTTTGCAAGACGGATGACTCAGTGGCTGCCTCCCCAAACCAACACCCACACAAAGGCCACCGTTTTTTGCAGCGCAATATCATTCTCCTGTTTATGCAGAGGACCCGTCTCGGAGATAAACAAAATGCAAACCGGCCCAGGACCAGTGCCCAGAAAACACCATCTGCGTGAGCGACAGTGGCATGCAGAGCAACAATCAGTGATGTCACAACAGGCAGAGATTATTATGCAGCAGCAGCAGCCGAATGTTCTGAGGGGTGCATCGGAAGACAGCCTTCCCGTCTAGTGCCTTTCTAGATTTCTTTAGTTTCTTACCTGCTTTGATGGTTTGTCAAGGGAGGTGGTGGATTCTCCCTCACTGGAGACCTTCAAGCAGAGGCTTATTAGGCACCTGCTGGAGATGCTCTAGGGGGATTTCCTGCTACAGGCGGGGTGTGTGTGTGTGGACTAGATGACCTTGCAGTTCCCTTCCAATTCTATGATTCTATTACCCTTGTTGGGGAAAGTGGGTGGCAGTTCAATTTCTGGGCCCCAATTTGTTCCAAGCTTCATAAATAATAACCAGAACTTTGAACTGTGCTCAGGGACAAACTGGCAGCCACTGTAGCTGCTCTAAGGGTTTGTCCCAGCAGACGGTCCCAGTTTGTAACCCAACATCTGTATTTTGTCCTAACAAAATGTTAACTAAAAATTGTTCAGCCTATATGATGTAGTGGTCAGAACTTGGCGAGGCCTAAGAAGACGGATTCAAATCTCCACTGAGCTCACTGGCTGACTTGGGGCCAATTACTGTCTAGATCTGGGACTGGGACTTTAATGGTCTTGCAGAGTTCTGGACTTAGGGCTCAATCCTGAGCCCTTCAGAACAGGGAATATGAGCATATCACCCGTGCTTGGGTGGCAATGGGTGCTGCCACCCAGAGGCGGCAATGTGAGTCGGCCGGCACCCAAATCTGCAGTGCATATGGCACTTACAGCATGTTTGTGACAGCACTGGGCCAGCGGGAGAGTGTTGCACTGGCACAATGCTGGATTAGGATTGTGTTCTGAGTTCTACAATCCAGTGACAAGCCTGCTAATGATCTGTTCCTAACACATGAGAAGCAAATGAAAGGATAACTGAAAACGTTCTGCTGTCGTGCACCAACCACAAATGAGCATTTTGGGCACGCTTCTGGGAAGCCGTACTTTACTGCCCTTCTAAAGGCATAGTTTGCAGAGAGCGAGAGCGAGCGTGTGTGCTGGGGCAAAGCCTATGAACCATGTCAAGCAGCGTAAGTGGTGCACGGAGAGGTTTGTCTAAGGCAAGGTATACATATTGTTTGCAAGTGGGAATGAGGTGGGGAATCACAATGCATTAGAGCCTCTTGCTCTGCGAGTCAATATCCAGTGCGTTACTGGAAGAAATGTCTCTTCCTCCCACTGCACCTGAAGAGCTGCACTTTAGACTAGTGTCAGAGAAAGTGGGGGACGCATAGAGCCCTCCTCCAATTAGCCTCATTAGCCTGGCCATCATTCATGCGGATTCCAACTTGAGGATAAAAGCTTTTGAGTCTTGCCCTTCGCAAAGCAGTTCCTGCAAAGCCCAGGCCTGCTTCACAGGGTCTTGGCTCCCCCTGCTGCTTTGTATGAACCAGGCCATGACTGTTAATGCTGATCTACTTGGCTGGTTTCTTAGGAATCCAGATAGGGGGAACCAATGCAAGGAATATACACAGAACTGTAGTTCCGCATTGGCCACTTTGCTGTATGAGTTACAGCTTGGACGTCTGGCTCTGTCTTGTAGGAAAGAATTAAGTCCTGCTGTCACCATACAGAAGAACAGTCGTGCAGCACCTTCAAGACTGATGGTGGCAGGAGCTTTCAGGCACTGGAATCCTCAAGAAGCACCAGATGAAGGGAGCTTCAGTCCAGGAAAGCATCGGCCACAATCCATCTCTTAGACTTTAAGTTGCCTCTTTAAGAGAAGACTCTTGTTCATGTTCGCTGTACGATGCTAACACACTCAGCTCTGGTATTTTGTGAGGCAGGAGGTGTGGCCTGATGGTTGAGCTGCTGGTATTGCCTGAAACTAAGCAGGAGAATCTGTGGTCTATATTTGGGATGGGAGACAGAATGCCAGGCTGTGACAAACTGCAGTATCTGTTGTGGCAGAACGGAGTCGCTGTGGAGCTGCTTAGCCAGTTTGGGAGTGTGTGAGAAGGCCAGTCGGCAAAAGAACAGAGTACCATCTTGAGGACCTATCCAGGCTGGACTTAAAATTGCCTGCTGAAGCTCAACAGCACACAGACAGAGGAGAGAACCACATTGTGAAGGCTACATCTGGGACTGAGGATTTGGTGATTGCAGTATTCGGCGAATACTGTATAATTGTAAAATTGTGGTTTAGAATAGCCTGCCCATGTAAGTTGCCTTGGGCATTTGCTTTGGCATGGGAAAGGCAGGGTATAAATTCTTCAAATAAATATCTGCTCTTTGTCCCTATAACTGCTGCTCTTCGTGATTAGTATTAACTTAATATAGTGCCAAATAGCGACCCATGCTATTTGAAGCCACCGCCATGATCTGCAATTGTTTCAGACCCGGAAAGCTGAACTTGGAACACTAGCCCACCCCCCCCACCCGCTGGCCTGACAAACAATCCATGATTTTCAGCGTCAAGGAGGTTTCATAAACTGCCAGTGTAGAAAAACTGAAGCTGAAAAGATTCTTGGAACTTCAGCAAAAACAACAGAGGATCCTGTAACACTTTAAAGATGAATCAGGGTATTTTTTTTTTAGCGTAAACTGAAATTCTTAAGCTGTTGGCAGCACCCAGCAAGTTTTTTGCAGCCAGAGGAAATTAAGACTGATCAGTTTGTTAGATGATATCAAGCATCAGCTTTCTCGAGTGTAAAGGAAGCAGGAAATGGGTGCTCTCAACAGCCTAATTTTTGCATCTCCTTCCCCTGAAACGGATCCTTGCCTTTTTCTGGACCTTTGTTCCTGTCCTTCAGCCTGCCACCAGCGCTCAGTCTCTCTGCACTGCCTTTCCTAGCGCATCTTGCTGTATTGACGACATCGCAACAAGGCGCATTTATAGGAATAGTTAGGATGAAGGTGATCCTAGCATGTGTAACAGTGGTGT
This sequence comes from Lerista edwardsae, assembly GCA_029204185.1. Taxonomy (NCBI): domain Eukaryota; kingdom Metazoa; phylum Chordata; class Lepidosauria; order Squamata; family Scincidae; genus Lerista; species Lerista edwardsae. Next base: position 3,042,859 of record JAJKFI010000057.1, on the reverse strand, counting down.
TATGCTGCCGAAACGCTGGGCGGGTCATCCGGGTGATCGACAGCCCGCCTGTCGCGTTCCGGAGCGTTACGCCGTTTGCGTAACCAATTACACCACTTGCGTACGTTAAGCAAATGGCGGAACGCTGCGGAATGCGATGGGTGGGCTGTTGATCACCCGGATGTCCCGCCCAGCGTTCCGGCAGCATAACACCACTGATGTGTAAGTTTCTTAGGCCCCTATCCAGAAGGCCCTGTCGCTGGCGGTACGTGCATACCACCAACTAAAAATGTCACAAGCATGCTGTAAAGCATGTCCGCAGCATCTTACCACTCGTGCTGGGGAAGTGCTCATTGCGCACCTGGACCCAATGCAAGCAGATGGCTGGCTGGCACTCTACTGTATTTTTATAAAAGAAACAGTAACCCTGTGAAGCTCTGTTACAGATTGGGCATAACCTGTGTAGTTTGACCTTAAGAGAGATGGAGCAATGGTTCAAGAAAGCGTTCAGTGGCCAGGGAGGGCAGCATGTAGCTGTTGGGTGCTGGATAAGTGCTCTGGGGTCCAAAGGAACAAAGGTTTCTTGGGACAAGACTCCTTTTCTCTCTCTGTCATTGCTTGTGACCTTTAAAAGGAGGGCAGCACAACTCTTCCGGGGTGCATGAAAACATTCTGAAGATTGTAAAGGGAGCCACATACATCTTGCGTGGGTTAGATGGCTCCTGGATAGGAAGAGCTTTTATGATCCTGCTCTAAAACCTTGTCCTCGATCATTACAGGAAAATAAACCTTTAGAAAACAGCTCTTTCTCTGCCTCTCTTATCTCAGTAGCTCAAAGTATAATTGAGCTACTGAACACTTGTATTTATTTTGTCTAGCTCAGTGGTGCTGCGATGAACTAATTCCTCCGATAAATGTTACACTGCTGTACACGACTGTTACTGAGACTGTCTGATTTTCCTGATTATACTGTGTTTTGTAATCAGAAACTAACCCAGAGTGCAATCCTAATGTGGAGTGAGGCCAGCACAGTTAGGCCAGCAAAGCTTGGCTGGCACAAGGGACACTGTAAAGGATGTTTGGACCACTCTCGGAGTCAGAGAGGCCAACACACAGACCTGTGCCATCCTTCCTGGCTCAGAGTGGTCCAAATGCGCTTTACGGTGGCCCTTGTGCTGGCCAAACCTTGCTGGCCTAACTGCCGGTTTAACTCCAGATTAAGATTGCGCTCTTAGAGCACAACCCCAAATGCTTGCTTGGCTGGTGCAAGTCTCTGGCGCCGGTCCTAGAGAGTCAGTAATGTGCTGTATGGCACATCTGTGATTTATCAGGAGTCAGGGAGGTTGCCGTGAAGATGTGTGCCGGCCTTCCTGTCCCAGATCCTGGCTTGCGAAAGGTATGGTTGCACCAGCAGGGGGAGGGTGTAATGGGGGCGATTTGAGATGGAGAAAGGCGGGCTGGTGGGTTGACCAGGCCCAGGAGGGGGGTGAGACCGACCTGGGCGACCTAGACCGTCTTGAGAATTACACATCTCATACATTGTGCCTTGCAGTTCTCCAGGACTTGGCAAACTCACAGCATGAACCTAGCCTTGTTTACTGAGAAGTAATCCCCTGGAATTCAGTAATGCTTGTTTCCAAGTAAGCGTTCAGAGGATTGCAGAAGCCCCCCAACACACATACTGGTTTGATTCCCGATGTCTGTATGGAAGTCAAAACTGAGCTCAAAGCATCCTCCTCTTGTCAGCCCAGCACCTTTGCGCCAGCACAGAAACAGCAGCAGAGGACTATTGTGCCTGTGCAAAAGCGCCAACACAGAAAGGCTGTTGTGACTCGGATGCCCATAATTTGGAGGACCAGTGCATCTGCATTTAAGCCTCAAGGGATGAGAGGCATCTCTTGAAGTCCCCACAGGGTCCCCATGTTTATTTATTTTACGTTTTTATATTTTCCTTTGTCCAAGGAGCTCAGGGAGGTGGAGATAGTTCCTTTTGTCCTCACAACAGCCCTGTGAGGTAGGACAGAGTGCGAGATAGTGACTGGCCTCAGGCTCCCGAGGAAGCTTCACGGCTAAGCAGGAGTTGGAACCTGGATCGTCCAGCTCTAAGTCCAACTCCAGAATGGCAGCACTATCCTGGCTGTCTCTATGCCAGAAGTGTGGTGACCAGCACCACCGCTTTGCAGTAGGCACATGCTTTAAATGTAAACGGTCCAGGGTTTGATCTTTACCATTTCCTTTAAAGGCATCGTAGGAAACAACGTTGGCAAAGACTTCTTGGTGAAACATTGGAAAGGATTCCCAAATATTTAGTGTGCAGATCATTCAGGATCAATAAGCACTGTATGTCCAGTGCACTGACCCACAGTGAGGGCTGACACTATCCAGTTCAGCTTCCTGCGTCTCACAGTAGCCCACCAGATGCCTCAGGGAGCACACAAGGCAGCAAGATCGCTTAGGGGGACATCCACTAAAATTGGATGAGAGTGTTGAGAGAAAGTTGAGAGAGTGAGAACAGATAGAAAATTTTTTACCCAGCGTATAATTAACCTGTGGAACTCCTTGCCACAAGAGGTGACGATGGTGCCTGGCCTAGGTGCCTTTAAAAGGGGATTGGACAGTTTTCTGGAGAAATAGTCCATCGTAGACTGCAGGCCATGGTGGGTGCTTTAACCTGCTTATTTTAGCAGGAGGCTGCCTCAGAATGCCAGGTGCAAGGGAGTGGCAACCGGATGCAGGCATCTTGTCTTGAGTGCTCTCTGAGGCATCTGGTGGGCCACTGTGAAATGCCTTTGGCCTGATCCAGCGGGGCTCTTCATATGTTCCTTGTGTTCTTAAGCAGTACAAAGCTTGTTGTGTAATGTTAACCTGCCAACTCGGCTGTACTGCAGGTTGAGACACCTCACCCTTCTAGAAGATAAAGGGATGAGAAGCTCTTCCCTTCCCTGAGGGCTCTGAAGGGCGTTTGATAGCCTCAGGCAGATGCTGCTGTGTTTTTCCTTCTCAGCAAATCTGCTTTTTCTCAATTTTCCCTTCACAACAGCGATGTTCCAAGGCCGCAGGAGCTTTCTTCCAAATGCCATTGTGTGCAGTCCCTGGCACAAGAAGCACTTTCCCCTTCTGGACTTGCCTGGATGAGTGCGTTCTCTTGTCCGCCTGCATGTAAACAGCAGTAGAAATTAACCTTTTTTTCCATCTCCCCGGACAGCAGCTGTGTGTGTGTGAACAGGGCCTTGCTTAAAACAATTTCACCTGAATAAAAAGCACGTAAAGCCTGCAATCCGATGGACACCTTCCTGTGACTCAGCCCCATTGAACACAATGGGACTTCATTCTGGGAAGCCATGCAGGCAGCCATGCTATAATAATCCCTAGAAACTAGCACACGTGCCCCTCCCCACGCCATTCCAGCAGAGGACTGGCACATGGATGCAGAACTGTGGGTAATCGAATAAGCTACAAACAACGTTTGGAGAGCAATTAAAATTCCATTTGTTGGATTAAGAGGCAGTGGTTCGATTGACAGCAGTGTTTGTCGTGTGCCTTACATTTTAAACCTAATACCATTTGGGCTGAATCGGGATGCAAACACTGGCCATATCACATTTTTCCCTTCTCGTCTGAAAAGATGGTTTCCCCAGTTCTTGAAAATTGTGAAAATGTTACTTTCGGAAGATAAAAGATCCGCTGACGTTTAATATATTGGGCAGCCCAGTCCTGAGCTGCCCGGCCACTCGAGTGAGGAGTGGTACCCAGGTGTCTATTGCCGTGGCAGCCGTGGGAGGCTCTGCAGAAGGGGACACCCATCCCCTTTCCCCGCGATAAGGGTGGGGGTGGGTGAGCGTCTACTCGCCTCTACGACAGCTGGCACAGAGGCAAGGGCCTCTGTGTAGGGCTACAGGGCACTATACAGAGGTTGGGACCAGTGGCGAATGTTGCCGCCGGTCCCCCCCCACTCTGCCCCTCCCCCTACCCAGGAACACCCTCCTGCCCCGTCCCAAAGCAGCAATGCTGGTGACTGATATACTCACCGCTCAGTGGCTTGTGGTGCTGCTTCTGGGCGGTGCGGAGCGGGCGTTGGCTGTGCCGTTGCCCAGGGCTAGTGGTAATGGATTACAGCACCTTTTGTGACACATTGAGCCCTTAGGCTGCAGTCTACCCTTTCCTTAGAGTGAACGTTAGGTGGTTCCCGTAGATGGTTGAGCTGCGACTGCTGCCTGAAGCTAAGCAGGAGTATGAGTGGTCTTGTTTTTGGATGGGAGATGGAATGTCAGGGTGTGACAAGCTGCAGTACCTGTTGTGGCAGAACGGGGTCACTGTGGAGCTGTGTG
>JAJKFI010000057.1:3011021-3028118 GCA_029204185.1 Lerista edwardsae | reverse complement strand
CCCCCCCCCCCCCCCCCCCCCCCTTAGAAATGCCTCTGGCTGGGCTTCAACAATGCTGCAGCCTCAAATACTTCCTGAGCATTCACTGGGCCTGAGCATAAAGATTTAAGCCCAAGCTTGTCAGCCTGGGAACCACAGGAGTGCAGCAGAAGCAAGAACCAGAAATCTTGTCTTTGTCAGTCAACAGCACTGCAAAAAACGTTCAGTAAATGCCTGGTGGCTGTCCTTTGGCCCTTGAAATAAATGCTCTATCAGGAACAGCACTTTGCAGCCCTTAGTGAGCGGGAACCTCACTTGTCTATTTTTTTTTTAACTCAAGTCCCATCAGGCACAAATAATATGTTATAGAGCATGGAGGTTTCGATCTATGGCATTGTTAGGAATCCTTTTAATGCTTTCTCAGAGACTCAAGGCTATTTCCTTTCCTTATGCAGGGCAAACTGCAAATAAAAGGCGGTTGGTAAATAGCACAGAACGCCCAGGTTTGTTTACAAGCAGCCAATCTCCTTACACAAGCGGTCAATGTTTTTACAGGCTTAGCACCACCAGGACTAGATTTAGGGGTCGGTGACCCAAGTGAGCGACTCCTGGGCCGCTGGGCTTGGGGGTGGCACACAAAGTCAACCAGGTTGGGTATCACCCAGGCCGGCTTGTGAGACTTCAGCATCCATGGTTGTGATAGTTCCCTATGCAATTTCGGGAAGGGGAGGGCGGGCACTGTAGGGCCCCCAATATAACCTGGGTGTACAGTATTTGCCTCTGTTTAATCAGTGACTGGAACTTAGGATGCTCCAACTGGAGGGTTTTGGGGGTGAAGCTTCAAGCCGGATTTGGGCTGTGCTAATCTCTCTGGCAGTCTCTGTCACACAATCTAGCAGAGTGCGGGATCCAGAGTGCAGTCCTAACCTGGAGTTAGGCCAGCACAGTTAGGCCGGCAAAGTTTGGCTGTAAAGGTGACCGTTCCTGGCTTTCATTTTCACCACCTTGGGCAGTCCTTGCTCTTGTCCCACCTTCTGTTCTTCAAGGAAAACCAGCTAAAATGTGAAATTGCACTGGAGGGAGCAGAGCCTTTCTGCAGGCGAAGCTGGCTTGTGTGAACGTAGCAATCCACATCAGTTGCCACCCACTCGTTTTGGGTCACGTTGAAAGTTAGTCACTCTAGTTGTGGCAGCTCACAACTCAATTTGCCGGTCTTACCAAAAACGAAAGACAAAACAGCCAGAAACAGTGATAGTGATTGGTGCCTGAGGGAGAAGGTCTTGAACAAATGTTCGATCCCGAGCCAAGTCACTGCTATAAAACAGAGAAGCCAAATTATGGAGTTTCGTAAATGCCAGCGTCTTATAGCCGCATGTGAAATTTTGCCAGTTTTAAAACCGAGATGCAAGAATGCCTACAGATGACTCTGCCTGTGGTCTGTGCTGTGCTGTTACAGCCATGGCTCTTTGGCACACGGCTACATCACCTCTGTGTTTTGGTCCAAACTAGAGCTTAAGCCGGAGCTCTCAACACCGTGAAAAATGAGTTGTTGAGTGGAATTTGGATCAGGGCGGTGGCGTGGGGGAGGGAAATCACCTATCGAAGCAGCTGTTTGCAGTCTGATGGGAGAGAGAAGGAGACCTAGAAGTGTTATGCTTGGCTTAGCATTTCCCCCCCCCCCAACATCTTGGGTGGGGGGAGAGAATCACAACCTCAAGCTTGGCGTTGCAGAGAGCCAGTGTAGTCCAGCAATTAGAATGTTGGATTTTAGCCTGTCTTAGGTTCAAATCTCCCTTAAGCAATGAAGCTCATATTCTGACATTCTGAGTCTACTTCACACTGATCTACCTTAAAAGATTGTTGTCAACATTGAATGTAGCAACCCACATCCATGTGTACTATTCTGAGCTAAAGGAAGGATCGGACACGTATGTGAATAATGAAAATAATCCAATTTAACAGTGTTTTCATAGGGCATGTCTATGAAGTGAGTGAGATCCCCCCTTTTTAAAAAAGTTGTAAAATATTCTTTTTTTTCTGACGCCTTCCAACCTTTTGCTTTTGAGAAGCAAAAGGCAATCATTGTCTAATTTCGATTTCTCTGAGATGCCAGGAACCCAGTCATTTGTCATCACAGATTTATTCTCAGCAATCATCCACATTTATGTCCTTAAGCAAAAATAATCGCTTAGAAGAAATCTGACCAAAGTCCGTAAGGGGGGTGGGGTTTAACCGCAAAACAGGAAGCTTAACTACACCCACATTGTTGCTGTCTGAATTGCAGTTTGCTCCAATCGAGGTCCATGCATTATTGAGAATTTCAATGGATTCCAGTTTTCAAGCGTCTTTCAACACCCAGCTGTGCTAATCCCACTACGAGCTTTCGTACCGTTTTGTTCCAGCATCTCTCCGTAATAGTCTGGTTCGATGCTGGGACAGGCTTGCGAATGTTTCCTCCTCTCAGTGCTTATTTGCTCCTCCCTTTTCCAGGCCGGCTCTGTGTCCCTTCCTTTCTCCTCTTCCATTCCAGTATTTTCCGTATTTTGACCAGCAAGGAGGAAACCGAAAAAGGAGCAATGCCGTGCAGGGACTAGATCAGGAAGCCCTGGGGTCACAAGCAGTGGTGTCATTCAAATGATTTAGGAACAGGAACTCACTTTTGATTGGCACTTGTCGGGAACCCGGAACCAGCCATGGAGCCCGTTAGGATCCGGAACGCCCGTTCTGGTCCGTTCCCCCGAATAACATCACTGCCTTTGCCCCCCCTAGGAATCCGGAGTTGCTCCCTTTAACCCTCTGAGTGCCGGCCAACCAAGAAGAAAAGCTTTTTGCAGAGGAATTGGGGGGGGGGGGAGGGAGAGTGAAGTGGGCGGAGTCAGCCCTAATTTTAACTAGTGGAACTGAGTTCCCCCGCGTTCCCCCTACATGACATCACTGGTCACAAGGCTTGCTGGGCAACCTGTGGCAAGTCCCACTTTCATCCTGACCTGTCTGTGGGTTATTGTTGAGGCTAACGTGGGATAACGTCTGTGTCAACCTGACTTCGGGGAAGATGGTGGAGTCCAAATCGCCTCAATCAGTGGTCTCCAAACACAGCATGTGATGCGCAAGATGACCGTTCCGGGTGCGGTGGTGACGAGGCCTTGCCATTCCACCCTGCAGCTATTGTCGCACCCAATTCCAGAGCCTCACACCAGACAGCCGCTTCCGCTGCATGTTGCCCCAGAAGGCTCTGTGCCCCGATTTCCCAGGGGAAGGCTCTGTACTGGGTGGCTCTGCAAAAATCATTTGGGGGGGGGGCGGAATTGGGGTGCAAATGCAAAAGAGGAAAAAAAATGATACTCAGAAGTTGAGCCAAGGGAGGTGGCAAAAAAGGCATTCCTTGTCTGGGTTGTCATTTGGCTTATTGCTGGCCTTGGCTTCCACCCAAAGCCCAGTCCTTAGCATGGTTGTGCCACCAAGCTTGGGGTCTTCAGCGGTCGCTTGCTTTCTGCTTCTAGGCTGACAGGTGGGCAGGCAGGCAGGCAGGCAGGCAGCATTCCCCAAGGAGCCACGTTTGACTCAGGGCCCGCCAGTTGCTGAACTCCCTACTCTTAAGTTAAGGTTGGTAGAGGGGAGAGTTCCTCGCCCAAAACTCCTCCCCAGTCTGTTGCTGTCACTCATTAACACCGCCCCATGCTGGTTCTCATTAGGTACTTCCTAAACAGGGACGTAAAACCAAACACATAATTCATCAAGCACAAAAATCTATTAGGCTATAAGCAAACAGCAGGGGCAGGAATGTAATTGCAGTTCATTGTCCTTAATTAAGGATGGCTAGGCATGTTGGATTCATAAGCATAATTTCCTTATATCACTCAAAGCTGTCTTGAGTTTCCTTAACTTGTCAACACAAATACTTACCCCCTCTGGATTTTTCTTAATTATTGTTACCTAATTGAATGAGAGCATGGTTTCTGCTAATAGAAATATATTGAACTGTGGCACAAAAGTTTGAATTTAATTTGAAACATAGCACTGATGAGAATGTTTCACTCAGAATGTCTTATGCCTCCGAGAAGGTAAGAAAAGTGTTAGTAGCAAATTAACGAGTTGTGTTGTTTCTGTGCAGTTTAGGAGCACAATCCTAACCTGGAGTTAGGCCGGCACAGTTAGGCTAGCAAAGTTTGGCGGGCACAAGGGACACTGTAAAACATGTTTGGGCCACTCTCGGAGCCAGAGAGGCCAGCACACAGACGTATGCCATCCCTCCTGACTTTGAGAGTGGTCCAAATGTGCTTTATGGTGGCCCTTGTGCCCGCCAAACTTTGCTGGCCTAACTGTGCCGGCCTAACTCCAGGTTGGGATTGCGCTCTAAGAAATATAAAATATGAGAAGTAAGCAGCTAGAAAAATCAGAAGGTTATCTCCATGATGAGCTGGGACTGTTTCAGTCTAGAATCTTCTAGAAATAGAATGAGCTAGATTGAGAGGGAGGGGGCTATTACTCCTAACTGACTATGAACTCAAGCGGAACATAGAGGACCCCAGGTGAGATATCAGGCATAGATTTAGGGCCATTTTCTATCCAATGTTCCAGCACTGATGCAGCCCTGCCAACAGGACATGCGCTGCATCCTGCAGTGGAGGGGAAGTCACAGAGGCCCCCTCAAGATGAGGGAATGTTTGTTCCCTTACCTTGGGGTTGCATTGTGGCTGTATTAGCATGGGAAAGTTGGAAAGGATTGGGCCCTTAGATTTGTTATTTCTTTTCTGGAAACAAAAGTGTGGTGGGAATTGACAAAGAACATTTGTCTGTGAAGGACCAATAGGATAGAACTGAAAAATATCTGAGAAATGCTGATGGGTTGTAGCCCATAACTGTTAATAAAAATAGATGTGTCCGTGGAAGGTGGCATAGTTGTGACACTTTTAGCCAGTGGTACATGTGTACCTTTGGGACTGGGCCCTCAAAAAAGTTAATAAAGCCCCTACACCGTCAACGGAGGTAGCCTGTCCTGTGGTGAACCCCCTCTGGGCCTTAATAAAAAGGTGTAATTTTCCTTCTCTTGCCTCCTAGGATCTTAGCTCCTTTGCCATGCCGTTTTTGGATGGAGACGTGGACAGCTCAGAGAAGCATGCTTCGCGAAAGGTAGGCCTTTCAAGACACGGCTGCGTCTGGTAGTTAGAGCAGATCAAGCCTCTCCTCATCTTCCGTAGATATGCCACTCTCAGGTTGGAAGGACCTTTGCAGAGATGACCAGAGTCACGTGAGCATTTTTGAAGGAAAAGGTCTTCGCTATCGTGAAACCTGAAGTGGGTCACAATCTCTTTTTTTTTTAAGATTATGGGTGCACAGGAAGCCCTGCAGAGAGGTCCACACGGCTTCCCGACACCCACAGACACTGGGGCAGGCAGCGGTCACTCCTCCCAGCCCCGTTACGTTGCCAGTAGCGACGCCATCCGCTGCCCCCGCCCCTTAAGGGGAAAGATGCAGGGCTTTCCAGGCTGGGGCGTTGTGACCCCTGGCTTAACGTGTGAAAGGTGAATCTCGAAGAGAGCGCTCCTGGCCTGCAAGCCGAAGCTTGGAGCCCTTTCAATGTTACCAGCAAGCTGGCTGGAAGAACTGAGATAAAAAGCTAAGCCCCATTCCCCCACAGTGGCACTAAGCCCTTGTCACTCTGGATTTTGGCTGCAGGAGCCTGCAGGGTTCGTTTTCCTTTCCTTGCAGTTGCTTGCGCAGGATCATTGGCTCACTGAGCATAAGGCTGTGCTATGCTGTGCCGGAAGTCCCCGGTTTCTCCCCATTAAATCAGTCCGATTCTTCCGATTTTGTAAGCTCTTCATTCCACCGGAATGAGAAAATCCTCCCATTATGTTTATTGGAGCATCTCTCATTAAACACCACAGGGGAAGTAGGAAACAGAACAACCAGCCCTCTCCAATGGCATTTAACCCTTTCGGTCAGGTGATCAGGAAACCATTTCTCCTCTGTTGATCTGCCACCTAAATTTTAGACCACTAGGCAGTCCAGCCCAGTACTGCCTACTCTGATCGTGTTCTGCCAAATTCCCTGCTGGGCCTCCCTGAGGGCCCCAATGCCCACACCAGGCTAACTAGTTTCCCCTCCAGAGCAGCCTCAGAGATAGGCAAGAGGGAGCGGGTTCAGTCACCCCCTGGGCCTCCTCTCTTCCAGCAGCTTTGTTTGGGATCACCGGCTGGCCAGCCTCCTCCAGACTGCCCTAATCACTGGCTTAGTTCCAAACTACCCTTAGTCTAACACCAACAAACCCCACCACCAAACAATAGGCAGTCAGCTTGCCCAACTGCCTCCTCCACTTGGTGGCTTCAGGGGTGTGGCAGCCATACAACTGTTCCCCACAGTTATTGCCCACAATGAGCTTACCTTAGCCAGTCAGTCCATCCGTCCCTATTCACCCTTGTGCAGTGGCTTTTCTAGTGGCTGTTGCTGGTGGTGTTTTGCATTTTTTTTAGATTGTGAGCCCTTTTGGGACAGGGAGCCATGTATTATTACTATTTGCCTGTAAACCACTTTGTGAACTTGGGGTTGAAAAGCGGTATATAAATACTATTTGATTGATTGATTTGATCCAGTCCTTCAGGCACAGTCCGTCCAGCAATCCTTCAGGCAGGCAGTCCAGCCAGCCAGCACCTATCTGGTGCCCTCCTCCAGCACCTACCCAGCTCCTACTCACCCTTCCTTTCTTAATCCATCCAGCACCTTCCCAGGGCCCTCTCCTACAGCTCCTGCCTCCAGCTTTATATTGAGGCCAGCCAATCAGTGGGCAGACTTTAATTCATCAGCCACATCCTTCTGCACCTGTGCTAACCTCCCTTCATAGCCAGGGGCCTCATCAGCCTGCAGCTGTGCTCCTGAGGCTTGCAAAGACCTTGGGGGTTAACTCTATAATCCCTGGTTTATCTGGGACAAGGGGACATTGCTGATACCACTCCCTATCTCCTCGGGGTATCTCCTGCCTTTTCCAATTAAATACAGACCGGCAGCCATTCTCCAGGGGCCCCTGCAAATGTCTTTTCCAGCACAGCTCCCTGAGCTTGATTGGAAATAATAATAATAATAATAATAATAATAATAATAATAATAATAATAATAATAATAATAATAATAATAATACTTGGATTTATATACTGCCTTTCTTAGGTCACCAGATTTTATTCTTAGGCAGACTTTATTCAGAAACCCGAAGGTTTTTACAATTTTTATAGAAACGTTCTATCTTTCAAGAACTACATACATACAGATGGATCTTTCTGGATTTAGTCCTTCTTTCTGGCCACCCGTTTGTCTTCTTGCTGGCTGGTAAGCGGCTTCCCTGCTCCCAGCAGAGAAGCGGCTGAACTTCGGCACAACTCCCCCTCACACAAGGCAGCCGAAGCTCAGCTGTTAATCAGTTGCAATTGACGAGGTCTGCTGCTCACAGAGACTTCCGGCTGTCCCGAACTGGCGACCTTCAGATCTTCAGCTCTTATCTTCAGGCAAACAGAGGCATTAACGCTCTCGACTAAATCTTCCAGGACTCATGCGCAAGCAAAGCATCCTGAACCATGGCCCTTCCTTTAGCAGAGATGTATAGTTAAGAGCACATTGCATGCGATAAGTGAACTCTGTAAGATTGCACAGTGAATTCTCAATTTAACAGACCATTGGGGAAGGCTGTCCGCTAATGCCAAAATCCAGACACCCAACCTTCCCTTAGTCCACTAAACTCCTGTCTTAAGAGACAAACTGCCTTGGTGGTGCTACTCTGTTCTCCTGTGCGCTTGAGGAGAAGGGGGATGTCTCAGCCTTTTTGCATCCTCAGAATTCACGGCAGGAGTTCTCATTAGAAAATGTTCGGCTCAAGACTAAATAACAGCTTCACGCTCTGGGCGGCACAAGTCCAGACCCGAGCGATGGATCCCAGGCTGTGTTCATTGGGCAGAGGGTTAGGGTTATCTGCAGACCAAGAAGGAGGGGTGTGTGGACTGTTGGAGTCGGATATCAGTGTGTTCTTTTCTGCATCCTCTTTCTGCCCCCTGGTGCTCAGTCTGCGGAACGGCTTAGGACAGCTTAGCATGTGAAAGGCTCGCCACTGTGGTGTGGTTAACTTTTAGTCATCAGCAGTCTTGGCTTCACCAAATTCCCACACAGCAGAATTGCTGGAGGAGGAGGATGCTCATTAGCTTCACACAGCTAGGCTTGGAGTGAAACAGATCGACTTCCATGCTCCTTTTCTCCTTTCTTTGCAGGTGGAAGAGAACTACAGCCCTTCCAAAGGACTTTTCTCAAAGGGGCTCCAGAACCGACCTTCCAGCCCAGCCTCGGCCCCTGTCAAATCTAAGCACAGTCCAGGCTCCCCCAAAACAGTGTTCCCTTTCCCATACCAGGAGTCGCCCCCTCGCTCCCCTCGGCGCATGAGCTTCAGTGGGATCTTCCGGTCCTCTTCCAAAGACTCTTCCTCCCCCAATTCTAACCCATCTACCTCTCCTGGAGGCATCAAGTTCTTCTCCAGGTCAAGAAAAAGTAAGGAATTGATTCATTCAATGACTTCTGACTTGTTTCAGAAAAATGATCTGGGCTTGTCCCAGAAGTGAAATGAAGCTAGAGGCTGCACATCTGGCTGGTGATATGTGTTTTCTTTAAGATGCTTTTAAGTTGTGGTGTTGCACTCTAACTGTTTGGTAGAAAACAGAGTCTGTGCCCTCAAACTATGGGGCATGACTACCATTGGAAGAAAGAGGGGGCCATAGGGGCAGAGGCAGATCTAAGGGGGGCAAATCTGTAAGTGTTGCAAGAAGCCTTACCCTGTCATGTAAACCCTTGCTGCTGTAGCCAGTAAGCAATGCCAAGATGTTGCTGTTCCCTGTGAGGATTGGCTAGAACAGTGCAGGAGAGGAGTGTTTTCCACTGCAAGGTAAGGCTTCTTGCCAAACTTACAGATTTGCCCCCCCCCAGATCCGCCTCTGCATAGGGGCAGTGCTAGGCAGCTACCTGGGCGTATAAAACTGGAGTGGGATGCCAAACTTCAAAGAGTAACCCAAGGCGGGCAAAGTTCTCCTCCCCTGCGTGGGTTGGATGGCTCCTGGTGCAGGACCCTCCCCAAGTCAGTTTTCAGTATTTGTAGACCTTATTTTAAACATCCTGCCAAGTGCCAGGTGCTCAAGGTGATACGCATCAAGATCATATCTGAAGGCAGAGTAAAACCTGTGATGGAAGCCAATTTTGATTTGATTTTGTTGTGCATACAATAGAGACATCTGGATTTATGGAGTGATCACATCCCCACTGTTTTCCTCTATTCCCCTCTTCTCAGGCCTTGGCGAATCACCCTAATGCCTTTTGGGGCTCCAAGATCTGTTAACGACACATAATATCCCTGGAGAGAGAAGCCTTTGTGGATGCATGTCAAAGGTTGCCATGCTCCTGATTTCAGTTGTGGTTGAACAAAAGACACTCAACCATCTTCTGAAGTTAAAAGCAAAACAAGACTGTTTACCCTGCATCTTCAAATCTGTACCTGAAGATGGCGCTGTCTGTTCTCGTTGCCTCTTTCCCAGTGTTAGATTTCAGGACTTCAAGCATGTGTGCTAGCAGAGACCCATAACTAAACCTCAATTCCTCTGCTGTCTGTTGCAAACACCAAGTTGATTTTCCAGAAGATACTTGATAAGCAAAGCTTTCTACAGGTTCCTTCTGCACAAATCCAGACCTTTTATTCACAGTCTCTAAGCAGGTTCAGTAGCCATTGTTGGGGTATGTGATTATTTGTTTTGTTGGCCAGTTTATTTCTGCAGCACTACTGCATGCCCCTGGTACTTTCTGGAGTGTCATAAGCAGAGAAAGACCTTGTTCCCAAAGAGCTTTCAAGCTAAATTTGGAACTGGGGGAGACAACTCAGAGGTGTAACTAGAAGCCCCAGCGCCCGGGGCAGTGATGTCATGACATCACATGACATTGTGATGTCACTTCCGGGTTCGTCCTGCGGGAGGAGGCACTGGCAGCCTCCGCAGAAGAAACAAGTGGCTCAAAGCTGCTGGCACCTCCTCCTCTTGGGAGAACCTGGTTCCAAGTGTCTACCTTGCATGTTGCACCCCCTTGACCTAGCATCCAGGGCAGGTGCCCCTCAGGATCCACCCTAGTTGCCCCTTTGAGACAACTAGAAAAGGAGTAGGCTGGAGAGGCAGGAGAATCAGCCAGGAATGAATGTGAACCCATATTATCAAATGTACTTAAGGGTGCAAGTCTAACCAACTTTCCAGCACTGGGGTAAGAGCAATGAAGCTCTGGGGTAAGGGAACTAGCATTCCCTTACCTTGAGGAGGCCTCCAGGACTGCAGCTCCAGTGCAGGATCAGCACATGTCCCATTGGCACAGCTGCGTCAGTGCTGGAAAGTTGGTTAGGATTGCACCCTAAATTTGATTGCATCTGAGAATGAGGATTAGGAGGTTAAACCGCGTGAATATGGGTTCTCCCAGATGGATAGTTACCTTACCTTCTAGTTGTGAAGATGGGGGAGGGTACAATGGGGAGAATAGGTGGTCTACTCCCACTCTCGCATCCCATAGACATGAGGTTGAAAAAGCATCCTGGGAACAGCCCTGCTGGCCATTGCAGATGGCATTTCTAGCAGCCTGGGAGAAACCATTTCTGAGTCATAATTTTTGAGTATCAGAACAATGCATGTGTATCTTATGTGCAGAAAGAGAGTTTCACAGCTGAAGACAAAAGACTGCCTAGGATACGTTAATTGCCTTCTGCAATAGAGCCTGAATTGTTTTATTTGAGGTGTGTTTAAAAAAATGTTGGGAATCAGGTTGGGTTTAGAAAAATGTTTGTGTGGCTTTTTTATGAAGGGGAAAGGGCTGAAATATTCTGCAGTTATTAGAAGCACATTGGAGCTCCTGGGTTTGGTCCAACAAAATCTTGTTCTCTTCTGTGTAATGAAATTAGTTCTTTCCACCCTATTTGGCTAAGATAAAATGACATAGTAGCTTTTTCCCAAGGGACAAAGAGAACAAAAAACATTGTTTTAACTTGTTTGGATTGATTTGAGAGTTTTGTAGGGCAGCTCAAGCACTTCCTATAACAATATTAGACAGCAGAGCATTAAAGGCCCTGCTAAATATCAGCGGGAAGAAAACCTGAGCCTAGTCTTGCTGGTGTTCATAGGTGCAGCTCAGTGGTGGAACACAGGCTTTGCGCTTAGAAGGTTCTGTTCCTTGGCAACTGAGCAGAAATGTCGTTTGCAAAGTTGCTGGTTCTGGAGGAAAATGGGTTGCCTTAAGTGCAGTCTAGCCTCAATTTCACAGGCTTCAGAAGCAGTGGCTGTTTCAACATTAGTTATATAGGATTTGTGCTTGCTGCTCTCCATTAAGTTCAGGACACTCAAATTTAACAGACTTGGCATTTAACAGACATCCCTTTCCCCTATTAGTCTGCTCAATGGAGGTTCCGCTGAATTGATCCAGCGAGTGTAAAGTCTTCTATGAGTTGGACCGTAAATGATACGACAGTGATCATTCTGATGGCTGCTGTTTTTCCCCTTAACCCCCCTCCATACAACTTCAAAGCGATTGTTTTCCCAGTAGCAATGTATGGCTGTGAGAGTTGGACCATAAGAAAGGCAGAGCGCCGAAGAATAGATGCTTTCGAATTATGGTGTTGGAGAAGACTTGAGAGTCCCCTGGACTGCAAGGAGATCCAATCGGTCAATCCTCCAGGAAGTCAAGCCTGAGTGCTCTCTGGAAGGACAAATCCTGAAGCTGAAGCTCAAGTACTTTGGCCATCTGATGAGAAGAGAGGACTCTTTAGAAAAGACCCTCATGCTGGGAAAGATTGAAAGCAAAAGGAGAAGGGGCAGCAGAGGATGAGATGGTTAGACAGTGTCACCGAAGCAACGAACATGAAATTGGGTGAACTCAGGAAGCTAGTGGAGGACAGGGAGGCCTGGCGTGCTGTGGTCCATGGGGTCGCAAAGAGTCAGACACGACTTAGCGACTGAACAACAACAACAACAACAACATACAACTTCTTGTCTTCACCCAGTGTAATTGTCAGAAGGTTATAGGAAAGACTGGAAGCTCTTCCGGGTAACCCCCCTTTTTCCCAGAACCCCTTTGGAGCAATGCTGCGGTGCTGTATCTTGTGAAGGTCTGTGTCTGCCATGTGTCTCTCATGTGATTTTGTAAGTATGTGTGTCCCACAGTTGTGAAGCCCTTATTGCTCAGTGGTGCCTGCTTATAACCTGGGACCAAAACATACCTAGCCCCTGGGCCCCTGCTTGAGGAATAGTCTATGAGATTCCAGAAGTTTGCCACCCCTGGCCAAGTACTGCTTCTCCCGTGTAAGAGGCCAGCTCTGCTTCTGTGCAATCAGTTGCTGCAGGACTGAAGTGTTTGCTGGAAGACCTAATTACCCCCTTTCTTACCTCCTGAAAGCGGAATTAATTGGTGACAAGGATCGTTGCCCTTCTGACACCTCCTGCAGTTGAGGGCTTATGGTAAGCTTTGGCACAAATGCCAGGGATTAGCGTGAGTCAGTTTGTACAGCTGCCTGAATTTCCTAGGATCAGAAGTCCATTTACTACTACTACTACTACTACTAGTAGTAGTAGTAGTAGTAGTAGAAGAAGAAGAAGAAGAAGAAGAAGAATTTAACGTGCTGGCAAATGCGTATGTGGCAGGGAGTCAGGAATGTGCAGCCCTTCCCTGTAACACCCCATGGAAATACTGACACAGCTTGTTCCCCATGGAGTGGCATTCTGATGGTACGGCATCACTGGCGTGTCATCCCCCGTGAACTCGGTGCATAATCCATTGGGGTGATGTCCTGGGAGCCCATCACTGCATCCAGCGTACCCCAAAATTGGCAGCCACAGAAGCCAAAATTGGCAGCCAAGGTGAACTGAGCTGGAGGGCAGGTGCAGAGCCAGTGACTGACTAATCCTGCAAGGACTCCTCTCCTGCCAGCCACTAGGGATGAATAACACAGCCACAGGCACCCCCACAAGTACCATGGGTGACCCTGAGAGCCGGAATACTAACAGCTCCCCAGCTGGGCCAAAGGGGTGTGGAGGGGGAGGGTTTAAATAGAGAGGCAGACTAGGTGAGGAGGGAGGGGGCGAGAGAGAGAGAGAGAGTAAAATCAGCGGAATTATAATAGGACAACATCCTTGGGTACAATGATGGAAAGGTCAAGGAAAAACCATCTTGTAGCAACCAGTTAACAGCTCTAATGTAGCACACCCAGAGGCGGATCTAAGGGGGGGGCAAATCTGTAAGTGTTGCAAGAAGCCTTACCCTGTCATGTACATCCCTCCTCTCCCTTGCTGCTGTAGCCAGTAAGCAACACCAAGATGTTGCTGTTCCCTGTGAGGATTGGCTAGAACAGTGCAGGAGAGGAGTGCAAGGTAAGGCTTCTTGCAAGACTTACAGATTTGCCCCCCTTTAGATCCACCTCTGAGCACACCAGAGACCAGACCAAAGCAAGGCTGATGCCTCCAGAACTGCTTCTTTAGGATCACTGTGTATGTGCCAACTGCTCCCCCCAGTCAGGAATAAACCCCTGAAAAATTAATCCCAACACAGAAGTCATACAGTATAGTTTGGACCTTTTTGGACGTCTTCCGTATTCTTCAGGCCGTCCCAATTAGTGGGAATGTCTCTTGTGGTTTTTGTTTGAAGGCCATTGCTGAAGCCGACTGAAAGCAACCAGGAAGACGCCTTCCTCCTCCAATTACGTTAAAAGCCCTGCTAAGCAGCACCGTACTGTAAAACTCGGCAAAATTTCTGGCTAATCGCTGGGAAATCTGTCACAGCTTGTTAAGTGCCTGCTTTTTGGTGCCAAGACTCGTTAGGAAAACCACAGCTCAAGTAATTTAACTGCAGTGTGAATTTCGCTTTCTTCCCACCCACAAGGAATGTACTTGTGCACAGGCCACATAGCAGGTGTCATGGAGGAAGTTGCTGGTCCCAGCAAACTCCCATTGAGCGTTCAAGTCGCTTCTGGGAAGGGAGGGCATTCAGGATTCAACCAGCCAGGTGGTAGAACATGGATGGTGTGAGTTGTGGTTACCTCTTTTGGAGTCAGTCCCAGATCCTATCCAGCCAGAAGCCCTGATGCTTCATCTATGAGTGTACACCTGAGACAGGTTGAAGTGCCACCTGTGTTAAATGGTAGTAAAACTGATTGAAAACCCTGTTTGGATTAATAATAATAATAATAATAATAATAATAATAATAATAATTGGATTTATATACCGCCTTTCTTAGGTCACCAGATTTCTCTAATGACTATAACTCAAGGCGGTTTACATGGGCAGACTTTATTCAGAAACCCGAAGGTTTTTACAATTTTTACAGAAATGTTCTATCTTTCAAGAACTACACACCTACAGATGGATCTTTCTGGGTTTGGTCCTTCTTTCTGGCCACCCATTTGTCTTCTTGCTGGCTGAAAAGCGGCTTCCCTGCTCCCACCAGAGAAGCGGCTGAACTTCGGCACAACTCCCCCTCACACAAGGCAGCCGAAGCTCAGCTGTTAATCAGCCGCAGTTAATGAGGTCTGCCGCTCACAGAGACTTCCGGCTGTCCCGAACTGGTGACCTTCAGATCTTTAGCTCTTATCTTCAGGCAAACGGAGGCATTAACCCTCTCGACTAAATCTTCTGCCCTATTATAATTACAGCCTATTATACAGTATAATCTCTGACCTGTCTCAATTTTGACCTTCCTTGGACAGGTGGTGCTGGCCCAGCAACAGGTTTTCTTGGATTATGCTGATGTTTTGATACTTTCCAAACTGGATTCTAGTCCGTTTTGTGGGCTGAGACAGCCTTAGGGCCCAATCCTATCCAGTGTTCCAGCGCCAGTGCAGCCCCGAGATAAGGGGGGCAAATGTTCCCTTCCCCTGTGGCCGCCTCCATGACTGGCCCCCCTTCAGGGGCCAGGATGAAGCGCACACCCAGTTGGATGCTCAGTGGCATCACTCCTGGAACCTGGATGGGACTGGGCGCTTGGTCATCCTCATGGGTGACCCCAGGAAACTGGGAGGGGGTTGCTGTGTGTGTGTGTCAGTTCTGCTGGACCTGCCTGTGGCTTTGGTGCGGTCACTCGTGGCATCCTTCTTCTTCTTTTTTTTAATTATATTTATTTATTATGAAGGTATGGGGAAGGGTACAGAATAAAAGGGTACAGGGTTAAACAAGGAACAAACAAAAGGATAATTATTGCAAAGTGCTTCATACAGCTTATTAAACATTTCTAGCAAATCTATATATTATATCCAAAGTTTCTATTAATTCTTATAAATCATTCACCTCTATCAAAACTATCTTCTTTAGCATTTAGTGTCCATCCATTCATAAAATATTCGCCATTTTTGTTCAGCTTTATCCATCTTCACATCTCGTAATCTTTCCGTCAAAATATCCATCTCAGCTACTTCATAAATCTTACTTATCACCTGTTCCATATTAGGCGTATTTTCATTTTTTCCATTCTCTCGCAAATACCAATCTAGCTGCTATAACTATATCGTGGCATCCTTCTTGACTGCCTGGTGGGGAGGAAGTTGGGAGCAACGTCCTACAGTGGCTGCGATTCTTTTTAAAGGGCAAGCCTCGGAATGTGTCCTTGTGGCAGCGGGGAAGCCACCCAAATGCCCCACCACATGGGCAGAATTGAGGCATGCTGTATCAACCCAGGCAAGTGTGCGTTCATAGACACAAAAGGCCAGTGTGTTGCTTTTCCTATGTATTCCCCCCCACACACACACACACACTGACCTAAATCGAAAATGTGGATGCTTGGCAGAGGACAGTGTGGGAAACTGGGGGCTCTGGGTGTGGTAATAGGAGTGCTGCAGGCACACAGGAGCATGTCTCTATTTCCACGTGTGACGTGTTGGAGGGTAGACTAGCCAGTACCTTACAGATCCCTGGGAGAGTCTCCATTCATAAGCTTCTCGAGCGCCAGCCAGTGAGGAAGGACGTGGAGGAGCTGAACGCAGTGTTAATTTTGTTGCAGAGCCTAAAAATAGAGATGGGGCAAGGAGGTCTGGCGGGTGGCGGGACACCCTGACCCAAAATAAAGCAGAGCAGAGCAGGTCCTTATCTGTCCTGCGCTCCCTGCCTTCCCGATGGCTCTTGTGAGGTCTCCGAATGCAAAAGGGAAGGAAAAACAGATGCTTGGAAATTCAATCGAGAGGCACCGCAGGTGGCTAAGAGAGACTTCCCGTTGCCTGCCGCAGCCCCAGTTCCGCGCCTCGTCTTTAGCAGGTTGGGCTGGGCTGTCGGTGCTTTGGCCGCTCGCTCTTCCGAACAATCAGCGCACTTGAAGAAAATCAGACGCAGCCCTCCAGGGCTTTGCTCCTGGGCCTTCACAGCAGAGAGAATAATCGCGGGTGTGTTGACACAGGACGGCTATAAAAGGAGGGACAACCTTCCAATGACCTTAAAAAGGCACAGCTTTCTCTTGTTCCCCTTGGTTCCTTTAATTTTTCTTTCTGGGTAATTTTCCGGGAGTGGACTTGCCCAGCAGTGTGAAGGCTGTCCTTTCCAAGCCAAGGAATACCCAATCTGACCGCGCGGCTGCTGGACAAGACGATGGGAGGCATTCCGGAGGATGCTTCTGTTGCCATGGCAACTGGGATGCCAGGGTGTTGCGGGGATCGGGAGCGGTGGGGAGGGGCGTGGCAGCCACATGTGGTGTGGTGGCATTGTTCAAAAGCCCTGCCACCGGCCCAGGCTGAGGTGGCCGGCCGAGTCTGGGAGAGGAGGGCAGCCCGCCGTGGGCCTCCCCTTGAGAGCGACCCAACTGCAGCTCCGAGTGGAGCAGGCCAGCCCAGCCTGGAGGGGGATGATCTGGTAGTGCTTTAGCCCCCCCCCCAGCGTCCCAGATTCTGAGGCAGCCAGGCTCACAATGCAGTTCCGTCCCAGGTCCAGCCCAAGGCCTCCTCACTTCTGAGGTCACTCAACCATCAGGAGTTTTCAGGTGATCCACACGCAGAGCTGATGAAAGTGTAGCCTGGTGCCAAGGGCAAAATGATGCCCCAGAAGTGACGTCACTTCCGGGAGTGACAGCGTGCCTGGACTTTTAAAGAAGGTGAAAAATGGGTG
>JAJKFI010000057.1:2929091-3010621 GCA_029204185.1 Lerista edwardsae | reverse complement strand
TAATAATATCCATGAGTGCAATCATTTTACCCCCGGCCTTAGAGCCACACTGATGACCTTTGGGCTGCATTCAGCCCTGTTATTCCATAATTCAGTCTCCAAATACCCTTTGTGAGTGGAAACACCCACCAGATGTCCGATCAGGGAGTGTTGCCGTCTCTGCTATTATTTATTTTTTAATTTGGGGATTGAGAACTGAACTACATAAAGGCTCCAGCTCACTGTGTTTCTCTTAGAAACAATGGAGGTATTTGAACTTTTAGAACAATAGCGGAACCCAAATGGATCGTGGAAACCAATCCCCTCGTTTATTGTGATTGAAACATCCTTCCTCTCCCTGCCCGCTTCTCTGTCTCTTGCCGTTATTTTCCATGTTCAGGTCAAAACTTCAGGGAAGGGCCTTGCCCCAGCCATTGAGCACCATGTGCAATGAGTGAACACCCAACAAACAGGTCAACAGGCACGTGGATGTGGGAGAACCTGTGGATATCGTATATCTGGACTTTCAGAACGCGTTTGACACGGCCCCCCACCAAATGCTGCTGAGGGCAGGTCCTCTTGTGGATTAAGAATTGGTTGCGGACCAGGAAACAGAGAGTGGGGGTCATTGGGCAATTTTCACAATGGAGAGAGGTGAAAAGTGGAGTGCCCCAGGGATCTGTCTTGGGGCCCGTGCTTTTCAACTTGTTCATAAATGACCTGGAGACAGGGACAAACAGCGAGGTGGCCAAGTTTGCGGATGACACAAAACTTTTCCGGGCGGTGAAAAACAGAAGGGATTGTGAAGAGCTCCAGAAGGATCTCTCCAAGTTGGGGGAATGGGCGGCAACATGGCAGATGCGTTTCAACACAGACAAGTGTAAAGTGATGCACATTGGGGCAAAAACCCAAAACTTCACCTATAGGCTAATGGGTTCTGAGCTGTCTGTGACAGCTCAGGAGAGAGATCTCGGGGTGCTGGTGGACAATTCAATGAAGGCATCGACCCAGTGTGCGTCAGCAATTAAGAAGGCCAATTCCATGCTTGGGGTAATTAAAAAAGGGGTTGAGAATAAAACAGCCAATATTATTATGCCACTGTACGAATTGATGGCAAGGCCACATCAGGGGTACTGCATATAGTGCTGGTCACCACAGTCAGTTTGGTTCCTTCAACACACCATATTTCCTACATGTTGCACTGCAAGAGGGAAAACCCCCTCCTTCGAGAGGGAGAGGTCAACTAGTGGTAGAACCAGCATATAGCAGCTTGTGATATGGAAGGGTGATAGAAGCAGATATGATTGTGCTATGGTCACCCTCAGCATATACTTAACTTTGGCCAGACAGCGTAATTTTGTTTATGAGATTACTCTTTTGCGTCATGTTAAGCCTTTAATGAAACAATAGTTGGCCGACCTAAAGCTAGAAGTCTGCTACCAAAGTGAAGGATGCAGCTCTCTGAGAACAGAAACTAGAATTTCATCTCCTTGGAGCTTGGAGTCAATCTACACTTTGTATAGCACAGGGTGTTAAAATTCTGGATTGTACCACTTCAGACTCAGGTGAGGATGGTACTATTTTGAAAGCGCAATCCTAACGTGGAGTCAGGCTGGGAACAGTTAGACCAGCAACGTTTGGCCGGCACAAGGGCCACCGTAAAGTGGGTTTGAACCACTCGGAGTCAGGGAGGATGGCGCGCGTCTATGTGCCAGCCTCTCTGACTCTGAGAGTGGTCCAAACATACTTTAAGGTGTTCATTGTACCAGCCAAACTTTGCTGGCCTAACTGTGCTCTTGCATTAAAAAAGCATTTACATGTGGCATATTAATGCATCAGTCGGGAAACTCCATCCTAGTCATGTTGACTGAGAAGTAAACCTTCCTGTATTCAGTAGGCCCTCCCTCCTTTGGGGTAATTAAAAAAGGGGTTGAGAATAAAACAGCCAATATTATCATGCCATTGTACAAATCGATGGTAAGGCCGCATCTGGAATATTGTGTCCAGTTCTGGTTGCCGCATCTCAAAAAGGACATAGTGGAGCTGGAAAAGGTGCAGAAGAGAGCGACAAAAATGATTACGGGGCTGGGGCACCTCCCTTATGAAGAAAGACTGCAGCGTTTGGGGCTCTTCAGCCTAGAAAAAAGGCGCCTGAGTGGGGGACATGATTGAGACATACAAAATTATGCACGGAAGGGATAGAGTCGATAGAGGGATGTTCTTTTCCCTCTCTCAAAAATACCAGAACCAGGGGGCATCCGCTAAAACTGAGGGTTGGGAGAGTTAAAACAGATAAAAGGAAGTACTTTTTTACCCAGCGGGTAGTTAATCTGTGGAACTCTTTGCCACAGGAGGTGGTGGTGGCATCTGGTCTAGATGCCTTTAAGAGGGGATTGGATGGATTTCTGGAAGAAAAGTCCATCGTGGGCTATAGGCAATGATGGATTGTGCAACCTCCTTACATTAGTAGTAGGTTACTTCAGAGTACCAGGTGCAAGGGCGTGGCAACAGGATGCAAGCATCTTGTTGTCTCGTACCTCCCTGGGGCACCTGGTGGGCTGCTGTGAGATACAGGAAGCAGGACTAGATGGGCCTTTGGCCTGATCCAGCGGGGCTCTTCTTATGTTCTTTTCTGGTTGCAAAAACAGGGAACTCAGGTGATCAAGATTGATGAGTAAGGAGTGAGTGAATTATTAGGGGTTATTTAGCTTAGAAGAAAGATGACCAAGGGGAATACGATACACAGACTGCAGTGAGATCCATGTTTTGTTGTTCAGAAACGATATTCCTCTGAGTATTAGTTGCTGTGATAAGAGTTAGATCCAGCTTTCCTCACCTGCACTTTGATGTAGATATTGCAATGTCCCAGTTAGATACAGGTAGGACAAATGGGTCCCTGCCTCCCAGGAGCTTACAGCTGGAAATAAAACAGTGGGGAAAATAACATAGAAGCCTCTACTAAAGAAAAAACTGCCATCACTGCCCAGAATGGCTCTGATGGTGAGTGGGAGGGGCTGCTTACTTGGCGCATTGTTGCGCCTGCAGTACTTGCTGTGCTGCTCCACTCTAGCTATGCTACTGGAGCTAGACCAGAGCACTGTGGACTAGACCTAAGAACTGCCAGCCAGGGGATGTGACCTGTTGTTGTTTCTAAAGAATGTCCTTGTCTCCCTCCATCTACTATTTGATCTGTATATTGGTAAATAAAGGCAGTATTGCAAGGACACTGTGAACCTTCAGGCATCTCTCTTCCGAGGGAAGCCAAAACGCGAGACCCACTTTGTCCTTGGAGCGTCCTTCAACTCAGGGAAGTTGGGTGTGAACCCGGAACAGTGTTGCAGGCCCTCGGGAGGTCAAGTTGCCTCTTGACTGCAGAAGCCCCTGCAGGTTTGTTTGGACCTTCTCTGCCCTTGAGAACTAGACCCCGACTCAAGACAAATACACAATTTGTAGGCTGCCAGAGAATTTTCTGCACACCCTGCCAAAACAGCTCAGCCTGACCCCTGTGCAACCTTCTGCAGAATCATGAACTATAGTGGCAGTTGAGTGGAAAATTGGAGTTCCTCAGCACCAATCCCAGCACCTTTATAATCCTGTTAGAAGGACGAATTCATCACTGCCGTCTTACCCTGTGCATTTGCTGACCCCCAGTCGGCTATTTCTCATGGCCCTGGAAGTCGGATTGCGCCAACCTTTGGGTCACGTATCATTAGTGTGTTCTGCGTTCGATTTTGTCCTTCTCTGTTCTCGAGTCCAAACTGCCTTGTGCTTCCTTTTAATTCTCTTTCCTTTGAGCATGGGAACAAAAAACTTGTTCCGGCTAGACCTTTGCACATTCCATGGAATTAAGATTTTCTCAGCCCCAGTCCCAAACCAGGAAAGATTTTCTTTACTCAGAAGCAAGCTGCACCGGGTTCAATGAGACTTCCTGAGGACGTGTGGTTAAGACTGTATCACAATCTCTGCATCCCCAAACTTTCAGAAGTTTGCTCCTTTTAGAAACTGGAAGTGGAAACTTCTGTACCCTTAATTCCATTTTTCCTGTTTTCATTGGGCCAAACTAAGTGTGGCATTAGAGTTCCCCACTTGTCACTCCCTATGTATCTTACTTCATTGGCTGAGCAAATGTGCAACTTGACGATGTCATGCCACGCATTTTTCATTGGACCTGCTAACTGGGCAAAGAGGCACTTCTTCAAGTGGGTGCTCCTCTTATATTTAATAGCGGGAGAGTGACTGTCCCTCTTCATACCACCCAGTGCCTGTTCTAGTGGGTATCTGCTGGTGTTTCTCCTCCACCTTTATAGATTGTGGGACAAGGAACCATTTAGGTTAATTCAGGGAGCAATCCTAACCTGGATTTAGGCCGGCACAAATCTTTTGTGCCAGCCCAGGAGTGCCAGCACATGGACATGCGCGTCCTCCCTGACTCTGAGAGTGATCCAAATTTGCATTACAGCACATTTATTTCACTAGCAACTTGTGCCGACCTGAATCCAGGTTAGGATTGCATCCTCATTTGCTCTGTAACCCGCTTTGTGAACTTCCTTGTAGTATAACAACAATAACAACATTTGTTGTTGTTGTTGTTGCCCTTTTTCCAGTTCCCTGCCTACTGTTTTGTCTGGCTGTCCAATTCCAAAACCTATGGTTAAAGGTTTGCCCGCGCTAGAAGGAAACAGGCGGGCGCCTTCAGTCTGCCCTTACTCAAACGCCACACTTGTTTTGGTGTTGTTTATTCGTCCTGGGAACAATCCAGCCAAGGGTAAGCCCTTCTCAGTCCCATTCTCTTGGCCTGCATTGCAGCTGCTGCGTATCTGCAGGTGAAAGCAGCCACCTTGGGTCTCGTCCTCCCTCTCCGCCGTTTGCAACATTTAGCCAAGCAAAATGCCCGATGTGACATCATCCCGTTGCACATTTCCTCCGCCAGTGAAGTGGAAACTCACAATGTGATGGTTCCAAGGAGCTTATATTGACTGGAGGGAACATGACATCACATTCTTGAAGCCATGGGTATAAACTCAGATCATTGCCGCGAAGGAGGATTGCCGCCACGGAGTCAAAATCTCCCTGCCCGTGTGTAAAAGTTAATCTCAACGTCTTTAATCATGCCTGCATGTTCTGCATACGGGTGCACGAATCGCTGTACGAAAAATGGGATTACTTTGCACAGGTACTTAAAATCATTGTGATTCATTGCTACAGAAAAATACTACTTCATAAAATATGCAGCCCTTCACAAACTGAAGTAGATATGAAGAAATAAAATAAAAATAAAAATAATAATATGTAATATTTTTGAAATTCTGAACATTAACAGAATTTGTTTTATGGGGTGGTGGTGAGTGTAGAAGTTTAAAAAAGTACTCTTAATAGCCTAGAAGTAAAAAAGAATTACTCTCATATTGACAACTACTTCTGTTATACATTGAGAGATTTTAATGTAATTTTCCTATATATTTATCTAATTTTTGCCCACCCTCCCCTTTTTTTCTTTCCTTCCCATTCACACTTTATTTTTGATTGTGTAGATTTCAAAAAATAAGCCTGTCAAAACAGTGCAATCCGAGTTTAAATAGACAGCAAGTGACATTTCGTCCGGTATGTTCAGTAATATAATTCTGCGGAATTAAACCTTGGAATTGCATATTAACTCATAATTAGGTTACCACTGATGTTTCTCCACGATCACACGTTGTTATTTTGGTAAGTTTTTACTTCAGGAGTAAACTATTAAGTCCTAAACATCACGCGCAAACCAATCTGAAATGCTTGGAATCAGCATTGTTTTGAGTATAATGACGTCGCCGCTAAGCCCACCCCCTGGCTTCACTTCGTCCGTATTCAAATAACAAGCAGGGCCGAGCCCTGGATGGTTCACAGCACACGTTTTGCCTGAGTAAGCAGGACAGTGGGCCAAGAGGAAGGAGACGCTGCGCTGCAGTGCTGAAGTCGCGCCACTTGAAATCAATGGGACATTATTTATCGGCAGCTGCCCCGCTGAGAGAACCGTGATCACTTGCAGCAGCGACTGCATCTTTCATTGTGTAGCAAAGGCCCATCGTTCAGAGGTAGAGCACGTGCTTTGCATCCTGAAGCCTTCAGGTTCAATCTCTGCATCCCCAGTGAAAACAATCGGGGAGAAGATGTCGGGGGAAGTAGACCGTAGTGAGCTAGCTGGACCGAGGTGCCGTCTGTGTCCAGGCCAGCATCACATGCTTATTATTTATTATTATTTATTGAATGTATATCCCGCCTTTTTGCCCGAAGGCACTCAAGGCGGCATTACAATAAAAAAGCAATAAAAACAAAGTTTACATTAAAAAACAATTAAAAACAATGTTAAAATACAATTAAAAATTTAAAAACAGCAAGCAACAAACCCCGTGGATCATAAGATTAATAAAGTTAAAGAGATAGAGAGATATAGCCTGTCAACAGTCACGTAACCAGGACTCCCTTGGTGTTTGAATGTATACCGGAGACTACTGAATAAGATGTTTCCTATTATGGATTGGAAATCATTTTTGCATATAAAGCTAGGCTTGAAAAAATCGCAGCGCCCCATGGAGAAATTGGCGTTGGAGCATTTGCCTCGAAGCTTCCTTCCATTTAGAGACAGGCTGGGCACCTAGAATCCGTCCGATGTGTTTTTCCAAGCACATGGAGAGGGAGCGGACAAATCCAGGGTGGTGCTGAAGCTTCTCAGGTTTCCAAAAACGGACTGGCCTGCTGGTTGTGAAACTGGCACCACCTCCTTCCTCTGTCAGCCCACTCACAGGGTGCCCTGGAGGGGGCTTGGCATCTTTGAGGTCATCCGCAGGCAGCCTGTTAAAGACCTCGGAGACATGAATCAAAATACTTGTGTGATGTCATAATGGGAATGTGCTCCGGCCAATTGGTGCCAGGGATTGTTTGCTCCCCGGGAGGTTTCCTTTTACAGTCTTTTTTAAAGGGACATCACGCTGAACTGCACATGGCCATTCCCTCCATGAGATCCCGACTTTGCCTATTCAGTCTTTTCAAAGGAGGCAAACTGCTTCTCCAGCCTGCCACAGAGCTTTGCTGCCTGCGCTGAGCCGCTAGGTGGAATTCCACTTTAGCTTCAGAAGCTTATTTCTCGGCTCCGTAAGGATCGAAGGGCTGCTGTTGCAAGCCGGACAGGCTGTTTTCTGTTGCTTCTGCTAGTGGCAGACGTTGGCAGAGTAACCTGTTGCTGTGCGTTCGGAATGCACCGTTCTCCAGCTGCCCTTGCTGCAACTTTTAAGGGCTAAGGCACAGTCTGTGATGCTTCCTTTGGGCTCAGACTTCTAAACCAGCAGGTTCAATAACTGACCTGCTGGCTCACTGGATCTTGTTTGCTTAGACCTATTTATTTGTTCCTCGGGCTCCCCACCAGCCCCTCTTGACAAGCTTGGTTGGCATATTTCCCGCTGTCCTCTGCTCCACCTGCGGGTCGTATTCTGCACCTCTCGGATCCTGGGCATGACTGACAGCTGCCGGTGCTCGCGCCTGCTGTAGCCCATGAAGCGATTTGGCAGTCTCAGAGGAAGCAAAAAGCGGAAGGATCCCGGGAGGAGCTCGGAAAGGCGCAAATCGGAACCCCATGGCCTAGGTAGGCAAAACCTCTCTTGCGCTGAATAGCAGGGGGAACCCATCCTTGTGTAACTGCCAGTCTCCCTGATTCACCATGGATTCGATTATTTAAGTGCTTTGGGTGGCTGTGGATGCAGCTGGGTTTTTTTTTTTTAATCTGTCACAAGGAGATTGAACGCGTTTCTGCAGAGCTTAAAGCCAATAGGAAAAAAATGTGTCCCCTACTTCCTCCCTCAAAAAAATCAGTGCCTTCCTTCCCCCCCCCATTGCTTTTTAGCTTTTTGGAGCAATGCTCTCTTAGCCTGTTGATTGTCAATTTCATTTCAGAAATAAGATGCATAAGGTCTGCGTGTGGGTGGGCAAAAGAATTTCACAGGCAAATTTGGAAATTTCAGGAAACTGCACTTTAATTTAACATTTGGGAGGATACCATACTTGTACTTAAACCAGGAATATAGAAGCAGCCCAGGGATCAGTAATGTAACCAGAGGGGGGGGCAGCGCAGTAAGTAAGCTGCAACTAACCATGTCAGTCACAACCACCCAGTAGGAAATGGCTGGGAATGGCTCCCACTTGCCATTGGAGCCATTCTGAGCAGTGATGGCAACGCACAGGCACTCGTGGAACCAGACGATGTCTCCTGCATATTACCATCACTGCCCGGAATGGCTCCAATGGCAAGTGGGAGGGGCCGCATACACAGCACATTGCGGTCCCTGCAGTACGTGCCGTGCCACTCCCCATTCCGGCTACAATCGTGCCACCATTTTTTTCCCTGCTGACACAGGGCACAGTCCTAACCAACTTTCCAGTACCGGGGGAGTCATCCATGACTACGACTCCACTGCAGGATTCAGCACATGCCCCGTTGGCACAGCCGTATCAGTGCTGGAAAGTGGGTTAGAATTGCGAAAGTCTCTTTCTTTCCTTGGAAAGTCCCTTCCCACTTTGCTGCTAGGGGATGCCTAACTTGTAGAATGGCTTCATTTACAAACGCTGTGACCCTACAAGTCTCCACGATCTCAACAGGGATCGGCGGCTGCATGCAGCAACGTAACTATAGTGGTAAGATGGGTCCATACTACTGTGTTTATTCTTAGCCATAATCCCACGGGGTGGGGTGGGGGGAATCTGAGCTGTATTGCTCTTGTAAAGACAGCTCCATTGTGGGCAGAAGGATTCGCGAATGCGCTATGAATGAATGGTTTCCTGTGACATACCTTTCTTGCCCATGTGTGCAGGAGCCACAGCTTTGTGCAAGTGCGCTGTGGTGTCCCAGCATTGCTAGCTGTTGCTGATTTCGCAGGGCTGCCTGTCTTTGCTGTATGTGTCGAACGGCCTGGACATCGCATGTTGTGATCTTGCAGCAGCTGTTGTGCCTTAACCTAATCATGCATATGCCGGGCACTGCTGCTCATATGATCAAATCATACATTAATTGTGTTCTTCAGTAGTTTTTAGATGATCATTTTGGTCTCAGCCAGTTAATTAATTGTATGAGCATTTCAGTGCCTTCACTCAAAGGATATTATTGGGATAGTTAATAGAGAGAGGCAGCATGCAATTTCTACCCTTAACGCAAGGCTTCAGTGGTAAAGGGAAAGCACTCTGCGCATGCTCAGCATCACTCTCTCCTTCAGGACTGGGCCTAGAAGCATTAAAAGCAAGTTACTTTTACACAAGTTACTACAAGTTACTACAGCAAGTTACTACAGCCTGATGAACACGGTGGTTCATATGTACTGTAATCCTTAAGGCAACTGTGCTAAACCATATCAATCATTTATTTCCCTAGACCTTCTTAAACAAATGTACATAGATGATTTATAATAATGCTATCAGTGCAGAACTCCCTATCTGGAAAACAGCTTCTGTTGAAACTGCACATATCAAGTCTTTAAAATAAGTCAATTACTAGACGAATCGTGCGAACTGTTTAATGCCTTCATCCCCTTCTTGCTTGAAATAAAGCTCAACAAAGAAGAATTTTTTCAGTAGCTTTGGCATTTTCCTCTCCCTTCTCCTCTTCTTGCGTTTTGAGTACAATTCTATATACAATTCTCATTAGTTAAACAGCCAGTTTTGTCTACACTACAGTGATCTTGTCAATGAGGGCGCAATCCTAACCTGGAGTTAGGCTGGCACAGTTAGGCCAGCACAAGGGACACCGTAAAGTATGCTTGGACCACTCTTGGAGTCAGAGTGGCCAGCACACAGACGTGAGCCATCCTCCCTGACTCCAAGAGGGGTCCACATATGCTTTATGGTGGCCCTTATGCCGCCCAAACGTTGCTGGCCTAACTCCAGGTTAGGCTTGTGCCCTCAGGGTGGTCCACACATGCTTTACGGTGGCCCTTGTGCCAGCCAAATTTTGCTGGCCTAACTGTGCCAGCCTAACTCCAGGTTAGGATTGTGCCCTGTTGAACCAATGGCCACAGGTTACTATGCATCTCATGCGGTTTAGCCACTGTACTTGGGAGCAGGTGTCTGGGGGAAAGATGCTCAGTTGGCCCTGAAGGCGTTTCTGACATGGGAAAAAGTACTACTCATGTCCTCTCAGGATGGCAGCGTGGCCTCTCATATGATTCCCTCCTGATGGGCAGTCCAAGGTCATTAGATCTACGCCAGGAGAAAAGGTTCCTCCAGAATACCCTGCTGATACGTTTGTGCTCTCCTGTTCCCCAGTGGAGCACAGCTGGTCTGTTTCCAGTGGCAAACATTCTAGCTCCACATCAACTGTGCTGAGTCCCGTCTCTGCCTGCTAGGGACCCTCGGGCATTGCAGAGTTTCAATTACAATTCAATTATTACAGCATAGTTTCTGCCTAGGATCTGTTCTGTTCCTGACCACACTCTTCATTCGAATGTTGCCAGCCAGTCCTGTTGGGCTTTGTTGCTAATGTGTGTGAACTGAGAGTGCGCACTGTCCTCTGTGTACCTGAAACACATCTGGAAAACCTCAGCTTTGTGCCAAAGCAGGACTTGTGCTAGAAATCAGGAGGTTTCTAAGAAATAGCATGCATGCAATCTGGGGTGTGGGGGGGGGAAGCGGTCATTTTTCTGCACATAACTCAAAGGCTGTGTGTGCAATTATCATCACAGATAATCACCTGCTTACAAGCTGCACAGTTTGTTTCCTGTACAATTTCCATGTAGAAAATAATTGAAAGATTGCCAACTCACACGGAAAGTCAATGCTCTTGTGTCTCTTGCTCCCGAGCGCTTTGGCTGTGCACAGGAGCAAGTCATCTGCTCCATTTCCATCCACAGCCACTTGTCCTGTTGCCACTCCCTTGTATCTGGCATTCTGAGGAAAAATTCTGAGGTAAATTTATGAGGTAAAATTCTGAGGTAAATAAAACAGAATTTGCTATCCTGTCTGTGGAGAGGGAGCTATAATAACTTGCAACCCAATCTGGGCCCTTGCAGCGGGCATTCTGAGGTAGCCTACTTCTAACGTAAGGAGGTTGTGCAACCCATCACGGCCTATAGCCCACGATAGTGTAGACATGCCCAGCAAATACTCCTCTTGATTAGAATGCAAAATGTGACCTGAAATGATTGCTTGGTTGTCTTTTTTAATTCCTTTTCCATCTCTGTGATACCTTTCCTGAGACAGGGCAGCCAAAATTGCAAAGTGGCTTTTCCACAGATTGGTATTCGGGCGCTGTGATACTGGTGGTTTTATTTCCAATCCTTTTTCAAATAATCCCTTGCATGGAGTCCATCTTTTTCGCAGCTGCCACATCTACATTCAGGGCTTTAAGGCAGAGCCAGTTCAGAAGAAAGCAAAAACATGACCCACCCTGTCAGGATCTGGTGGGAGTGAAGCGGCGTTGTCATTCAGCCGGAATGCTGGGCGGGAGAAACGGGTGAGTGGCAGCCCGCCCGTTGCGTTCCAGTCCGTTTCGCTGTCTTCCCCGCCCCCGTGGACCGGAACGCAATGGGCGGGCTGCCGCTCACCCGTTCCTCCCGCCCAGCGTTCCGGCTGAATGACAACGCTGGAGTGAAGGCACATTTGGGGAATCATCAGCAGGACTCTCAGCCCCAGGACCTGTTCCAAGCGCCCAACACTCAACCCTGGAGGGGCAGAAATGCACTTCCAAGGGATCTGGCGGTTCCCCAGAACCCGGCTTGAAAAACCGCCACATCCTCTCTGCTGGTTCCCCTTGCAGAGGAGCCCCTGCAGCTCTTGGTTCGGTCAGTTGTCTTTTCTAAGCAGGTCACATACCAGTCCCTTTTCCCAAGGGGCCCCTTTTTTTTCAGGCGAGATGAGACTAATACCCCTGCCCTTTAAAGGACACCAGCTGTTCAGGGATAGGTCAGATGACACACATGAAAGATGCAAAGTTGAAAGGAGCGCTCCTGTGATGGACAACTCAACATGCAGAGTCTTTTCTCGGAACTCGGCAGCTGGAAAAACATCTGGAGGTTCTCCATTTCCAACCACAGCAAAGGTAAAAAGAGTCCCCTGCTCACTTGTGACCGCTCCAAGATAGCTGTGTAAGGGCTCAGCCACACAACTTTTGGAGACTGCAGGCTGTGGTTTTTGGCCACTTCAGGCTGACCCCTGTGCTTCCATGCAGACATAAACTCCATGCCTGTATCTTGCCACTGCGGTTGCTAGACCTGTGCCAAATTCAGCCCGGATTAGCTAACTGCACCCAACTGTGGCTTCCACTGCCTCGAAATGCCACCTGCGTGAGCCTTGAATTCCGGGCACCTGCAATTACACCACACACAAGAAACCGGTGTCTAGGCAGTTTTGGGCTCTGATTCCTGTAGCACTAATCTTCAAAGCATGCTTGGTGACAAGTCCGAAGCCATTTGGGGGTGAGCCGGACTTTCGGTGGTTAGCAGCAGAGCTTCTCTGCATAGCTGCTTTCCACCTCCTCCTGCCACCCAGGACCAAACTAAACTATGAATATAATAAACGAGGATATACTAAGGTTCGGATTTGCTTTTTTCCAATTTATTTTATTTTATTTTATTACAACAGGGAAGGGATACAATATTGGGTAAGGGATCTACACAGGTAAACACAAGGGGAATTGCCATTGGGTTACAGCACCAGAGGTGTATTTACGCTGTAGCCTGGGGTGGCATGAGCCATGGGCGCCGGGCAGCGGCGGGGCGCCATTGCGCGGAGTCCGCGGAGGAAACCGCACGCTGTGTGGGCCCCCCCCCCCCCCCCCCCTCCATTACGCTCCGAAATGGAGCCATTCCGAATGCAGGGAGGCGTGCCTGAATGACGCACGGGGGTGAGACGACGTCCTGGGGGCGCGGTTTCGTCACTTGCCATGGGTGCGCTTGGGCCTCCTTTTGTCCCTTTACAGCACATCCTTTCGATCTTCTAATATCTCAATCTATAACTAATTCTGTAATCTCATTTTATCCTTATTTTCAACCCATTCATAAAAAGGCTTCCAGTAACTTTCTGTCCTCTCCAAATTCCCATCTCTTAGTCTTTTGGTTAAAACATCCATTTCAGCCACTTCATAGATTTTATCTATCAAATCATCCATTTCCAGTATTACCTTACATTTCCATTTCTGACCAAATAATAATCTTGCTTTTGTGTGTGTAGGATTTAAATCTTTTAAAACCTTTCGCACATGCAGCTGTCTGTATTAGCACCATCTGCGTACACGACACATTGCAGAAAAACATAGGACAACTCTCTGCCCCAAGGGCCTTACAATCTAGACGATGACAGGAGAAGGGGAGGGAAATGAAGACAGGGGTATACAGAGGACAAATACGTTGCCATTTCAATTCACTTGGAATGTCCCTGGTCTGAACTCCTGTTGTAAGGAGGGAAAAAAAATGGTTGGGAGAGATGGGAAGGTGCCAGAGGTGGATCTGGGCCTAGTATTGTGGTGCGGCAGCAGCCCCCAGGCTGACAGATGCCTATGGACTTGCACGGTGGAATATGAGGTTAGCGATGCGGCTCACAGCTGAGCCCAGGAGCTCCTTTGTTCATTAGCCATTTCCTCTACCAGCTTGCTGAGTTGACAGCAATTTGAAAAAAAAAATGTGCACCAGTGGCTAATAACCGTCAATTAATCTTGTATTGCAGACAACTCTGGGACCCGGGTGCTGGGCGGCTTCTAAGCAGCTAGTTGCCATCTGAAAGGGAAAGGTGTGATGGATGGCAATGCTGTATGTGAAAGCTTTTTCCCCATTATTTGCTTGCACAGATTCTCCCCCGCCCCCCGCACCAGTGACTCTCTGAAGCTCACTGTGAGCTGCTAGTACTTTTCTGAAGGTGCTTTGAATGTCAGGGGTATTTGTAGAACAGCAGAGTGGCTTTCTAGTATTTAGTTTCTAGTGAAAGGCTCTACCAAGAGAGCCTTGGGCAGAAATTCTTATTCCCAATAAAAGTGTGTGCTAAAGGGCAGACCCCTGGGTGTGTGTGTGTGTGCGTGTGTGTGCGTGTTTGTTGCTGACTGTGGGATCTGGAACACACTCTTCCTGATGTCCAAATTCTGTAATAGTTTCTGACTGCAATGGAAGCGAGCAGTTGACGTTCAGCTTTGGGAAGCCTGGAGGAATTTCAGGTGACTGGGTTACGGAGAGATCGTTCTGTCAGGGCAGGCTGGGCTGCCTGGATTGCTATTTTAAAAACCATCAAGATTTCAATTAGCTTCAGATTTCAGTATCTGCTTTACAAATCCATTTTTCCTTAGGCCACACAGTGCACGCGATGCAGAGGCAGACCGTTTGCAGGGCAACACATGACAACAGCCTGGACAGGGGCTGGGGCTGCTGCCTTGTGTCACCCTCGCCCCCCCCTTGTGTTTGGAGTCACCATTTTCGGTGCTGGGGTGTGGCAGGATGGAGCAGAGGGCGGAGCAGGGGCAATGCAGGGGCAGGGTGACACGGGGACATCGCCCCTCCCCAGGCACCAACAGAGCCTGCGACATCTGACACAGAAGCTTGTGCATACCAGGATAACCAGAAGGGCTGAAGGCCTCTCGTAGAGTCATTTCAGCTGGTGCAGCCTGACAAGCGACCCACATTCCCCCTCTGCACAACAGGAAAGTACAGAAAGCATTGACCACCTTCGTGTACAGTCCAGAGGCATAACGAGAAGACCCAGGGCAGTGATGTCATGACATCACATGACATTGTGATGCCACTTCTGAGTTTGCCCCGATGGAGGAGGTGCTGGTGGCTTTGCCCCCTCTATTCCTTCCCCTGTGGCGGCTCCCTCTTTGGGGAGAAGGAACGGGCGGAGTGAAGCTGCTAGCGCCTTCTCCTCTTGGGAGAACCCAGAAGTAACCACCTTGTATGTTGCGCCCCTCCTTGGCATTGCACCCGGGGCAGGTGCCTCTCAGGCTCCCCCTTAGTTATGTCTCCGATCCAGCCATCCTGGGTAGTCTCTGTTGCTGCTGTCTTGAAAATAATTGGCACCCCACACCACAGTGACTCAATTGCCAGCGAAGTTGTGCCCGCTCGGACTCCGATTGAGTGGAAAGGTGCGATACGTAGCTCTTTAAAACAAATAAACAAGGTCAGCTAGAAACCGTGACTTGCCCAACATGCACATGGAAGCAATTTGCATACCTTTTGCAGCCTTTTCCCTCTCCTGCTTGCTTTTCAAAGGGCAAAGAGCGGCTTCAGACTCAAGAGAAAGGTCACAGAATTGTAAGTGTCATAAATCGGAGGCCGCTCCCTGGGCACTTTATCCTCTCCTGTACTTGCTCAGGAGCACGGCGACCTCAGGTCTCATTCATGGGCCTGTTTGGGTTTTTTCGCAGTTTCTGGTTTGCTGCATCCAAAGGCCAAAAGACTTTTTTCTTCCCGTTTTAAAGTATGCAGTGCCAGTACCAGACTTCAAGGACATGGCAGTGCTCTCTGTTTAGGAGCCTATATGTATTCTGGGTTGAATACTTTGAGCTTCTGGGCAGTGGCATAGCTATAAGGGGGCGGCACAGAAAGTTTTGCAGGCACCTCAACGTGCTGTGCAGGTGGCCCCTCCCACTCGCTGTCAGAGCCATTCAGACACCGTAAAGTGTGCTTGG
This sequence comes from Lerista edwardsae, assembly GCA_029204185.1. Taxonomy (NCBI): domain Eukaryota; kingdom Metazoa; phylum Chordata; class Lepidosauria; order Squamata; family Scincidae; genus Lerista; species Lerista edwardsae. The sequence goes on along the minus strand of JAJKFI010000057.1, from coordinate 2,995,020 downwards.
ACCACACTCTGTGTATGGAGAGGCCAGCACACAGACGTGCGCCATTCCCCCTGACGCCGAGAGTGGTCCAAACGCGCTTTACGGTGGCCCTTGTGCCAGCCTAACTTTGCTGGCCTAACTTGTGCTCTGTATGCTCCCCATTCAAAATAATACCTTATATATAGAAAGTTGGCATGTTGGGGGAATGTTTAGCTGTGTGCAGGGCAGGGGCATAGCTAAAGAAGTGCAGGGGGCTGCAATTGAACCAGGGAACAAGCTTTGGGGATGGGCAACAAGCTGAGCTTGGCATTAGTGGCCAAAATAGTGAAAGCCTTGGTGTGTATGAATAATACCATCATTTTATATACCATTCGATGCAGAATTGAATGCAGAATGCAATGGAACAAATCAGAGTGTGATGTCTTCATTCAATCAAAAGTATGGCCGAAAAATAAGAAAATGAAACTACAACTGTGATGTCACTTCCTGTTGTGACGTCACTTCTGGGCCATCATTTTGCGTTCTACACCAGGTTACAGCTTCATTAGCTACACCAGTGGTGCGGAGAATGGAGCCCTGTGAGGCTCCACCTGCGGTCTGAGGCACAAGGTTACAAGACTGTGAACATCAGTCTTGTGCATTCACAAAGTCCACATCTGGCTGATGCTTAACTGAGCAAAATTTGGGTGTGCTCAACTCCCTTCTTCCTTCAACGTTTGCTTGGATTCATTCACTAGATAGAGGAATTGCAGCAAGGCTGGGTTTGTATCTGCTAGCCATCATTATAGCAACATTCTGCTCACCCAAGTACCCCGGCTAAAAATAGATCACCTTGAACCCAGGGAAAGCAATCAAGGGGGAAATCAAAGGGGTACAAATCAAAGGGTACATGAGAGCAGCCAAGCCAAAAGATTGACTTCGTGGTGATGCTATAAAGCAGCCCAGCCTTTGCAGCCTAATAGAGAAAGTGTTCCAGAAAGCAAGTAACTGAGATGACCCATTTAAGCAAGAAGCCACACAGTTGCCTTTGCAAGTGGGACTCCTAGTCTGCAGCATAAATGACAGGCGGCAGTTTTTTGATTGGTACATGCTGCTATTCTTGGCACCTGCCACCGTGGCACTGAAAAGGAGGGGAACAGTCACCACCAGGCAGGAAGCCAGGACAATGGGGCAAGGTCCCATTTGTGCATGGCAGTAGAATCGTAGGATACCCTGGAGCGATCTTTTATCACCTGTTTGAAGCCTTTTTGCCTTAGAGGAATAGATCTGCCATCAACCTTCCTGCATTTGCACCTCTTATGGCCCAGTCCGATCCATGTGGTACGACAGTTGCCATAGAAACAGAACCGCAGAACCTGGAAGTGTCTCCCGGAAGCTGGAAGTGACATCACAAGACCATAGAGAAGGCCATAGAGGTCATTGTGCTGTGAGAAGAAAAACATTGAAAACTGCTGCTCTAAGGTTGTGTTGGTCTCACTGCATTTGGGAGACTCTCTCTGAGCTCCATGCCATTGTTTGATTTCAATTGTTCTCGTGAAGAGGAGTGTTCCTTGCAGGGAAGATTCAGGAGAGGGACCATTGCAGCAAGAGTGAAGGAAAGGATCACTGCAAAATGTTTACTTAAATATTGAATGCATTTATAGCTGCCGATTCCCTACCCTGTGGGCTCTCAAGGCGGCTAACTATATAAATATACAATCTGTAAAAAAACTGAAATAAGCATTAACATGGCCTCCATTTCCTCTTATTGGAATGCAGGAACGGGCAAGAGATCCCAACGTATGGGTTGCGGGTTGGCTTATTTGGCTCAGATTAGTGTCTCGAAGGAACCCAGGAGAGTGGAGACCCCCAAAAAGTAGGGTACTGTGGCATCCAGGGAGGAGTGTCACAAATACAGTGCCGTGAAGAGCGTTTGCAGGCACAGAGGAAACAGCACCAGAGGAGAGGCCTGCGCTTGCTCACTGGCCCTGCACCCGAGTCCTTGACCACCCATGGAGATAAGGGAAGCCCAGAGCAGCTCAGGGGCAAGGGGAGGGCAGAACAGAGGCAGTGAGGGGGTATTTCAGGGTGGGGAAGGGTGGAAAGGGGTTGGCTCAGGCCCAGGGGGGGCAGGATTTGCGGGGGAGGCCTCGTAGCCTATCCTCCTCCCCGGACCTGTCAGCCTTACATGGGGCTGCTTGGACACGCGCCTGCAGGTTACCCAAGAAGACCTGCAGCCTGCTCCTCACCTGCGCTGGACACACCATGGGCCACTTGGCCCAGCGGCACCAGCACAGGCCAGGACTGGGCAGTCGGTCTCACAGAGCTCCACCGTCAGCCCCGGGTATCACCCTCAAGATGGACAATGGTGAAGTCGTCTTCCAACGATCACAGAGAACAATGGTGCGCCAGTGCACATATACGGCTGCTGCTTGCCTGGAGGAATGCCGTGGAATGCCAGGCAGCCTTTACATTATCTCCAAAGGTTCAGTGTGATTATCTCATCTCCAATTCCAGCTCGCACACCGCCACACAGCAGTTTCTTATTATGGATGTGCTGCTGACATGGACAGAAACTGATTAGATAGCTGGGCACAGTCCGACACAACTCCTCCCTGGATGCCACAGTACCCTACTTTTTGGGGGTCTCCACTCTCCTGGGTTCCTTCGAGACACTAATCTGAGCCAAATAAGCCAACCCACAACCCATACGTTGGGATCTCTTGCCCGTTCCTGCATTCCAATAAGAGGAAATGGAGGCCATGTTAATGCTTATTTTAATTTTTTTTTACAGTGAAGGTTGTATATTTATGTAGTTTGTTAGCCGCCTTGAGGGCCCACAGGTAGGGAATCGGCAGCTATAAATGCATTCAATATTTAAGTAAATATTTTACAGTGATCCTTTCCTTCACTCTTGCTGCAATGGTCCCTCTCCTGAATCTTCCCTGCAAGGAACACTCCTCTTCACGAGAACAATTGAAATCAAACAATGGCATGGAGCTCAGAGAGAGTCTCCCAAATGCAGTGAGACCAACGCAACCTTAGAGCAGCAGTTTTCAATGTTTTTCTTCTCACAGCACAATGACCTCTATGGCCTTCTTTATGGTCTTGTGATGTCACTTCCTGGCGGGGAAGACGGCGAAACAGAGCGGTACGCAACGGGCGGGCTGCCGCTCACCCATTCCTCCCGCCCAGCGTTCCGGCTGCATGACGCTGCTGGGTGTGACCCACAGGCCGTGTCCCTCCATGGCATGCCGGAGTGGAATCCCTGCCAAGGAGTGGGCCGCGCCCCTCTTGCCATCCGGGGGCAACCTGGGTCAAACTCTTTCGCTTCCTGCCTGAGGTGGCTGGTTTAAAGTGAATCGGGCTGGGCAGCCCAGGACTTGCTGTTCTCTTGATGGATTGCTCAAGGAACTACCAACAGGCACGAAGGACTCATTGTCTTGGAGACCTCTGATTACCGATCAGAGGAAAAGAATGGACAAAGAATGCTAATAGGTGTCATGGGCGGCTGTGCTTCGACTGGTTTATGGCACATCCTGTCCTGGGCTGGTGTGCACAGGCAAGGCCACTAGGACAGCATGCTGCGTGCCCATCAAGGGCCAGGCCGGCCGAGGAGAGGTAAGAAATGGAAAGCTCCGCTTACCGTCCCGGTCGCTGCATAGTCCCTGATGGGATTCCTCAGATCTGTGCCAGCTCTGCAGCAGGTGTAGCTCTGAGGAGCCTGCCAGGGGCACGTCCAGGCCAGGGCGTTGGGATGCCGTGGATGTCAGCGCTGCTGCAATCCGCCCCGACCCTCCCTGACCTTGCCCCTTCCACCCAATCTGTGCCATGCTGCTGGCAGCGTGCAGCTTTCCAAAACTTGCACCAGTGGCAGAGCTGCTCAGAACAGCAGAAGGCCTGTTGCGACAGAGGATCTTGCAGAGGACCAGAGCGCCGTGAGGACCAGACTGAATGTATGGGAAGGCGGGATGCTGGAAAGGGGGGGCGTGTGGCTGTTTTGCTTGTGTCAAGGTTGTAAACAGGCTTTTCTCCTTTTCTGATTCACTTTGCTATTGGAAAATGGCTGAGAAATAACCCAACTTATTGCTGCGTTCTCAGGAAAGCGGCAGGCTCTGGTGTCACAATGACGGCACTTCCGGCCATGACATCACTTCCGATGGGTCCCAGGCAGATGGTCGTTCTAAAAAGTGTGTCCTGGTGCTAAAAGGTTTGAGAGCCGCTGCACTGGAAGATTTAGAAAATGCCACTGTGCTTGTTTCAAAATGGTGACTTGGTTACTGCAGCTACACAGCAACTGCTCATTGCCATGACCAGGTGTTGAGTTCAGGTCGCACCTATTTTTGCAACCTTGACTTCCAGGGACACACTGAAAATCTCTTGGGCACCTGAGGGCTGCCTCCCCTTTCCCAGTGATGTACCATCCTCTACTCTTTCGTTCCCTGGATTGGAAAAAGAAGTGGCGGGGGGGGGGGGGGAGGGAAAAGAAAAAAAATGGAGAAGGAAAGAGAAAGGAGGGGGGGGGCATCTCCCCCTCCCCTCCACACTTCCTCTTCCAGCCCCCTCCCCCTTCTCCAACCCCGGGAGTGTGGCGTGGTGCCGCAGCCGTGGCGGTAAATGTCGGGGGGGGGGGGGGAGAGGGGCACTCTGGCCAGTTTGCTGCCTAAGGCAACCTTGGGAATGGGCTGCCCCTTTTCCTAGGCAGTGCACAAGCCTGCGCAGTGCGGCTCAGCCCTTGCTCCTCTTATCTCGTGAACCTCAGTCTGGAAGACGCCCTGGGAGAAGCTCAGCCCCTGCAGTTCTGTTTCCTTCCTGCGAGGCTTCAGAATCCGCCTGGGTCTGTTCCAGTCTCCCGGGACGCGTCTGCGGGCCTTGAAGCAGCACCGCCTGCGGAGGGAGCTCAGCAGGGCAGCTGGGCGTCCCGCCTGCTCCTCCCGCGAGGACGGGGCACATGTGCAGGAACGGAACGGACTTGTCGCTGCTGCTGACGGAGGCATTGCCAGGGGCGAGAATCAAGCTGGGCGACGTGCTTCGTTCCCACCGGGCTTGGAATGCGGAGCCTCCAGGAATCGTCCCGCTGGCTGCGTAATGATGGCAGCAGGAAGTCACGGGAGGGCTCCGCAGCGGAGCCTTCCCAGAAAAGAGGCCGGGAGTCAGTGCTGGGTCAGCTGAGTTACGGCCGAAGGAGCCAGAGGCTCACGGTCCGGGGGAGAGTTTTTTTTTAACGGTAGTGTCGATACAGCTTCCTTGCTCGTTCGGGGATCCGGAAACATCTCCGGCACTGAGGTCACACCAGTTGCAATGCTTAACAGGAGAGAATCTCCCCCCTTCCAAGTAGCAGTTGCAAGAGATGAAATCAGGAACGTTTCACCCCTCTGCTGGGCAATTTTGACACACACACCCGTCCCCATCCCCAAAGCTATCAGCTTCCCCATGCACTCCCTCTTCCTGTTCCATTCCCATAGAAATGCTGACGAAACTCAACAAGGCCGGGCCCCGAGACCTGCTTTGGAGGGCTTATAATATTTCCCCAAGAAGAGGCAAACACCATGAAACCTCAGATTTAAATCCAAGCCAGAGAAGAATCCCCGGGGCGCCCTCCTTCCACCCTAGGCCGTGCAGCCACCTCTCCCATCCCTTTAAACCCTGAGTTACCCAGCAATGCTCTGGAGAAGGGAGGGGGCCGATTCCTCCCTCCCCCATCAGTCCTTGGGGTCTCCCTGCTGTGTCTGCAAGGAAACACTCTGCAGTGTAACCTCCTCCTGTCTCTGACAAGATCTATGGGCTGTTCATCCCTGGGGGCAGGGGAGGTAGCGGTGGAATAGTGGGCCAACCGACCGTAGCAAAGGACTTCCAATCACTGCCTTGCTACAGGCATTTAGAAAAGGATCCCCAAGTGTATTTGCAGCATGTTGAGCCTCTTTTAGAAAAGTGCCAGTCTCAGCCCCTCCACCTTGTCTCCTGGCAATTTCTCCAATGCACAGGTATGTCCCACTGATGGGACAAGCTACCAAGTGCATGCTCCCCCTGGGGATTTATCCCCACCCCCGATAGCTTATTTTAAAATTCTTGGAGATCTATTTGAAGGCATGCTGCAAAATGGCAGAATTTGTACTGGGCATTATTGTGTTCCTTCTGCATGTTCCTAATCCGTCTGTTCCACGCGAAGTACTTCCCTTCGTGGAATACTGTACTGTAGGTAGATTCTGCAGAATCTTAAATGCTGGGACCCAAGTCGGTGGGAAGCATGGAAGGTTTCGGTAGATCAGCAAGTGTGCAGTTATTTTATTGACATTCATGATATCATTTGCGCACAGAGATGAGTGCAACATTTTGGTGCAGAATCGGGGCTTTCTTCTTTTATTGATTGGTGTTAATAGACTTTCGCTTTCCGTTGCCTCTGGGGGGGGGGTCTCTTTCACACTTGCAAAGCCTCCCGGAATCCTATTGGAGAACTGGAGGGGATTATTCATCCTTGGAGGGGCACAAGCCTGACTTTTCTCCTTTGCAGTTCAGCTTAGCACACCACAAAACCTCTTATCTGCAAACCAAAACGTCAGGGGCTCTTGGCCCAGCTTTGGTCCGAATCCAGGCACCGCTTTGTCATTTGGTAGCGTAACATTTATCCGGCCATCGCAGGCCTGTCGTCACATGACCTGGCAGGCTGACCCAGCCACGGGGCCTGTTGACGTGGGTGCACAGACACAACTCCCAGTCATGCTGCTGCGGTCTGATGACATCCAGATAAAGTCTGGCTGTTCGAAGGAAAAGGCTGACAGTGCCCCGTTCTTCGAGGAGGACCAGAAAAATTCAGATCAAGCGACATTTAGCCAGATATTTAAATTTTAAAAAATCACATGAGCATTCAGAGCACAGAGGCATTACAAACTCAGTTTTTGAGTTTTGAGTTCCCCTGCATACCATTTAAAGTTGAAGTGCAAACTCAGAGACAGGCGATTGCCTTTGTTTGCAGTGATGTATTCTGCACTGATCAAAGTAGCTTGCTCTCTGGGATTTGACTTTTTTAAAACTGTCCTTTTAAAGGCCTTGTTTGGGACAGTTTTTCATTGCCTACTGAAGCATTAGGAAGTTCTCCTACAGAAGTGGTTCTCAAACATTTTAGCACAGGACCCACTTTTTAGAATGACAATCTGTCCGGGACCCACCAGAAGTGATGTCCTGGCCAGAAATGCCATCATTTTGACCCCAGAGCCGGCTGCTTTCATGATAATGCAGCAATAAATTGGGTTATTTCTCAGTCATTTTCCAATACCAAAGTGAATAGTCAAAAGCCTATTTACAACCTTGACACAAGCAAAACAACCACACACCCTCCCTCTTTCCAGCATCCCATTTTCCCATATTTTCAATATGGCTGCCCTAGATGCTTCGCAACCCACCTGAAATTGACTTGTAGCCCAAAGGGGGGTCCTGACCCACAGTTTGGGAACCACTGTGCTGATGCTTGCAATACGTATCGCCAGCCCCCCTGTAGCTCCACCCCTGTTTGGAACTCTGATTCACCTGGCAGGTGCAATACGTACAGTACTGCACCGCTCCCCAACAGCTACACTACTGGTTCCAAAAGGTGTCCAGCTAAATTCCCAGATGTCTTTAAAAATAATGTACCAGGTTTTTGTCTGTGTTGATCTTTACCACTCAGCAGCAGGCGCTTAGGTGAATGTAAGATTTGCACTAATTAGCACATGGAAATGCAGTCTGGCAGTAGTGGCAGCCGTTTCCTTCTGTCGAAGAAGCTTGTGATTGAGCTTGCGCAATCCTAACTTGGAGTTAGGCCAGCCAAGTCCGGCTGGCACAAGGGCCACCATAAAGCACGTTTGGACCACTCTCAGAGTCAGAGAGGCCAGCACACAGACGTGCGCCATCCTCCCTGACTCCAAGAGTGGTCCAAACGCCACTCCCTTGTATCTGGCATTCTGAGGTAAAATTCTGAGGTAAATATGAGATAAATAAAGCAAAGTCTGGCCAGCACAAGGGACACCATAAAGTGTGTATGGACCACTCTCAGAGTCAGAGAGGCCAGCACACAGACGAGCGCCATCCTCCCTGACTCCAAGAGTGGTCCAAACGCCACTCCCTTGTATCTGGCATTCTGAGGCAAATTTCTGAGATAAAATTCTGAGGTAAATATGAGGTAAATAAAGCAAAGTCTGGCCAGCACAAGGGACACCATAAAGTATGTTTGGACTACTCTCGGAGTCGGAGAGGCCAACACACAGACGTGCGCCATCTTCCCTGACTCCGAGAATGGTCCAAGCACCCTTTACGGTGGCCCATGTGCCAGCCGGACTTTGCTGGCCTAATTGCGCCGGCCTATCTCCAGGTTAGGATTGCGTCTTAAGTCCCTCCTTGGTCTCCCCAAACCCGCCTTACTTCAAGCCCAGAGTTCTGCTCCATTCAATGCCTTCAGATTCGCTGTTCTTTTAATAGTAATCTAATCAAATAAACTTTGGGCTGGAAAGTGCAGACGGCACAATTCCTTAGAAGGAAGCACAGAAGGAGGGGAGTGAAAAGGTATTGATGATGGTGGATTCTCCTTGGTTGCAGCTGAGCACATGACCCTGCAAAAGCCACACGGCCGGCCGACATGTGCTCCTGTCCCACTCCCAAGGCCAGCGCTGCTGACATGCCCATGTCACTCACACTCCGACACTGATACTGGATCCGCAGCAACTGTTGCTGCATCCAGCTGTGATTCTATAGTTACGGTTACTATGTGTGGTGTGTGTCAAAAATAACACTGCGAGACAAGTCATGCGAAATCCTTAATGCATCAGGGGGCATGGAAGAGAAATCTGGATCCCGTGGGATCATTTGTATCGGTTCATGTGGTGTGTGTGTGTGTGTGTGTGTGAATTATAATTGTGTTGTATGCTTGGCTGCCTCTGATTCAAAGAAAGGCATGAAATGTGACTTTGAATTTGCATTTGTACTTCCTTTCTTTGCAGATTGAAACGTCCTGTGATTGTATCTTCTGTTGCCACCTGAGTGTTTTCTTTTAAAAAATCCTGCCCTGCTTGTGTGCCTTGAACACCAGCCTAATGTGTGGAAGTTAAGCAGGCAAGCCCTTTCCTGAGATGGAGTGCCATCCTAACCTGGAATTAGGCCGGCACAGTTAGGCCAGCAAAGTTTGGCCGGCGCAAGAGCCACCGTAAAGCATGTCTGGACCACACTCAGAGTCAGGATGGCGCACGCCTGTATGCTGGCCTCTCTGACTCTCTGAGTGGTCCAAACATACTTTATAGTGTCCCTTGTGCCAGTCAAACTTTGCCGGCTTAACTGTGCCTGCCTAACTCCAGGTTAAGATTGCTCTTGAAAGTAGAGGGGGCAGTTTCATCTGCTCAATTTATGTGTGGCAGGCTGCTTCCAAGGCACATGAACAGAGCCAGTAAAAAAAGGTGGCATCTGGATGCAATCCTATGCACACTTACTTGAAAGTAAAAACTTCCTTAAAACCGCCTTATTTTAGAGGTAGGCTACCTTGGAGTGCTGCATGCAGGGGAGTGGCAACGAGATGCAAGTATCTTGTTGTCTTGTGTGCTCCCTGAGGCATCTGGTGGGCCACTGTGAGAGAAATTTTCATTTGCAGGTCATCCTGGGAGGTAATTTGGGGCCTCCTCAGAGGGAACCAACACCCGTTGGTTTTCAAGCTTGTTCTTTTTTGTGCCCCCCCCCCCCCGCCAACTCTCTTCATTAAGCCAGAACAAATTCTGTCTCCAAGTTTGTAGTCGCAATCTCTTCAACAGATTAACTTCTGCTCTACCTACTGTAAAGGTAAAGGTTTCCCCACGACCGAATGGTCTAGTCATGACCGACTGTAGGGGGTGGTGCTCATCTCGGTTTCCAAGCCTGTAGAGTCGGCATTTTTGTCCGATCATGTGGCCAGCATGACTCCACGCCGTAGCACACGGAACGCCGTTCCCTTCCCAGTTCCCTTCCCACCGAAGTGGTCCCTATTTATCTACTTGCATTTTTTAGGTGCTTTCGAACTGCTAGGTTGGCAGGAGCTGGGACAAGCCACGGGAGCTCACTCCGTCACGCAGTCTCGAACTCCCAACCTTGTGGTTGAAAGCCCAGCAACAGCGGATTAACTCGCTGCGCCACCACGTCCCATATACATTAAACCCAGTTGCACACACCCCCTTTCTCAGCCTAACTTGAAATGCAGGTTTTCTCGCCTTTCTGTAGAAGGGGGGGGGGGAGAGACTTCTAAGCCCAGGCTTCCCCCCCCCCAGTGATGTTAGGGGATGCATGGCAGGACCCTTGTGCCATTTTGGCTTTTTGTGAGACCTGTTTTGGAGTCAGTGAAGTAGATCTAGTACACCTGGATGGATATCACACGCTTTTGTGTATCTCCGTACCCTTTGCCAGTTGCAACAAATTGGGGATAGATGCTGGCACTGGAGAGCCAGCAGTGAAAGAGTTAAACAGCTTTTCACAGTTGGGACTCTTTTTTCCCCTTGTTTCAAATTCCTCCCCAAGGGGTTTATTCCTGCTTATGCCCTGTTTAACTTGGCTGTTTTAATAACTAACCCTGCGCTGTCCTCCTTGCTTTTTGTTCCTCTACCTCTCACCTCCTCCTGCGACCAGCTGCCTCTCTGTTCTTTTTTCCTCCTCGTCTAGCTGTTTTCATACCCACTCCCGAGTTTTCGTTAGCAGCCAGAACCTTTTATTCCTGGCTGTTGATTTTATGCTGTCAAAAACAAAAGGGGTGAGTTTGGATCGCATGGGGCAAATAAAGCAAACAGTGACTGCCCTAGTGAAGCAAACCCCGCACTGTTTGATCTTTCAGCCTTCTGCCCTTGAAAGCAGCACTCAACCCCTTCAGCGAGTGGACCCCTGGGGATGCTGGAGCTGAGAACTGGGTTTCATCAAATGCCTTTGGGAGGTTGCATAAGCCTGCAAACACAGTAGTGGACCCAGGACAGTTCCGCAGGGCCACCGTAAAGCACGTTTGGACCGCTCTCGGAGTCAGAGAGGCCAGCAGCACACAGACGTGCGCCATCCTCCCTGACTCCGAGAGTGGTCCAAACGTGCTTTACGGTGGCCCTTGTGTTGACCTAACTTGTGCTGGCCTAACTCCAGGTTCGGAAGGTTGGGAGTTCAAGACTGCGTGACGGAGTGAGCTCCCGTTGCTTGTCCCAGCTCCTGCCAACCTAGCAGTTCAAAAGCACCTAAAGTAGATAAATAGGGACCACCTTGGGGGGAAGGGAACGGCGTTCTGTGCCCTACGGCGTAGAGTCATGCCGGCCACATGACCACGGAAGCTTGTCCTCGGACAAAATGCCGGCTCTACAGGTTTTGAAACAGAGATGAGCACCGCCCTCTACAGTCGGTCACGACTAGACCATTCGGTCATGGGGAAACCTTTACATTTAACTCCAGATTAGTATTGCAGCATGAGAGATGGGCCAGTGGTCTGACCCCACAGAAGAAGCAAAGAATGATTAACAAACTGTTCCTCCTGCAGGCCATCACCACTTCATCCCACAATTTGCAGCTTTCCCCCTCCCCCACCGTCGTATGCTTTCTATGTCATCCTGTACTGCTCTATACTTCCGTCGTGCATTGCATTGCATGATGAGGGCTCCGGTCCATGAAAACCTCTGCTGCAATAAATCTGTTATTCTTGAAGGGGCTACACCAGACACTTTGTTTCCTATGCTGCAACAGGGCTACCCCTCAAGAAACAACCAATCCTAATGGCCTGCTGGAACTCGCAGCATCTTTTAGGGTTGTCACAAAAGGCGACACGCCACACACTGCAGCCTGACTGCTACCACGAGCAGCTCGCCGATGAGCCGTGGCACCAGTAAGGGGGCAAGCAGGAGGTGAGACGTGGACAGAATGGGGCAGGAACAGGGTGTGGAACAGGGAGGAAACTGGGGTGGGCGGGCACTGTCCGTGATGTCCTATCCCCCTTCCTGACCTCAATCTGCCTTCCCAGGCCCACTTGGAGTTGCACCAGCAAAGCAGCTGGCACAGCTCCCAGTAGACCCATTGGGCGCTTGCGTTTCCTACCTTACAGAGGCCTCTAGGACATGAAACATCCCCGCAGGATGCAGCACGCACCCTGTTGTCACAACTGCATTGACGCAGGGGCAGTTCGGTATGATTGGGCTGCCCAACCCTTTTAAATTGGCAGGCACCCTAATTAACTATGTTCTCTCCTTCTCCTCTGTTCTCCATTAAGAATGAGAATGGTCTCATTCTCATAGAATATTTCATAGAATTATTCTATGAATAATTAAGAATAATTAATAATTAAGAATAATTAAGAATAAACATAGAATAAGAATATTTCCACCGGTTTTCTTGTTTGCCTTTTTACTTCAGTCTCTTGAGCTGCCTGTGTCTGTTCACCTCTAATCACTGCAGGAGCAGAAGGTTCCTCATTTTACACCTGCTTGGCATCTTTCACCTGCTGCAGTGTCTGCTGCAGATGGAACGCAGGGCAATGGAAATTTCTGCTGCAGTTAAGAGAGTGTGGCCACTTATTCTGTTAGCCAATCAGCGTAGTTCCTGTACATCCTCCTCCTCCTCCTCCTCAAACCCATCATTTTAGGACAGCATTGATAGCCCTTCTGCTGTCCTGATCCTTGTATGCCAGCCTCTCCTTAAGCCACCTTGGGTACCACACAGGATGCTGCCAACTGCAGAGCAGTCTTCTCACCTCTTTGGATAAATGGAGCTTTTGGAACCTTGATTCTGGCTCATGTATTATTAAGGAAACTTACTGTATTTATACCCCGTTTTCCAGCCAAGATTGCTTCTAAGTGGGGCTGCAATTAGAATCCATCACAAGATAAAATATCAGTCAGTGGGTGGGGTGGAGGAGAGTAGGGTAAGTTATTTTTGTACCTTGCTATTCCAGCTTCATGCTTCCTGGCACTTTGAGGAGGAACAGGGATGGTGTCGGAGGCTGGCCAGGTCAGGCCCTGGACGAGAGCCCACCGAGGGAACCCTCGTAGCCTCCCAGGCCCACCTTTGTATGGCCGGAGCAGGGCAAATAGCTAGTCAGGTCTGTTGCTTCATTGCAGCCCTTTCCATGGGCCTTGTTCGTTGTCCATGAAACTAAATATCCCTGACAGAAAGCAAGATTAGGACAACATATTACATAAAAGCACTAAACTAAAAATATTTAAAAAAAAACTCACTTGAAAATTCAAGCTGTTAACACTCAGGATTCAGATTCAGACCCTTTATTTACGGTCTTCCAACCAGCAAAACACAAACAACTAAACAGAATACACAAAAATAAAAATATCACCCCTATCCCCCGTATTCATTAACACAAAAGAATCAAAGTCATTAAAAACATAAATAGTAAAATCAATGATCAAGAATTAGTACTCTCAAATTTCCTTCTAGCCAACTGCGCAGCATGGCAAAAACGGGCAACCCTGAGTGATATGTCAGAATGAATGTCGGCTAACAGAAAAGCAGTTTGCTCTTCCTCCTGCATCCCCGTTACAGTGCCGAGAATCAGAGAGATAAATTTGACTCTCAGATCGTCATAATTTGGGCACTGTAAGATAATATGGGCAGTTGTCCCCACCACATTTTGAGGACAGGGACACAGTCTCTCTGAATAGGGACACCTTGCATAACGTCCCAAAAGTACTGATGATAAAAGTGCATTAAGCCTGGCTTTTGTAAAAGCAATCCTGAATTTGGGAATAGCAATATTAAAAAGTATCTGGCAGGAGAAAGTACAAATGCTTGATCCCCAAGAAAAACATGGGCGGGGAGTCTTGACTCTCGCAGATCTCAATTCAAGATCCACCAACTTCTGACGCAAGATGTCTTTTGCGTCTCCCAGGTTCGTCATAACACTCAGGAATGTAGCAAGAGTCAGGTCTGCAGCTTCCAAGATGCCAGATCCCAGCTTTCCACAACCCACCGGACATCAGATTGCAACCACTAAGTGGGTCCCGACCCACAGTTTGAAAACACTGTCCTACCTTCTTCCTGGCCTTGATCCACCTTCCCAGGTCCACCTGGACTTGTGCCAGCTAAATCTCTGGCCCAGGCCCGAGTAAACCCATGCAGGTGGTAGAGTCATATCCTCAGGCAAGGAAGTTTGCAATAGATCGGGATTGCACCCCCATTTCCAGGTGATGGGGGGGGAATGCGTGAAAGAGATAGGAGTGACCTGTTAAGCGCCATTAAACAATGTAGTCAGTTTCTCAGGCTGCAGTCCTGTAACACTTTCCTGGGAGTAGGCCCGATTGAATACAATGGAACTTGTTAAAAAAAACCAAACAGGTACAGGATTGTGCTGTCAGCCACATAAATTTCTGCTTCAAGGAACTGTTTCCCTTCTTCTGCCAGTAAAAAACGAAGCAAGCTTTCCATATGGCAGCGATGTCTTCAGCCACCAAGTCAAGCAGCTGTTTGTTCTTAGGACATGGAGTTTCAAAACCCATCGCCGTCAGGAGCAGAGGGGCAGGCTGGCTCCAGGGTAATGAGATACGGAGATTTGCACCTTCAGCCCAAATGCATCCCAGGTCACACAGGGCTGCCTTCGGGCATCACGGGAGCTCCGGGGGAGCCAATAGGAAGGCTGGAAGCTGGGTCTATCTAAGGAATCGGAAGCCGGGAAGGCCTGGCGAACATCGTTTGTGCCTATCTGATGTGGCTGAGTCAGGAGGTAGAATGCTGGCATGGGCTGGTTCACTCTGGGTGGGGGCTTGGCACTACCAGAGTCTTTACCACTGGGAAGATTCTTGTCTTCCTCCCATGTTATGTTTTAACAGGCGTTTGAGATACGGGGTGTGTGAGGCAGAGGCAGAGGCAGTTGTTGCTGAGAATGCCTTGGGCTAACTGGACTGAGAATTTAAGTTCGTAATGCTTAGCAATTGGACAGCACCCATATATCGAATGTGATGTTTGCAGAAGCATAAACACCAGTCCATCAAGGTCAGGAGAACCAGGAGGGTGTTTCCCACACTTTCCATGGCTCCGTAGTCACATCACTCATACCTTCACCCATGGCTCCTGATGTTAAACACACAGGCCCTAAGAAACATGGTGCCCAGCATGTAGAGGTTGGCATGAAAGAAAGCAAGGAATCCTGTGTGGCCGTTTGTTGATTCCCCCGCCTCCCCAGGTTTGGGAGTCACTCCACTAACTCATAAAGAAACCCCAGATGGAGGAACCAGACCTGAAGCAGCAGTTTTAGAAGCCTGGCCGGGCTCCCACCAACTGCCCAGATCACCTGGTCTGGCTAGGGTAATGAGCTGCAGTTCCCCTCTCTTGCCATTCGTCGGGTGGTGCTGCAGAGCAGCAGGAACACAGCCTGGTGCAGGGAGGGCACGGCCTGGGCCTTTCCTGCAGCTTGCCCAGTTTTTGACAAGCTTCCTGAGTGTTTGTGCCAGTGGTGTTCCTCGAAGGGGGAGGGGCAAATTTCTACGTTTTGCAGGAGCCTGAGCTCCTGGGTGAAGCAGCCCCTCGCCTTTGTCTTCACAGCCATTCGTGGGAGAAAGCCTGAGGAAGGAGGTGTAAAGAAAGGCATCCTTGGAGAAGGAACCACTTTCTCCACCTGTGTGGAAAATGTCAGTATGCATTGAATTAAACCCTGCTGACAGGCCGGTCCCTGGCCAGCCATTTCTAGCAGCGTGTAGCAGAGAGTGCCAACAGCTGCGGGCCTGAACTGAAGCCAGCCGAGGAAAGCCACCTTGCGGCACAGTTTCTCAGGGTGCAGAAGCTCAAGGGCAAGGAGGTACGCTCAGTGGCGTTATTCACCCGGTACGCTGGGCGGGACTTACCTTTGAGCGGCAGTCCGCCCGTTGCATCACGCCGCGTTCTGCCACTTTCCCGCCCGCTGTGGGCGGGAAAGTGGCGGAACGCGGCGTGATGCAACGGGCGGACTGCCACTCAAAGGTAAGTCCCGCCCAGCGTACCGGGTGAATAACGCCACTGGGTACACTGGCAGGAAACGCCAGCTGGAGCCCATCGTCTGCGCAGCTTCTTAGCAGGCAGCAACAACCGCAGGGCGAGGATAAGGTTTGTTTCTTATGAGAGTTCTGTGAGGAGCTGCCCCGTCAAAGCAGAGGGGGACTCAGTAGGTATTTCTAGAAATGCCCAGAGAGCAAAATGTGTGCGGCCAATTGACATAATTCTGAGGGGGAAGTTGGTGAAGCGCCCCAAAGCAAGAAATTATGAATGGCAGATAAGCCAATTTCTGAAGGTGTTGGTCTTCCTTCTGCACCCCTTTTATTGGGGTGGTGAGTGTTGGGGTGCAGTAGGTAGATGTGTACATGGCCACCATCTGTTTACGCAGAGGCGGTCTGGGCCAGGAGTGCGCCCCATGGCAGGCGCTGAAACCACGCCCCCACCCCGCCCCCGCACGTCACGCAGACACGCCTCCCTTACCCCGGAAACGCTCTATTTTCTGAGCGTAAGCAGGGGCGAATCTATTTGAAAGGGTGCCCATGGCGCCCAATGAAAATGCGCCCCTAGGGGCACGCAACGTCATGACATCACATCGTGACGTCATGACATAGCGCCCTGCCCCTTCTAAGAGGCGCAGCGGGGGCGCCGTGTTCTGTTCGCTGCTGTTGGCCTTAAAGGGCCGGCGGCAGCGAACAGAACGCGGCGCCCCAGCTGCGTTCTATTCGCTCGTGCCGGCTCTAACGCGGCGCCCCGGCCACGTTCTTTCTGTTTGCTCGTGCCGGCCTTAAAGGGCCGGCAGGAGCAAACAGAACGCGCTGCCGCCCAGCGCCCCGCCCCCCTTGAGAAGTGGGAGGGGGCGCCGGGTGGCAGCGCGTTCTCCTCGCTCCGGCTGGCTCTTTAAGGCCAGCCGGAGCGAGGAGAATGGGGCGCAGGGAGCGGGCGGGCCGTGGGCGCCATTTTGGGGGGGCGGGCGCCATGCGAACGGCGCCCCCTGCAAGATGGCGCCCATGGCTCGTGCCACCCCCTGCCACACCCTAGTTACGCCCCTGTGTTTACGTCAGTGATTTTCAACGTTGTTCTCCTCATGGCACACTGACCATTATGGTTTTTCTCTGTGGCAGTGGTTCTCAAACTTTTTAGCACCAGGACCCACTTTTTAGAAGGACAATCTGTCCAGGACCCACCAGAAGTGATGTCATGGCCAGAAGTGATGTCACTGTGAAGCCAGAGCCTGCCGCTTTCCTGAGAATGCAGCAATAAGTTATTTCTCAGCCTTTTTCCAATAGCAAAGTGAATCAGAAAGAAAAAAAAGCCTATTTCCAACCATGACACAAGCAAAACAACCACACGGCCCTCCCTCTTCCCAGCATCCCCTCTTCCATATTTTCAATATGGCTGCCCTAAGTGCTTTGCGACTCGCCTGAATTTGGCTCACAACCCACTGGGGGGACCCAGCCCACAGTTTCGGAACCACTGCTCTATGGCCTTCACGTCTTCCGGCTTCCGACAGGACCTTCTGGCCTTTGTGGCTCTGTTGGTGGAAGAAGAGGGACTGGCCATTTGTCACTACAGACCGTTGCCCTAGCAACAGAGCTGCAGAGCCCTGACGGGTTTTTCAGCAGTTTTCAGCCACTGTGCTGTGAACTCCTGCCGCGCATCTGTGGACCTTTTTGTGGCACTCCAGTTGGGAACTGCTGATTGATGTGATGAAAAGTAAAAATGGGACCCTCAAGCATACCACAGAGTTGGGGCTGAAGGATTTGGGGGGGCAGTTGCCGTGGCAGGCAGGATCCTTCATTACAATTGATGTGAATTACAGTCACGAAATACACCAGAGATCAGGCAATGGGGCCACAAGCAGATTATTTTCTTGTCAAACAGCAACCAAGCAGTCATCAGTCATTCCTTCAGGAGGGCTCTGGCTGGTGTCCAAGGAGACACGCTGTGCCATAGATGCATAAAGAGATTAATTTCACAGGTTAGCAAGATAAGAGTGAGTCTGAGTCAGCCGCTTGCATTGTGGAGCAAAGCTGTCCTCCTCTACCACCCCCCTCCTCCCTTCCCCCCCCCCCCGGGATTGAGGCTGCACTGAGATGCCTTTTGAATTTTAAAAGGAACCAGATCACTCAGGGGAGCAATGCAATTATTCCCTTTGCAAGAAAACAGCATCCATACATTGAAGAAATCCAGTTTCAGGCGGCTGGCAAGCCAAGGCCGTGTTTTCCTTATCGCTTCCCAACGAGAGGATCAAAGCATTTCTATATTCAGACCTTGCAAAGCAGGAAACAAAAGAAAGTTGCATTCCCAGATTGGGAGTCAGGCTGTGTGAGCATGTTGTGTTGCTTTATCGAGAGGCTGTGCATAATCCTGCCAAAGCAGAATACCTCTGGCTTCTATGTACGTTTACTCAGAAGTAGTAACTCTCACTGCCTGTTTTTCCTTGGGGGGGGGGAAGTATAACATAGCATGATATATCTTCAGGATGTTCAAAATTCACTCACATACACACTGGGATGTAACTCTCCCTGCATTTAATGGGGCTCCCCCCCCCCCGGAAGTGTGCAGAGGATTGTAGCCCCCAAAGAGTATTTGGGGTAAAATAGCACGTCAATCAAGATGGTTAGGATCAGGCTACATCAAGCATTCTTTTCAGTGTGGACGATGCCAGCAAAGAGTCAGCGCTTTCATCACAACATTTTATGCTTCATAAAATGTAAAGGAGGTCACTCTGCTGATGGCTGTTTAACCTGAAATCTGGCCTTTTCTTTTTCATCAGCAAACCTTCAAAGCTGGAACACACCACAGAACCATTGGGAACATTGCCGTGCCGTTGGACTGTACGGTGCAGAAATAACCATTTCAGGGGATCTTTTATGTCTATCAATTCAGTCTGACAACAACCCTGCCCAGGAGTTGTAAATTGGTTCTGTCTGCTACTGACTTTTTGCAATAAATAAGTATGTGACAAAGTCTGGGAAATGATCACAGCAATGACTGTCTGTCAGGTCCCAAAGTTCCATCATATGACATGGTAGAAAAACAAAGCCCTAGATGGAGCTCTTGGAGGTTGGGGACACTACTGAGATGAAGGCAATGCTTGTCTTCACCTGTGACGGAATCTGTAGCCCACTGGCAGGGCGCATGCTTTATGTGCAGACGGTCTTGGATTCAATCCCCGGCTTTTCAGGGAGGCCTAGAAAGGCCAAAGTAACCCAGATGAGCCATTTGTCTGATTATCTGAATTTCCGCCCCCCCCCCCCGCCATTTTTGACAGAGGGCGACTTGGTCTTCACTGTGATTTCTTCAGGGCAGTGCATCTCTGCAAAGGCGTAACTAGGCTGGAGCCTGAAGAGCTCCTGCCCCAGGAGCTACACTGAAGGGGGGGCGCTTGTCTGCCCCTCAGGCTCTGCCTACTTACAGAGAAAGTGCTTGTGGATTCGCGCCCCCATTTCCTCTCTTTCAGAGGGGAGAAGCAAGCTGCAGGAAGTGCCCCCTCCTCTGGGGAGAACCTGGAAGTGACATCACAATGTCACTTAGCGTCATGATATCATTATCCCAGGCACTGCAGCAGTGAGATGCCTCTGCATCTCTGTGTACAAAGTGTATAGAGACACGCTGCAAACCCCACCCCCTAGTGGATGACAACAGTACAGTTGTACCTCATTATCCACTGATTTGTTATCCACTGGTTTGACTCACCACTGATACCGGTGTTTGTGTGTGTGTTTGTGTGTGTGTGTGTACCTTTAAATGCCTTGTAACAAGGGGAAAAAAATGTCAAAATCCCATTTCCTCCCTTCCGACATCCCATTAGATTCCCTTATTCACTCCATCTAGTGGCTGAATGCAGTGTAGCACCTAAAGCCATACATCTAGGGCAACAATGGAGGAGCAAGCTGCGAATGGCTGTGAAGGCCAGGGGGCGGGGCTGCTTTACCCAGGAGCGCAGGCTCCTGCAAAACTTAGCATTTTGCCCCCTCTCTAGGAACACCATTTGCACTATGTAAATAAAAAATAACATTAGTAGGAGTGAAACCAGATACAAGGCAATGCATCATTAGAGAGTTAAGAATGCCTGCAGGAACAGCAGTTGTACGGAAGCCAAGTGCTCTGCTCAGTCCCACATTCGGCATAATTTCTTGCTCCCACAGAAGGATAATCTAAATGCCTCTTTAGTTTCATGCTAGAACAACAGAGCTGAAGAAAGAGCCTATCTTGGGGCTTTTTTTCTTCCTATTGTGCCATGATTGCGATGCTCAAGCAAGTTCAGAGATTCCTACTTCATAATAAGGTGCCTAACCATAAACCATGAGATTTACCGCCCGGTCCTGTTGTTAAATCCCACTGTGTTCTGTTAGATTTACTCCCAAGTAAATATGCAGGAAAGGGGGGGCATACTATGTGCCAAGGGTCCCTCCATAATCTAAATTTCTGCGTACTGAATTCATTGAAACGGCTGACGATTTTCCTAATGGCCTGCACATTATTCGTGTAATCTAAAACATGGAATGTTAATGCATATCAAACCATTCTTATGCTTTCTGCTTGGCATGCATAAGGGATATATTTCTGAAGACAGGAACTGGCCAAAATGGGCAGCTAAGGTTTTCCTTTGGCATTAGGGTGGCTTTCCCTTAAGGCATTGGGCCACATGCGCTAGGACAACTGCAAAGCAACCAAACGAGGAATATGAACCGCCTGTTAAAGGAAACACTCACAGTGTGTCCAGATGGCAGCTTTTCTGTACTGTTGTTTTTTTCATGCTAAGCTGGAAGTACATTCAAAAGACTGCATACTTTAAGCATTTGTTGTTGTTCAGTCGCTAAGTCGTGTCCGACTCTTCGCGACCCCCTGGACCACAGCACGCCAGGCCTCCCTGTCCTCCACTAGCTTCCGGAGTTTGCCCAATTTCGTGTTCATGGCTTCGGTGACACTATATACCATGTCCTCCTCTGCCGCCCCCTTCTCCTTTTGCCTTCCATCTTTCCCAGCATGAGGGTCTTTTCTACAGAGTCCTCTCTTCTCATGAGGTGGCCAAAGTACTTGAGCTTCAGCTTCAGGATTTGTCCTTCCAGGGAGCAATCAGGCTTGACTTCCTGGAGGATTGACCGATTGGATCTCCTTGCAGTCCAGGGGACTCACAAGAGTCTTCTCCAACACCATAATTCAAAAGCATCCATTCTTCGGCGCTCTGCCTTTCTTATGATCCAGCTCTCACAGCCATACATTGCTACTGGGAAAACCATAGCTTTGACTATGCGAACCTTTGTTGGCAGGGTGATGTCTCGGCTTTTTATTAAGTTGTCTAGGTTCGCCATAGCTGTCCTCCCAAGAAGTAAACGTCTTTTAATTTCATGGCTGCAGTCACCATCTGCGGTGATCTTGGAGCCCAGGAAGATAAAGTCTGTCACTGCTTCCATTTCTTCCATTTCTATTTGCCAGGAAGTGATGGGAGTGGTTGCCATGATCTTAGTTTTTTTTACTGTTGAGCTTCAAGCCAATTTTGGCACTTTCCTCTTTCACCCTCATCAGAAGGTTTTTTAGGTCTTCCTCACTTTCTGCCATTAGAGTGGTATCGTCTGCATATCTGAGGTTATTGATATTTCTCCCAGCAATCTTGATTCCAGCTTTAAGCATTTAGTTGCTTTTAATTTAGAAAACCTAGCAAGTTTCTAGTCCTTCGTGAAGATGTGCTTGAATACGCGTGGGCGTATTCTGGTGAAATCTCAGAAGCACAGGAGTGAGATTTCCAATGGTAGGGGTGGCTTTTCAGTATCCTTATAGTTCCTTCCCCTTCTGGAACTAGCAGAAGTGGAATAAGAACTGTTGAGCAGACCTGGATCAGAACAAGTATCAGACTATGAGCACAATCCAAACCCACTTTCCATCACTGATAATAGCTGTGCCAGTGGGGCATGTGCTGCAGCCTGCAGTGGAGTAGTAGTCACAGAGGCCTCCTCAAGGTAAGGGAATGTTTGTATCCTTACCTTGATGCTACATTGCCCTTACCCCAGAGCTGGAAAGTTGGTTAGATTGAGCCCTAAGTAGTACAACATCCTGTTTCTAGTCAGACTCCTCCAAGAAACTCACCTGGAGGGCATGAAGGCAACAACCCTGTTGAATTGTTCCCAGCAATTTGTCTTCAGAGGTACACTGCCCCTGCACATGGAGGTTCCAAACAACTGCCATGCTGGATAATCGCTATGAAACTTTTTTTTGTCATTTGTGACTTTGTCTCACCCTATTTTACAAAGTCATCAAAGCCAGTGGCCACCATCACATTTTGTGGCAATGCAGTCTATACGTTCGTTGTGCCGAAGTAAGTAGTTCTGCCACCACAAGGGAAAGAGAGACCCTCCTCAAAAAACTGCCTTCTAGTTATGTGGATGCTTTTGTTACGTTCCGCCGTGCCTGTGCGCCAGGAGGACTGGGGCAAAGCCCTGACTGGGTTCAGCCAACACAGACAGTGAAGAGCTGAAGGAACTTTTATTAACAAACTGGGGTGCAGTTTCACAAGGGGAAAAGGAAGTTATCCAACGGGCATATAATAGATGAATAACTTGGGTGATAGAAGATCCTGGTGCAGATCTGAGCAAAAGGCAATTGCAAACAAGCCTAAAAATCCAAATAAAACCTTTATGCACCGTATCTCACTGACCCACTAGACTTTCTCCGAATGATAAGGAAACGTCCCACCTGCTCTGCTCCATGCACCCAGCAGCCATTAAGCAACTGCAATCAGCTGTTCCCGCATGAAATGTGCAGTAATTGGTTTAACCACGTGGGGTTGTTTTTTTCCTCCATGAGTCAGTCTAGTGGAGAAACAGCAAGTAAAGCCCCCACTCCGCTTCCTACGAGCAACTGGCTCTACTTAACATTCATTGGCTGTTGCCTGCCTACTCCTCTGTTTTCATTGCTGGGAAAAGAACGCAAGCAGGAGGCCAGCAGTTGGGGCGGGGGAATGCCCCCCCTGATTTGCACAAGAAACTCTGAGGAATGAGAGCGCACTGCGCCATTCCCTTAAGACATAAGACATAAGACATAAGAAATTTATTTGTCATTACACTCACAACTGGGTGCAACGAAATGAGGTGCTCTTCCCCAAGGTAAAACTGGACAACACCAAAACTAAAATATGCACAATCAACCATACAACAATCACTTATACAAATATAAATACCCCATTGCTCCCAGCAATTTAAATTCCACAAAAACTTATGACCCCGCATTTAAACTCAATACTGCACTTGGGTAAAAACTGTTTCTGAATCTGCTCGTCCTTGCTTTCAATACCCTAAATCTCCTTCTCGATGGTAATAGTTCAAAGAGCTGATGTCCCGGATGAGAGGAGTCTTTCAATATATTAGATATCTTCCTCTTGCATCTATTTTTATACAGTTCTTCCAAAGAGGGGAGTAAACAGCCAATGATGTTTTGGGCCGTCTTGATCACCCTTTGAATTGCCTTTTTCTCTGCCACTGTGCAGCTCGTGTACCATACACAGAGACAGTAGGATAATATGCTCTCAATTGAACTCCGATAGAAGGTGATTAGCAAACTCTCAGCCAATTGTTGCTTTCTAAGAATCCTTAGAAAATACAACCGTTGTTGTGCCTTCCTAATTAAAGCAGTGGTGTTCGCACTCCAAGTCAGGTCATTAGTTATGATGGTCCCAAGAAACTTACATTCAACCACCTGTTCCACACAAACTCCATCTATATACAGTGGCTGAATGTCTGCTCTTTTTTTCCTATAGTCCACTATAAACTCCTTGGTTTTTCGGATATTAAATAGAAGATTATTTTCTTTGCACCAGCGGGATAGCTGTAATACCTCATCCCGATACGCAGACTCATCATCCCCGGAAATAAGTCCTACTAATGTAGTATCGTCCGCAAATTTGATAATCCTATTATTGGGATGGTTATTGGTGCAATCCGATGAATAAATGGAGAACAGTAGTGGACTAAGGACACAGCCTTGTGGAGTGCCAGTGCTGAGTATCTTGTCAGTAGAGATGTAATCATTCAGTTTAACTCTTTGTGGACGATTTGTTAAAAAATCCCATATCCATAAACAGATAGAATCTGGAAAATCTAGATCTTTAAGTTTGGCTATTAATCTGTGTGGTATGATGGTATTAAAAGCAGAACTAAAGTCCGCAAACAGCATTCTTACATAATTCCCTTGTGTTTCCAAATGGGATAAAGCCATATAAAGCACAGTATTAATCGCATCCTCAGTTGATCTATTTTCTTTGTAAGCAAACTGAAGCCCATCAAAGGAATCAGGAAGGCAGGAGATAATGTATTTCCGAACTAGCTGCTCAAAGCACTTCATTAAGATTGAAGTTAGTGCCACCGGCCTATAATCATTTGGACTATTTGTAGGCAACTTTTTAGGCAGTGGAACGATGATGGAAGCCTTGAGACAGACAGGAACTGCACATTGTGTCAGGGATCGATTGAAAATTACAGTCCAAACCCCGGCTAGCTGATCAGCACAGTCTTTTACCACCCGACCAGGAATTGAGTCGGGTCCAGCTGCTTTTCTGGAGTTAACCACCTTCATTGTCTGTCTCACATCCAGCTCATTAACAATGAAGGGAGGACACTGCTGAGTAAATGATGGCAAACGAACAGGTACAGTTTGATCGATCTCGAATCGAGCGAAAAAGTTGTTCAACTCCTCAACCACCTCCACGCCACCGCCCGAAGAAACCTTTTTTGCTTTATAGTTCGTTATAGTTCGTTCCCTTATACTGCACATGGAGATATTGCTTGATGCGAAATGGTAAACACACGCTGAAAGGCATGGAAAAATATTCTGACTCGAGAGAAGTGGCCTTGCATGCTCTGCTCCAGAGTGGTGCCAGAAAAGGAGAGTCTAAACTGTTTGATCCCCCAGGAGCGGGAAGAGTGATTCACTGCCTCGGAGTCTTGCGTCTGCACTCATTTCCACACCGAAGGCAAAGGAAAAGGCTGCACAGAAGCCCAGGCCTTTTCTGGCTACCCTCAGCATGCGCCGTTCGCGCCAAGCGTCTGGAAGGTAGACAGAGTTGTGGCCTAAGGGGGCAAGGCGGAATCTTTCATTGAAAAACTCTGCTCAGTCCTGTGATGAAAAGTGCTCGTGTTCCATGAGTGGAATATGTTCTGCACATTATGCATTTGCTGCAGTGATTTGAATTTCACCCTGTGGAATTAGGGATTAAAACAGTGGTCAGGGAACAGGGGTAAATTACCCCAAATGGGGTAAAAATGAAATTCCTGGGGGTAATGGACGGTCACGCTGCCGAGACACAGCCAGGCATGCATATGAACGCCCGGCTGTGTCTTGGCAGCACGACCATCCATTACCCCCGTTCCGGTTCCGTCGCTGGCTGGCTGGCTCCGTTTTGTTTTGTTGGTTTTGCTCCGCCCTTTACAACTTCATATTTGCATAGCATTAATTAAGCTCATTAATTAATTAAAAAAAGCACTGGGTTCCAATATGTAATTTTTTTTCTTTTGTTCTGGCAGGGGTGGGGGGTAACGTTGGCGTATCTAAATATATTTTGGGGTAAAAGGTAAAAAAGTTCCCTGACCCCTGGATTAAAATGATAGTGAAGCCCCTTCTATAGCCCATATTTTCCGCCAGGAGCGCAGCCTGCCCTACAACTCTACAACTCTGCGAAGTAGGCTAGGCTGGGCGGATGCAATCCCAAACTGGAGTTAGCCTGGCACAAGTCACTTGTGCCGGCCCAGGAGTGTTGCAAACACACCCTAAAAATCGTTTGGTCCACTCTCAGAGTGGCACATCAGTGTGCCGTCCTCCCTGACTCCGAGAGTGGTCCAAATTCTCTTTAGGGTGTGTTTGCAATGCTCCTGGGCCGGCACAAGTGACTTGTGCTGGCCTAACTCCAGGTTAGGATTGCACCCTGAGAAAGTGATTAATGCCGGGCTGCCCAGAAAACCTCCTGGCCTGACTCTCCCTCAGTCCTGGTTCAGTGGCACATTCCCTGTACCACATTGGCTCTCCAGCCCCAATGGGGGAGTCCTTGCTATTTGTGAAGGTGAAAGTGAAGGTTTCCCCATGACCGAATGGTCTAGTCGTGACCGACTGTAGGGGGCGGTGCTCATCTCCGTTTCCAAGTCTGCAGAGCCGGCGTTTTGTCCGAGGACAAGCTTCCGTGGTCATGTGACCGGCATGACTCTACGCTGTAGCGCACGGAATGCTGTTTCCTTCCCACCGAAGTGGTCTCTATTTATCTACTTGCATTTAGGTGCTTTCAAACTGCTAGGTTGGCAGGAGCTGGGACAAGCAACAGGAGCTCACTCCGTCACGCAGTCTTGAACTCCCAACCTTCCGATTGGAAAGCCCAGCAGCAGCAAATTAACCCACTGCACCACCACGTCCTATTTGTTGGCTATTTGTAGCCAACCCCATTTCTGTTTGCCTATCTTATCTTTGATCAGGGGCAGCAAGTGTGAAAGGGGGGAGGCACAGGATGAAGGCTCGATTACAGACAGTTCTCTTCTGCTAAGCACAGCTTCCAAATAGTGGATGACCACTGACTGCATCCTTCTGTCGTCTTGTTTATTCATGGGTGTGTTGACTGTGCGCCTAGTGCCTGGCTCCTCTTTGTCTAGTGGTTATCATCATTCTGGCACACTCTTGCTATCAGAAATCCTTTTGCTTCCATCTTGGTTGTCCATTAGCTCTTGGGATAGACAGATCCCAGCAGGCTCTCAGTGCAGTAGTTTCTTTCCCCTTTTAATGGATTTTCTTTTTCACTATCTTTGTATCATCCTCCCAGACCTCAAGCCCTCCAAAAGCAATTATCACGCCC
This sequence comes from Lerista edwardsae, assembly GCA_029204185.1. Taxonomy (NCBI): domain Eukaryota; kingdom Metazoa; phylum Chordata; class Lepidosauria; order Squamata; family Scincidae; genus Lerista; species Lerista edwardsae. The sequence continues at coordinate 2,968,316 of JAJKFI010000057.1, read as the reverse complement.
ATGAAAACGTGATAGATGAAACTGTGTGCCCAAAAGCTGTGTGTTATACCTGTCAGAATCCAAGCATTGGGGAAGAGAGCCACTGCTCACAGTCCAGTAGTTCGTTTGGCTCCTGCATGCGCAGTGGAAATCGATAGGAGCCGATGACACACAGGGTGTCACAGATCCTTCATTTTTGTTGCCTGGCCTTGCTGCACTTGCCTGACCACAACAGCAACTTCATGACAGACATGGGAATTCTTTCTGATATCTGGAGAAGGGGATCAAGGGAGCCTCCATGTCTTTGCAAACATGCAGAGAAAGAAATCTGCTGTTGCCACTCTGCTGCAATGTTCTTTCAGCTTCAATGTACTAGAAAACGAACAGTGAAAACTCAAATTACAGTGCAGGTGACAAAAGGCTGTCAGGCATTTAGGGAAGGCTCCAAGGCAGAAGGATTGTCCACTCCCTATTTTCCTGAGCAGAGAAAGGTTTAGGGGCAATGGTATGCAGCTTTGGTTTCCTTTGGGGATGAGAGCACTGGAGAGACTAGCATTTTTGGTAATATTTCTTTTATTATCAGATATATAAGTACAGCATAAGAGGAAATGAAGGCTAGGCATTCCTACAAAGCTACGGATTTGCTACCCCACTTTTTCATATGCTTCTTGTATTTACTCATTTTGTACCCTGCTATTCCCTGAAGGAATTCCCTGAAGGAATCCTCCTTCTTGGGAGGAAAGCAATGGCGAACCTAGACAACTTAATAAAAAGCCGAGACATCACCCTGCCAACCCAGGTTCGCATCGTCAAAGCGATGGTTTTCCCAGTAGCAATGTATGGATGTGAGAGCTGGACCATAAGAAAGGCAGAGCGCCGAAGAATAGATGCTTTCAAATTATGGTGTTGGAGAAGACTCTTGAGAGTCCCCTGGACTGCAAGGAGATCCAATCGGTCAATCCTCCAGGAAGTCAAGCCTGTTTGCTCCCTGGAAGGACAAATCCTGAAGCTGAAGCTCAAGTACTTTGGCCACCTCATGAGAAGAGAGGACTTTTTAGAAAAGACCCTCATGCTGGGAAAGATGGAAGGCAGAAGGAGAAGGGGGCGGCAGAGGATGAGATGGTTAGACAGTGCCACCGAAGCGAAGAACATGAAATTGGGCGAACTCTGGAAGCTAGTGGAGGACAGGGAGGCCTGGCATGCTGTGGTCCAGGGGGTTGCAAAGAGTTGGACACGACTTAGCAACTGAACAACAACAACAAATTCCCTGAAGGGCACCCCAAGTGCCTTATAGAGGCATAAAAACACATTGAGAGCGCAATCCTACCTTATGCCGGCCTAGCAAGTAAGACCAACATAGCAGGGCCATATCCACAGGCTCATTCGGAGGCAGCAGCAGCAACGTGCAGGACAAGAGGAGGTTTTCCCCTTGACCCGCGTAAGCCCCAGTCACCCCTATGGGCCAGGTTGGATCTGCGCCGGCAAAAGAGCAGGCGCAGAGGAACGTGCATGGGAGCAGCACAAATCGGGGCTGCCATGGCTGGGAAACAATGTTAGGATATGGCACTATGTTCATCCTGCGTCCCAACCGCATCATAACCGATGTCTCCGCCCGCTGCACCGCCCAGTTACGCCCCCAAATGCCTCTGGAATGCCCTCGCAGAGACCCTGCGCTGACCAAGCGACGCTGGCGCTCAACTGGCACACAGCCGGCGCTGCTACCAGTTGCGGCAGTGCCCCAGTTTTGGCACTGCCGCTTGCACTGGCCAAGCACCATAGCGCCAATGCGGACGCGCTTTATAGCATGTTCGTGACAGCCAGAGGCAGATCTAAGGGAGGGCAGAGCTCTAAGTTTTGCAAGAAGCCTCACCTTGCAGTGGAAATCACTCCTCTCCTGCACCATTTTAGCCAATCCTCACAGGGAACAGCAACATCTTGGCGTTGCTTACTGGCAACAGCAGCAAGGGAGAGGAGGGATTTACATGACAGGGTAAGGCTTCTTGCAACACTTAGAGCTCTGCCCTCCCTGTAGATCCGCCTCTGGCGACAGCGTTCAGCCAGCACAAGAGTGCAGCACTGGCGCTAAGGGGGGTATAGGATTGTGCTGTGAGAGTGATAAATCATATCAGTGATATATCAAGATAGTTCCAAAACAACACCAGGGATCTAAAGGGATGCCCTGCGCCCCAACGTTTCAGCCAATTCATAGCTGACTACCTCTTGCACACGTGCGGCCTCTCCCTTAGGTTGAGGAGGAGGTACCATCTTCCCCATCTTCTAGCTCTAATGCTTGTCATCACAGGTTACAGGCAGGCCATGATGGGTATGTGCAACCTCCTGGTTTTAGAGGTAGGCTGTCTCTGAATGCCAGATGCAGGGGACTGGCAGCGAGATGCAGATCTCTTGTTGACTTGTGTGCTCCCTGAGGCATCTGGTGGGCCACTGTGAGGTACAGGAAGCTGGACTAAAATTTCTTTTTTTATATTTTTTATGTAATGCATATCCATAAAAGCAATGATCTCTTTAGGGTATTTTCTTTGCTTCTAGAGGTGTTTCACTTTCCCATGGCAACACTAGAGATAACAAGTGCCGTCCTCAGCAGTTTGGTTGACAGTCTCCTGACTCAGAATGGTGCCTTAGCAGGTACTAGGTGGTGGGGTGGGGTTTTTTTTGCTTGTTTAATTTCATAAAGTGCAGGTGGGTCTGTTTGGTGTTGCCAAGATATGGTCTAAAATAATCTGTGCAGAACATGGCCTACAGAGGACGGACAACGTTGATTAATGGTATTCGCGGTTTATCTCCCAGCTCCTTTCCTCAGTGCCTCAGTGCCTGATGTGAAAGGTTCATCATCGCCCATGTATTGTGCAGTTGCCTGCCTTTGATGGATGGAAAGAGGTGAACGGGGCAATCTGTCGTCTTGAAACTCATAATCAACAGGATGGACGGTCCTGTAGGATATGTGTCAGCTTGGAAGTTCTTGCCTTCTGGACACCAAGGACCTTGAGACTGACTAGCTTAATAAAAGCTCCTTTACAATCAGTTTAATACAGTTCCACGAGACAGCTGCATTGTCTGGCTCGTGCTTGTTTTCTCATATTTGGTACCTGTCTGGGTGGAGGTGTGTGTCTAGCGATGTGGTTGAACTCCAAAAATAGATGGCGCAAAATATGAATTTGTTTCCTAGTTCGTGGCACTTCAGTGTATTGCGTACTAAACTCCCTTGCCCTGAGATTCCCCCACTCAGCACCTCAGTTCTCAGGGGTCTTTGTGAGTGCACACATGCACAGAAAAATTGCGAGGCCGTTTTGGAAGGCTTGAAAAACATGTTCACTTCCACCCCGCCCAGCTTTCAGTTCTGACACTTGCAATTAGCTACAATTTGAGCTAAGGGAGATCCCCCAACCCACTTTTTAACAATTAAGGGTGCAATCCTAAACTGGAGTTAGGCTGGCACAGTTAGGCCAGCAAAGTTTGGCCGGCACAAGGGACATCGTAAAGTGCGTTTGCACCACTCTCGGAGTCAGGGAGGATGGCGCAAGTCTGTGTGCTGGCCTCTCTGACTCCGAGTGGTCCAAACATACTTTACGATGTCCCTTGTGCCGGCCAAACTTTGCTGGCCTAACTGTGCCGGCCTAACTCCAGGTTAGGATTGCGCCCTAAGGGTGTGAAAAATTAATGGAGATTGGGAAGAGAGATTCCTTTGAAAAACAGTGCACATGAATTTCACAAACAGCCTCAGGGTGCAATTCTAACTTGCCTGGGGTAAGGGCAATGTAGCTCCAGTGGTAAGGGAACAAACATTTAAACATTTTGTTAACTTGAGTAGGCCTCCATGACTATTGCTCCTCTGCAGAATGCAGAACAGGCCCTATTGGCATAGTGCTATGTCAGTGCTAGAAAGTGGGTTAGGATTGAGTCCTCAGTCTCATTTTGCACCCCAATATTCAATATTTGACCAAAGTTTTTTGTGGTCTTCAGAAGGGAGTATTCATCTAGGCAGGGCCGGCTCTAGGAGTGGCGGGGCCCAATGCAGGGCATTCCTGTGGGGCCCCACACCCCCCCCGACAGGGCTCCTCACTCACCAAGAAGAGCACTTGTGGTGCCACACACAAAGTGTGGCACCTGGAAATAGTTGGTGGTGACAGGAGGACGTCACTGCCAATTGCTTCCAGGAGGCCCATTTTGGGCACTTCAGAAGCTGGGGCAGCTGAGAGGGCCCAAGGTAAAGCTGCTCTGCTGGCCCCACTGTCCTGCAATCCTAAAGAACTGACTGCAGCAGCAAGCAATATGCTCACTGCACTAGTGTGGGGCCCCCCAAAGCGCGGGGCCCGATGTGATGGCATTGGTCACATTGACTTAAGGCCGGCCCTGCATCTAGGTCAGATTGACTTATGACATTGGAAAATGGATGGATCTGACTTCTGCAAGTACACCTCACTTGCTGCAGTTGCATGAGCTCTGGAGCTATGTTGCTTGTTAGGCATCTGTGCACCTGCTCTCTGCTTGGGGCTCAGTGGTGTGGCTTATATAGGTTGGTCCTATACAAAACATCCAATATTTTGTCCTAATCTTGCTTGCTGTCAGGGATGTTTCACGGTTGTGCAATTGCTGCATCCAAGAAAGCCAGTTTGTATTCCAGCAGTGTCCTTTGATTACATCACAATGATGTCACTTCCTGCTTGAGGAAGTCACTTCCAGCTACGACATCACTTCCAGGTTAATGACATCACTTCTGGTGGGTCCCAACGCAAGTTTCATTCCATAAAGTGGGTCCCGGTCTAAAAAGTTTGAGAACCACTGAGCTATGCCATTGCGCTTATGCCAAGGGTTAGTAACCCGCATCTCTCGTTATTTGCAGCCTCCGGCCTCTCTTCTTCGCCGTCGACCCCAACGCAAGCGACCAAGCAGCCCACGTTTCCTCTGGAGTCCTACAAGCATGAGCCGGAGAGGCTAGAAGCACGGATCCACTCGTCCCCGTCTCCCCCGGACACCGGCCAGCGATTCTGCCTGCCCCAGGGGCAAAGTGTGGCCAAGCCCCGCTCCACTGCGCTCACCTTCTGCGCCACCTCCAAAGCAGTAAGTATGGATTGCTTGAGCTTCTGCACAAAACAGGAAGGCTTGTGTGGGGGTACAACTTCACATGCAGATAGTGCTGCTTTCAGCTGTTCACAGGCCCAATATACTGTACACTTTGTTGTTGTTCAGTCGCTAAGTCATGCCCGACTCTTCGCGACCCCCTGGACCACAGCACGCCAGGCCTCCCTGTCCTCCACTAGCTTCCGGAGTTCGCCCAATTTCATGTTCATCGCTTCGGTGACACTGTCTAACCATCTCTAACCATTTTCTGGAAGAAAAGTCCATCGTGGGCTATAGGCAATGATGGGATGTAACCTCCTTACATTAGTAGTAGTCTACTTCAGAGTACTGGGTGAAAGGGAGTGGCAACGGGATCCAAGCATCTTGTTGTCTCATGCCTCCCTGGGGCACCTGGTGGGCCACTGTGAGATACAGGAAGCTGGACTAGATGGGCCTTTGGCCTGATCAAGCAGGGCTCTTCTTATGTTCTTATGTTCTTATCTCATCCTCTGCCGCCCCCTTCTCCTTTTGCCTTCCGTCTTTCCCAGCATGAGGGTCTTTTCTAAAGAGTCCTCTCTTCTCATGAGGTGGCCAAAGTATTGGAGCTTCAGCTTCAATTCTGTACACTGTCTTCTTATAAATCCTTTCCAGAGCCCTGAAATTTGCCCAGGGGTTGGAACGGACAAGTTGGGAAAGCCCGTTCTTGTACAGTGGCATTCCTAGAGGGAATGAAAAATGCTATGTTTTGCAGGAGCCTTCACAAACGGCTGTGAAGGTGAGGGGAGAGGGGTCGCTTTACCAAGGAGCTCAGGCTCCTGCAAAACCCGTGAATAGCTGAATGGCAAATTTGGAGAGCTGTGAATGGCTGTGAAAATGAGGGGGAGGGGCCGCTTTACCCCAGAGCTCAGGCCCCTGCAAAACTTAGCATTTTGCCCCCCCTCTAGGAATGCCACCACTGTTGCCAACTCAGCACTACCACACCTATGTGAAAGCACCAGAAAGGACAGGCTGTGTCTACACAAAAGTGCTGTTGTGGCCGTCGGCAAGTTGGATTGCCTGTAAGTCAGGGACCCAGGGTACATCTGGAGGAAAGCTTCCAACCTCAACCTGACGTGGTTGTCCTCTGCAGATGGTGATTCTGCAGCACCATGGAAAAGCATTCAGAAACATTATCCTTCACCTCCTGCAGTCTAGCTCAGTACAGCACAGCCTCTGCTATGTGTGTATTCTGTACCCAAGCAAAATCAGTGCAAGAGCATTGTAGAGAGTCATTTTGAATGGGAAATGTGGAAGTCAGCAAAAGGTAGGATTGAGCCAAATTTGGGAAGGTGGGAGGGTTATGGGGGGGGGGAGCAAAACTGCCACTATTCAGCTTCCCTGATTAAATGCTCCTGCTTGTTTTGCCACAACTTGGCTCCTTCTGCGGGCTGAGGGCCAGCATCTTTTGACCCCTGCAGTTCTTCTGAGGACAGTGCTAAGTCATCATGCAGCGTTGTTCCTGGGGGGAATTGTGTCGGAGTGTGTGTGGTGTTGTGGGGGGAGATGGCAGCCATCAGTTGCTGGGAAGACTGGTTTAGGCACTTCTGCCTTCTCAGAATATCCAAAATGCCCGCCCACCCCCATTTCATTCTTTGCAAAGTAGAGTTGTGAATTGGGGGGGGGGCATAGGGTTTTGACAACTCCTGTAAATGAGCCATTGTTTGCTACAGGATAGGGAGGCAAAGCAGTTCCTCAGAGGATCGCAGCTGACAGCACCAGCAAGGAGAGATTTGCTGCTGCAGCCCCAGCAATTTCTCACATCCTGGGTTGTGGGACCTGCCAGGTGATCAGGGTCTGGGTGAAAGCCACACACCAGGCAGAGCAATTGCCTCAAAACTGGGGAGTTCAGATGGGGAAGTCAAGGCGAGCAGCTCTGTCTGCCGGGGGACAGTCAAGGAAATAAAAGCTTCAGCTGGGCTGGGTGCATCTGATCATGGCAGCAGCACAGATTTTGGTGCGGGTGTTTGATACAGAATTGAGCACCTCGTCTCTCCTAGCTTTTTTCTTTAAAGCAGAGGCAAATTTCAGGTGCTTAAGGGCACAATCCTAATCAGCTTTCCAGCATTGACTCTCTGTGCCAGCAGAGGCAGATCTAAGGGAGGGCAAAGCTCTAAGTCTTGCAAGAAGCCTTACCTTGCAGTGGAAATCACTCCTCTCCTGCACCGTTTTAGCCAGTCCTCACAGGGAAAAGCAACATCTTGGCGTTGCTTACTGGCTACAGCAGCAAGGGAGAGGCGGGATTTACATGACAGGGTAAGGCTCCTCGCAAAACTTAGAGCTCTGCCCTCCCTGTAGATCCACCTCTTTGTGCCAGTGGGGCATGTGCTGCATCCTGCAGTTGGGGGCAGTCATGGATATTTGTTCCCTCGCCAAGGAGCTGCTTTGCCTTGCCCCAGTACTGAAAAGTTGGTTAGGGTTGCGCGGCGCCCTAAAATTGCAAAGAAGACATGAAAGCGTGGGGACAGTGCCTAAAATGCAGAAGTCAGGGAGTAGAGCAGAATTGCAGCCCTTTGCCTGTGGGAAGATATTCCATTCAGTGTTTATTGAGAGTTCTGCTTGTTTTAGTAGGGCATAGTTCAGACCTGATCAGGTACGTGTGGTCTGGGTGGGGCAGGCGAGGCAGAACTGCCCTACTGTAGTTCTTTGAAAAATGCCTCCACTGCTGCTGCAGTGGCTGTGATCCTGCAAATACTTACAAACCATGGGCTTCAGCTGCTCAGAGCCGGTGGGTGGTAAGTGTTTGCATGATCACAGCAGTGGGGGCACTTTTGAAAGAACTCCAGTGGGGCAGTCCTGCCTCACCTGCCATACCTGCACCTCAAATTGCTGGACCTGACCAGTGTTGAGTAGTGAGTGGGTGGGGGGCAAGGCAAGCCCAGAAGCCTTACCTTGCTGTGTAAATTGCTCCTCTCCCTTCCTGCCATAGCCAGTAAGCAATGGTGTTGCTTTCCCCATGAGGATTGGCTACAACAGCAAAGGACAGGAGCGATTTACACTGCAAAGTAAGGCTCCCTGCAAAACTTAGTGCTCCCCCCACCCCGCTGTAGGGATGCTACTGCCCATGCTACACCAACTCATGCTTCTGATTGATTCCAGTATTTGCTACTCTGTATGTTTTGTCCAGGGGGCCCTGCAGATTGAAATAGTGTGATCTGCTTTTAGGATTGCCAACTTTTATTGCTAGCCCTGCTCCTATGCCTTCGACAGTGGCCTGATATGGAGAAAGCAATGAAGAGGCCAAGTCTATGCATGTTTGTTCAGAAGTGAATCCCACTGATTACAATGGGAATTACTCCCTTTTAAATGTGCATAGGATTGCAGCCCAAGTGAAGCTTTTCCTGTCTTAGAGATAAAAGGTGGGAGACTTGTCAAGGATCAGGTTGCAGTTAAAAGTACAGGTGCACGTCAGTAAAAAGCAATAAAGAGTGGATACCCTAAATCCGAATGTTCCTGGGGAGAGCCAACATCTCTTTTCTTAGCAGCAGTTTGCAAAGATGGTGGTGCTTTGAAAACAGGTTTTTTTCATCGTGCTTGTTTTAAAACAGGCATAGGAGGCCTTTAAGGGAAAAAAAAGGTGATCTAGCCGCAGGAAATACAGCTCTGCCTGTGAGATGGCTGGCCTGCCCCTGGCTGTGCCCTGATCACCTTTTTCATTGGCTAATTCAGTTATTCTCAGTTTTCTGGAGCCTGCCTGGATTGCTGGTGAATCTGCCAGTGAGGGGCGCAGCAATGATTTATGGCCTTGGATGGCGTTTGCTTTACTGCATTAACACTTCAGTTCCTCTGTGGCAGAAGAACGTACATGTTTCCACAATGCACCTGTTGCAACCTGGAGATTTGCTCTTTGCCTTTAAATCTACCAATGAAGCTCACTAGTGGCAGCTTGTGTGGTGCACCTGGAGGCCTCCCTATAACTGAGCGAGGAGGAGGAGGGCAGGGTGGCAATAATGGGCGGAACTCTGGCTGGCGAAGTCATGACTGGGGCATCCTCAGTGCTTCTGAAGGTAAAATGTGAATCTCTGGGTTCTTTATTCACAGCCATCAATGATCAGTTTAAGGTCCCTGAACCTAACAGTTCCCCTATTTTCCTGCTCGGCTTCCCTACCTTTTCTGCTATATGATATGACTGCAGTTCTCCATACTGCAGCAGAGCAAAGAAGTTGCAAGAAGCAAACAGAAGAAGCCACACAAAATGGGCAGTTCTAACTCTAAAACAGAAAGCTCTGGGTTGCAGCCTGCCAGCTCTAATTTTGCTGAAATGTGTGCATGTTGATCTATAAGACGACACTTTAATTGCTCTTGTTATCTGCAGAATTAAATGTCTCAACAGAAGGTTCGCTAGCTGTGTTTCATAGGGGCACATGCAAGTGGTTTGTTTTCTCTCCCCCCCCCTCCCCCAACGCTCTATGAGATGGCAATTTATACTTTGACTCCTTTTTGTTTGAACTGCCTGACCTTCAGGTGGTAGTTGGAGGCTGGTGATGTAACTTCTCTCTCGTGCCGCATTACCAACTCCGAGTGGAATGTGGAGAGGTAGTAAATGTAACGGTGATGTTTCCCTGGCTTCCGTTTTGCCTTGTTGGTTTCTTCTTAAGTGGAATGTAACGCAGTGTTCTTGATATTGCTGTTTTTTCATTCCTTTTTGTGTCTTTATGGTCTGGATAGGATGTAGCTGGCTGTGTTCCAGGTATTGCACAGCTCTGCTTGTCTGCAGGGGATAGCCAGGACCTTTTCCCTTCCAGTGCAAAATTATACGTATATAGGTGAAGTGTCCCTTTGTGTACAGTATGGGTGAAGTGTCCTTGTTTATCCTCCCCAGAATTGGGAATTCTCATCGCTTATTGCAAAGCGAAGGGGGATTTTTCATTCAGGAAAGCCCAAATTCATTCAGATTGGTTGACCCAATCTGCCTGGAAGTCCTACCCCAGCTCCGTTGAAACTACTGTACTGGAAGGTTGTAAAAGAACACAACTTTTTATAATTTGCAAAGCTTAATGTGGCTTGCATTGGAGGAAGCCTTGGGGGATGGCAACCAGTCGCAGTTTGGTCTTTATTCAGTGGTGTCATCTAAATGATTTAAGAACAGGTACTCACTTTTGATTGGCATGTGTCGGGACTCCGCCCACCGGAAGTGACGTCATAAGCCGGAAGTGATGTCGTGGCAGGAAGGGACATGAAAAAAGCCCTTTTTGAGGCCTCAGATGATTTTAAACTGACCCAACAGTTGCAACAGTATTCCACAGCACCCCCAGAACATGTGAAGGAGGCCTGGCATCATGTTAAAACCCCAGAGCAACTCATTTTTCAGTGGCAAGGAAAGGAAAGGCTCCGCTCGCTGCCTGCCTGCCTGCCTGGCTCTGAGAACATGCAGGCAACTCAAACATGCAGGAAATTCAAACGTTGCAGAGGGCGGAGTCGACGAGTGGGCAGGCGAATGGGTGGGGCCAGCTGTAATCCTAGAAACGGGTACTCGCGTACCCCCTGCATGACATCACTGTCTTTATTCCAATAGAATGCTGACTGCACCTCCAAAACAAGGGAGCAAAGCATAGTTTGGTCCAGGTTGCATCCACAGTCTTTCACTCCAGTATTATGCATGTTGGTGTGATGCACTTTGTTCATAGCCTCTTTTTTTTTCCTCATTAGTTTGATGTACAAAAGTATATTGGATCACATTAATGGCTTCCAGCAAATTCAACGTGACTAAAAGCTGTGGCAAAGCAGTGAAAACAGCAGAATGTGACACATCAAGGGCCAAACAATACAATGCTAAATGCCTCGATGTGTAGTTGTGGGTTTAAAGCTACTTATGTGTAGCAGCCACGCAGGGCTGCAGTTTGGAGTGGGAGCTGGGACTTACTACAGTGGCACAGTGAGGGTTAATTTCTTATTTGCAGAGGTGATTTTGGGTAGGAAAACATGGTAAAGAGTAGTACACCTTTTGTGCTGTGGTCCTGATCCCACACTGATGGCTGCTATGTACAAGTAGATTTATACCTGCCACCGTACACTGATGAGTTCATGTCTGTCTCCTATACTCTGGCCCTAAAAGCATGTCTCCATGGGTTTTCAGAACCTCTCGGTTAATGGGAAGAGAGGGAAGACCACTGGGGTCTGCCCAGGGATGGCATTCAAAAGTAGCAGCGTTGCCACAGAAAATGCCTAGCCCTTAGTAAACTGCCCATCTTATTTCCAGTAGTGGTGGAGAAGCGAACAGGATGTCTGAAGCACTGTAAATATTGTATGTTTAAGGGTTGCAACCAGTGATGTCATTCAGGGGGAACGGACCAGAACGGGCGTTCCGGATCCTAATTGGCTCCATGGCTGGTTCTGGGTTCCCGACAAGTGCCAATCAAAAGTGAGTTCCTGTTCCTAAATCATTTGAATGACACCACTGGTTAGCGGAGGTATAGGCTCATGTTTGGCTTTTTCCTTAATTAACCAACCTAATAATGGCTTGTGTTGGAAATCAAAGTCGTCATTCCACAAATTTCAAGATCTGATGCGGCTCTAGATGTTGTTGTTAATATGAAGGGTGGTGACAGTTTTCCATGAGTCTTTGGTGCTTGCAAAAATAGTCCCTTTCCCTCTCTCCTCGTGTTTTTCCTGCCTTTGACTCCCTTGTTTGCTGTCGTTCTTTGACTCTTCTTTCCTTGCAACTGCCCTACTCAGTTAATTAGTGCGTAGACCACACACTTTCTCCAGACCTTCGATTTTGTGGCAGCAGGGCATAGGCATAATCAGTACAATTATATTCCCGAGGGTGTTCCAGTTTCATGGAAGATTCCCCCCCCCAAACTAGGCTGTATTGCAAGGGTTCTCAAACGTTTTAGCACCAGGACCCACCTTTTAGAATGAGGATCTGTCTGGGACCCACCAGAAGTGTTTTCGTGGCTGGAAATGCCGTCATTGTGACACCAGAGCTTTCTGCTTTCCTGGGATTGCAACAATAAATTGGATTATTTCTCAGCCATTTTCCAAGAGCAAAGTGATCAGAAAGAAAAAAAAGCCTATTTACAACCTTGACACAACAAAACAACCACACAGCCCTCCCCTTTTCCAGCACCCCGTCTTTTCAATACGGCTGCCCTAGGTGCTTTGTGACCCACCTGAAATTGGCTTGCGGCCAGTGGTGGGATTCAGGGGGTTCGCCCAAGTTCTATAGAACCGGTTGTTAAATGGCCGGGCCCCGCCCACTCGCTTACCTCAGCTGGCTTTGGGTTTTTTTTTGCTCCGGCTATGATGTCATAGAACCGGTTGTTAATTTATTTGAATCCCACCACTGCTTGCAGCCCGCTGGTAAGTCCTGACCCACAGTTTGAGAACCACTGTTCTAATCTCTTCTGCACCCCTGAAAGCTCCACGCTGAGGCTGTTTCCCTCATCAGGTAGCATTTGTTCCAAAAAAAAAAAAAAGACTCCAGCTTGTGATCTGATGACCTCTTTAAAGGAAACTTGGTTCTTTGGGGGAGGTGGGGTGTGTGCTGTTGTTGGTAAGGGTGCAGAAATCCATGCTTGAAGTGGCCAGACGTTGCTGACTCAGCATTAATATTTATGTATGTGGAGTGGACCCATACAGAACGGGGGATTGCTAGCCCCTACTGTCTCTCTTCTTGGTCGGTGGCCAATGCTTTGCCCTTGGTACCTCTTAAAAATATAATAGCATTTTGTCCAGTCTGGTTTTAAAGGTCTCCAGCGAGCTACTGTTTCCCTCTAGGAGTTTACTCTGCAGTCTAATGGATCTTAGTGGATCACAGCCAGCAATAAATGCTTAAACAGAACTGCCCATTGAAAGTACAGATGATGGTGTGAACACTCCTGCAGTTAGTTAAAGGCTGGTGCCAACGCTCTGTCTGGAAATAGCTATGACTAGGGCTTCATAATGTATTTTTTTTTTACCAGGCAACACTAAATAGCTTAAAAATCAGGTGAAATTTAGCAACTACTAGACCGTAATCAAGTTGAGGAATCTGAATGCCGTAGACATCAAATAGTCCACTTCCTTTTCATTTGTGTGGATTTTTGCTGGCATAGCAATGCATATGGAGTGTGTGTGTACTTGCTAACCCTATAAGGCAGGATTCTTCCCATAATTCAGGGAACTGCCTGCCAAAGTTGGATGAGTTTGGTGTGTTGCAGATATAGCGGGGGGGGGGGGGGCTGACAGTATTGGACTCAAAGTCCTGCACTGGTCCTCCCCTTGAGACAGGTGTGCCCCACTCCGTTCCTCATGGCCCATTTGGCACAGCCCCTGGTACCAAGTATGGGGAAGAGCGAGACCATGGCTGGTAGTTGAACCAGCATCTGACCTGCCTGGGCTCTTAATTCCTACGCGGCATCATGCCAGCTGAGCCACTTGGACTGGGTAGCTCTTCTCTGCCCCCTCCCACCACCCCCTGCCAAAAAAACAGGAGGAATAAAAGCTCTTTTAAAAGAGAAACTTTAATTGAAAAAAAAAACAAGACTGTAACAGGCCAAATTTGGTAATTGGAAAATCAGATGCTTTAAAAGCTGACTCATAACCAGGCTGGGAGCGTCTCGGCAGAGGAGTGGAAAACAATTCCTCCATGTGGGTGACTGAAGGGGACCCAATTCAGGCCCTGCCTTCACCCAGCCCTTATGCATCATTCTGCCCTGAATTTCCTGTCCTACAGATGGAAAATTCCGGGGCTATGGTGGTGGTTTACTTGCGTTTTTGGCTCTTCAGTTTTAGAGCAGCTTGTTATGGGGGTGCAAGGAAGTGAGACGATCAGCTAGGTGTTACTAGAGGACTGCAGTGTATAAATTATTCTGTTTGAGAACGACACAACATTAGGTAGCTTGCCAAGTTCTGTGAATATTTTATGCAAATAGTATTGTCTGGGAGGAAACGGGTGGACGAACCCGTTGGATGAACTAAAGTAGTTGTCTCAGAGGTGACCTTAATGCTGAAAAAGTTGCCTTTTCATAGCTTTAAGGCAGTGTTTCTAACTGTGGGTCGCAACCTGATATCGGGTGGGTTGCGGAAAGCTGAGAACAGCCATCTTGGAAGCTGCAGACCTTATTCTTACTATATTGCTTTGGTGTGTGTTAACAGTGTGAATGTTCAAGTGTGGGGTTTTAAAATTTTGTTTTTAATTCAGTGCTTGTACATCATATTTTGTCCTCATCATGCTTTCTGTCAGGGATGTTTCACAGTTGTGCAGTTGCTGCAGTCCAAGAACACCAGTTTGCATTCCAGGAATGTCATTTTATTATGTCACAGTGATGGCACTTCCTGCCTGATGATGTCAGTTTTGGCCATGACATGACTTCTGGTGGGTCCAGCACAAGTGCCACTCTAAAAAGTGGGTTCCTGGTCGAAAAGCTTGAGAGCCATTGCTTTAAGGTATAATATTGCCTGTAATTGTTGAAACCATCAGGATTATGCATGAGTCGCAAGCATTGATCTTAATAGGAGTTTAATTCTAGAAGTGAAAAGCCTTCTTTTCTTCCTGTTTGGCTTCCAAAACCTCCAATTTCTGACAACTGCAAAAGCAAAATAACAGATTTTTCCATACAAACACCTGCAAGATCTTGTAAATGAAGTATATGGGGGCAGCAAACGTTACACTGAATTCTAACTGGAAATGAAGGAAAAAACTCCCTACAGGAGTGTTGGGATGGCTTGTTGTCTGGAGGGAGAAGGAGCAGCATAGCATTTTGTAGGTCATAAGCAATAGTTGTTGCCCAATTAGTGACATTTAGGCTGGGTGCAAAACTAAGGAAGGAATAGTCTGTTCAAGGATCGCTTCAGAACAAGCTGTCTTCAGTACATCTGCTGAATAACCCAGCCAGATGGCTCTCCCACCCCACACTAGAGTGGAGGAAAAACCTTTGTGCCAGCCCCCTGTTCTGGATTGCACCAATTAATTGTAACTTTTATGGCTTGGGTCAGTTTGTAGTTCTACCTTTCCAATATGGGAAAGAAATGGAGCCCCATTCTCATCCTCATTGGCCACTTAGCTGTATACTAACAGGCCATTTCCACCTTCCATGGACTTGCTGTTCACTGTTCAGCAACCTGCAAGCCCTGCTTTAGGGTGCAATCCTGTCCAGCTTTCCAGCACTGATATAGCGGTGCCAATGGGGCATGTTCTGCATCCTGCAGTGGAGTAGTTGTCACGGAGGCCTGCATCTGCCAAGATGGTTGCTCCCAGCTTTCTTGATCCATGACCCACCTGACATCAGGCCACAACCCACCAAGTGGGTCTTGACCCACAGTTTGAGAAACACTGCTATAATGCATTGTGGGAAATGCTCTGGCTGTGTAATACTAGAATAGTGGCATGTTACATTGGCACGTGGTGGGAAAACAAGCATTTGTGACTCTTGGTGCTTTCAGAGTTGGTGCACCTTGATTTGCATTTAGATGGGAATTCCTTCTCATGGGTGTTTAGTCTGTTAAGCTTAAAAGAGGGAGGAGTATTTTTTTTTCCTTCTTCAAAAGTACGAAGTCCTTTTGGAGCAAATTTTGAATGGTAGTTGCATGGATTCTATTCCGAGTATTGTGTTGAAACAGACACTTCATTGCCTCCCCTGCTTGGACAGAGATGAAGAAGAGACATAGTTTTGCATCAAGGAACGGTCAACAGTTAATCAAGGGCAGCCACTGGCCTTCTGTGAAGTGCTTGAGTAACTTCGTGTCATGCAGACTCTGGCTTGAAGCGGGATTCTTCAGCCATAGCGGATTAATATGTAACCACTAGCATGACTCAAAACACCCCTGGCCTTTGGTGTAGTCTGGATTTTTGTAGTCTTAATGGAAGTTTTTTGTCGGATGTAAAACTTGATCAGTTTTTTTGAAAAGCAAGAGCAATAAGTAAATTGGGATAAGTGATATATTGATGTTTTGGAGCTTTTTAAAGCCTTTTTGAAGGTTTTTTTTTTTTTAAAGGATGGCAAGTTGATTGTTGCATTGTGGCTTCACACTCCCAACATTTTGTGGTTGAAAAAGGGGATGTGCTGCTTAACCAGGATAGCCAGCTCTCTAGGATGGACCTAGAATAGGAATCAATTGCCAGGTGACTGCTGAAAGCGATCCTAGCCATTTGAACAGGGCTTCCAGGAAAACGCATCTCCCAAGAATATCATCAGTCAGTTGGCAACCCTTACCTTTAATGTTCCTCTTCAGGTATCAAGGATCACTTTGCAAGCTCAACCTTCTATTGGACTCTGTTGGGGTGGGTAACACGCCAGCACACACCTCGCTCCCCCACCTCCAGTTCTTCGTATTGCCTGATGCAGCGCCCTAATCTTTGGCCCCTTCTTTTTTCTTTCTAGTGCAGTGCTTCTCAGACTGTGATGTGAACCACTTGGTGCGCACAGCCAGAGTCTGTCACAACCCTTGTCTCTGTCTGGCAGGACTCTCAAGTTGGGGTTCTAATATCTTCCCCTTTTTTTCTCTTGTTGGAGGGATACTATTTGCACCCCTACTGGCCAGCAAGTTTCAACTTTCCAAAAGAAATGGATATGGAAGATATGTATACTGTATATTAAGAATATCAAGTGTATTGGTACATGGTTGAAGGACCCTGCAGCTTAAACTCAAATTCTATTTACTGTTCAAGCACTTAGGTGGGACAAAAACCAGAGCCTGAAATTGACTGGTTTGCCGTGTTCTTTCATTTCAAAAGCACTCTAATGTTATTTGGTTTCAATCCATATATTACATCAAGTCGCCTTCATCTGATTGTAGCGAGACAGGAGAATCTTGGATTGTGGCACTGCGTCCTGGTTTTGTCTGCATCAGCATTTTCACTGAAGGCTCTTTTAATGTTGCCAGAAAAACTACCTCCACTCTCTAAAAGCAACAGCAGAGAAATGAAGCCAGGCTGTTTCTGTTTGGTGCGTCCTGAAATAAATGCATTTTTGTAAGTGGTGTAGCAAGATGCTACGTTTCCTATGACTGATAACACGCTTCCATTTAATACCCCAGTATACCAATAGACGCACAGAACGTTGTGGTAGAGTTGAAAGATGAGACGCAGCAGAATGAATGTGAGCCTGCATCTCATGCTGGACCCATTTTCTTTTGTGTTGAAATCTGTCCACTGGGGTTCCGTTCCGGACCCCACTGTGGGTACCTGAAACTAATCGGCGCTAATTGGTACAGACATACAGGAGGCTGACAGTTGGGGCCAGCACAGCTGGGAGGCAGGGGGCTTGAGGAGGCAGCGCTGTGCGGAGTGGCCCCCTGCCTGCCACTCCCCTCCGACCCACTGCCCTCCCACACACCTCAGCTGGTGCTCTGATCCTCTTCTTGCCTGCTGAGCTCGAGTAGGAGAGGAGGATTGGGCCAGCATCCTGCTCTCCCTCCAGCGTGTGCCATGAGCATTCACAGCAACGGTGCTGTAGGAAGAAGCAGAGGATGATCCTGTTGGGTTTGAGAGATCAAAACGGGATCGCTGCCTCCTTCACCTCTGCCTGCCTGTGTTCTAGCAGGCTGAGTGGAGCATGCTGGGAACTTCCAGCATGCTCCACTTGACCTTTTTGGACATAGTCAGGCTGGTGGTAGAGTCAGGCAGTGCTCCAAGTTTGCTCCACCCCCTCCTCAATTGCCCACCTGTCTTAAAGAGTTGTAGAAAGAGGAGGAGGTGGTGGCGGCGATGGCGGCAGAAGTAGCAAGGCATGTAAAAGGGTTTTTATAAAAAGTGGGAAGTTACTGGAGTGCACCTTGGCAGGAGCAAGGAATCTGCGCTGAGTTAGATAGCAGATGCACTTGGACCACCTCTGCTGACGATACTGTCTTGTATAATATGGAATGGGGTGATAGGACAACAAGAGGCAAATGCCCAGGACTCAAATGGCCTTTTCAGACTGCACCTCCTTATAGCGGAACAGGCTGGGTCTCCCTCTGAGCATTCTATTCCGTCATACCTTCCCCTGGAATGAAAAGTGGATTTAGTTGCTATTCTGAGGGATTGATTTTTTGGAATTATTTTTTAAAAGTGTCTTCTCTTTCCACCATTTAGGTTTTCAAGGCAGGTAATAAATACTTTAGCAGGTTTCAGTCAACGGGAGTAGGTGTCCCTGTGTAAATATTGCACCCTAAAACAAACAAGCCCTTTCCTGATGTGTGGTGTCTACTCTAGAGGCCATTCCAGCAGGTCAAAGAGCAAGCTCTCCCTCCTAGTACCCACGCCAGTGCCAACCTTGAAGTGGCACAGATAACGGTCTCCCAAGTATAAGGCCTGGACTGCTTCTGCCACACACTTCAACCTAAAGACAGCTGGCACAATGACCAGCATTTCAGTGAGAAGCCAACAAACCTGCCATCACAATCACCTGGTAAACCTGCCATCACAAACCTTTTTCTACTGCTTACATGGATACTGAGGGGTGATAAAGCCATTTTCATGTTTGCCCAACACTTACAGAATGAGCATTTCACTTAAATAATCTACAGCAGTGGTTCCCAAACTGTGAGTTGTTCCCAGTGGGTCACGAGCCAATTTTGGGTGGGTTGTTTGAAGCACCTAGAGCAGCCATATTGAAAACATGGAAAGAAGGGATGCTGGAAAGGGGGAGGCCTGTGTTGTTATTTTGCTTGTGTCAAGGTTGTAAACAGGATTTTCCTTTCTGATTGCTATTGGAGAATAGCTGAAAAAAATCCAATTTATTGCTGCACTCTCAGGAAAGCAGCAGACTCTGGCGTCACAATGATGGCACTTCCAGCCATGACATCGCTTCTGGTGGGTCCTAGGCAGATGGTCATTCTAAAAAGTGACTCCTGATGCTATAAAGTTTGAGAACCACTGATCTACAGTAAGATGGATTTCTAAGTTCTATTGTCAGAGTAAAACTCTTAATCCATATATCTTCCTCTCTTGAATCTTGACATTCTTACTGAATTGCAGGATAGAATCAGTGGTGTCATTCAAATGATTTAGGAACAGTAACTCACTTTTGAGTTCAAATTCAAATGTTGGGGAAAAAAACAAAAACAAAACCGGAAGCAGCCACGGAGCCCATTAGGATCCGGAACGCCCATTCTGGCCCGTTCCCCCTGAATGACATCACTGGATAGAATCCTACATTGCCTGGGAATAGCAAGTGAAATGGCAGTGGCAATGGCTTTCTGGCTTTTGCACTGCAACACCCACAGCCTCAGAGTGGTTTTTTGCCTAGTTTATACCCTTGCATCGTATAATCTTGCAACGTATCACTGCCAGACCAGGCCTGTTCCTCGCTTGAGAACTTGCTGCGCTTCAGCAGCCCTTGTTGCCCATCCAGTAGTCGGTATTCTCAGCATGGCCACTGTCACTCCTTCTGAAGCAGTATGTTTTGCGTCTTCCTAAGCCACGGTGGCTCTGCCGCCACAGCACAGCAAGGGGGAGAGAGTGGTTTCCGAGGAACATGAATGCTCCTATTGAAGTCCGGTTGCTGAGGGCAGACAGGAGTGGAGACGGCGGCTTCGGAGCCTTGCAAGAAAATGCTGGCTTAGTCTCTCAAAGGGAAAACCCCGCATACGACATATGTAACAGTCGGGTTCCTTCAGATCCAAATTGCAAGGGAAAGAAGATAGGCTCAGGAATACTCATTGAGAGCTTTATTCGTTTTGGTTTGCTGTCTCTGTTGCTTTCGTTTGACCATAGTGCTACAGGAGGAGGAACTGGGTTTTTGGAGTTCAATATTGGAGCAACTGCACATGCATGATATAATTTTAGATGGTCATCTCTTTATATCAGGCTAATAATCCTATAAACTGAAGTTCAGATAAGGGATGGGGCCCAGATTTTCTTTAGGCTAATAAGCCAGGAAAAGCACTGTTTTTTGATTATTCAAGTCAACCCAAGTAGAGCGCCCATTAAATTGTCTTAAATTCCGAAAGCCAACCCATAGGGAAATATGAAACTGCATTTTGATGAGATGTTCTGACTAGGACTATACTGTATAATGTAATTATTTGTCTGTGATTTGACCAATACCTGCTCTGGATCAGTCTTCCTTGTGATAAGCAACCGTCTATAGAAGGCCTATTTTTGTATGCTCTTGTTGGAATTGCCTATAACATGGGTCCATTCTTACGCATGCTTTCCATTTTGATCTTTTAGAACGGGGGGGGGGGTGTTGTATGTATACTTGTAAAACTGCAGAAGCCACCCTCCAGAGTGCTCTTCTTGCCAGATCTCTAATATGTCCAGGATCTGCCCCAAGTATTAAGCAAAAAAGAGAAACTTGAAAGAAACCCGACAATCTGCTCTTTATGGTGAAGGACACGAGAGATTCATGCTGCCATGGTGATGTCAGAGGCTGACTGACTCATGACAATGAAGGCACTAAATGCATCCCTGGGGGATTGGCAGGGGGGTTCCTCGGGGGGGGGGCTAGTGCAGAGCTTTGCCTGAGGGCCTTCGGTAGCAGGTGCTAAGGTTCCACGAAGTAGCGATATGTACCTCCTGGAGGAAGAAGCAAACAAGAATCTACCTTGTTGCTTCATATTTGAGCATAACACTCAGGATAATAATCTGGGCTGTCTCTCAATGGCTCAACTGAGTTGGCTGAGGATGCACGTTTCCACACTCTCCGCGCATGCCGTCCATATCGCTGGGGGTAAACACCAGCCAGGAGTTGCTTTTAATGTGGTGCACCGCTCTTGTGCACGGGGCAGTGAGTTGAAGAGAAGACCCCCACTGCTGTGCTACACGGACAGAAGAATGTTACTTTATACAGTATGCGAGGCATTCTTTTTTTGATGCGATGGGAGACTGTGGACGGTGATGGAGACCAAGGTGGGTGGGGGAGGGGGCATCTGAGTGACCTGCCTCAACTGCAAGGTGTTGGGGGGACCCCTGTGGCGTTCCATGAAGGAGGGTGGCAAAATGCTTGGCTTTGCAGGAGCCTGAGCGCCGGGCTAAAGCAGACTTTCCCCTTCACAGCCATTCGCGGCCGCGAATGCAGGAGAAAGTCTGCTTTAGCCCGGCGCTCAGGCTCCTGCAAAGCATTTTACCACGCTCTAGGAATGCCACTGGTGTCCCCAACACTTTGCACTACAGACACATCTAGGAACCTGACCTATACGTGGAGGAGCAATTGTGTGTTTGTGTGGGGAGTAGTTGACCCGAGGCCCTCTCCAATTGCCAGCCTCCCAGTTTGTCCATTTGTTGGGGGAGGGGGAGTGAGCCTCGCCCCCCCCCTAAGCGAAAGCAGTGGTGCATCCCGCCTTCAGGTGGTGCCCATGCAGGTGAAGGCACTCTGGCCGAGACCAATACCGAGGGAAAGGGGGGGGACGGAGGAGTCTGCCTCCGGTGTCGCCCCGCCTCCTAAAAAAAACAAAACAAAACTCGCCGCTCGAAACGGGGTCCGTCCTTCGGACTGGAGCAAGGAGTAGGACGCAACAAAGGTTTGACTGGGTGGCCTCATGGAAATAAGCCGGCCGGTTCTCTGCCTCATGTTCCCCCCCTAAAAGACAAAAGTGGTAACTGCCTTCTTTTCCTAGAGGCAGCCCAACCAGGGCGGGGGAGACCGCGGAAGTGTGGAACGTGCCACCGCGCTCCCCTCAAAGGGGGGGGAGTGAGGAACAGGGCGCGCGCAGGGGGGGAGCAGGGCCGCTTGGAACGCGCCAACGGCCCCCTGGCGCCCGTTGGTGGCTCCAACGGCCCCTCCTCGAGCCTTTGGCTGCTGTGAGGGGAGGGCGCGCGGAGTGCCCGGGCGGAGAAGGGGTTAAATTAGCGGCGGGGGGGGGGCCTGAGCCCAGCCTCCCTCGCGGCTCCTCCCCGCCTCAGCCAGTGCCCGTCCTCCGGCGCGCGGGAGGCATCGCTCAGCGAGCCGCTCTCGCCGGGCCGGACCGGACCGGGCCGTGTCCCGCCCCCCCCCGCTGCCGCCGCCTCCTCCTCCTCCTCTTCTCCCCCCTGCCCGGCGATGCCGCGGCGGGTCCGCTGAGCTCCGCGCCTGGATGCTGCTGATCGCGCCGTCTCTCTCTTGTGTCTCCCTCCCCGCCCTCCTGCAGGCAGCCCCCCCTCAGCCCCCGGCCGCCTCCGAAGGGATGCTGGAGAAACTGGAGCTCGAGGACGAAGGTAAGAGGAGGGGGCGACCCCCGACCGGGACGGCAAGTGCAGACGACCCCCCCCCCCACACACACACACGCACACGGGCCTGGCCGCGCCACCGCCCCTGGGAGGCTCCAGACCGCTCGGCGGGGAGGAGGGCGTGATCCTGCCTCTCGCGCTTGTGGGGGCAGGGAAGGGAGCGTGGGGGGGTTGGTTGGTGTAACCCTTGGGGGGGGGGGAAAGCACACTGATAATGCCTGCACCATTGTAGCCTCTGCATACACGGCGCTCTGAAAGAGCGAGAGCAGGATCCTGTTAGTCTTGCAAGACAATATCAAGTGTTGCAGGAGCCTGGGCTCCTGGGGAAAGCGGCCCCTTCCCTTCGTTTACCCAGGAGCTCAGGCTCCGGCAACACTTGATATTTCTTCCCCCCCCCCCAACTCGGAACAACACTAACCAAGAGCAGGAACCTGCCTCAAGGGGGACTGTAATATAACACAGGGGTGGTGGTGGTAGTGGAAAGGCGGCTGTGAATACTCTGCAAGCAGGTTAAAGTGTGCAGCAGGATCACGCAGGAATTTTCCAGACATGGGGGGATAGATGTGGGGCAAAGTCTTCCTGGAACGGTCAGCCCCAGCACCGCAGTACGGCGTTGTTGAGGTATAGTAAGGAAGGCTGTGATCCTGTGCTGTACTGTGCAAACCATTTTGGGATTAAGCCTCCTTGAGCATAATGGGGCTTCTGAGCAGGCAGGTCGAGGATTGCGCTGTGAGTGTGACTATTTGTACAGCTCTGTTGGTGTGTACAGCAAAAGGAAAAGTCCTTTTGGCCCTGGCTTCCAAGAGCTTGCTGTCTAAAATACTCCGTGATGCTATGGGATCCCACGGTAATGACTGCATTTAGGTATACAATGGCTGGATTTCAGCAGACGTAGCTTTTCTCTGCATGTCTCTGTTGTGACATGGCAAACTGCACTGGATTTTAAAAAAAAATCCTAGTCTAAAGACTGATGCCATGTGTTCTGACTGCCGTGGCAGTAATTCACCCTGCTAAATACCCAAATGTCTATTCTGATGGGTTGTATGAAATTGAGACGTGGGATGGAGCAAGCGCTTACATCATTGATGGGTATGGGGCACTTGGCTGCATTCTCAGAATGCCAGGTGGAAGTGAGTAGCAATAGGCTGCAGATGTCTCATGTGCTTTCTGGGGCATCTGGTGGGCCACTCTACTGTGACATTCAGGAAGCTGGATTAGATGGGTCTTTGGACTGACCCAGTGGGGCTCTTCTTATGTTCTTGTGCACAGACTGCAGTACCTACAGTCAGCCTCATAGAACCTGACACCTGGTCACACTGAAATGACCACCACATCTTTAAAAAGGTGGGTCCTTGGCTGTGGACAGCACACATTTCCATAGAATAAATGCATGTGGCCCTTTAGTCTCAGCAAACAGGCAGCTCCCAGTCCCATAAATTTCCCCTCAGTGAGTAGTCCTTTTGTTTTGAATGCACTCTGAGATAACACTGGTTTCACATGGTCATGTAAAAGCCCACTAAACGGGCAACCTTCCACTTGCATCGCAAAAATAGTATTCCTGGCATATGCACCTAGACAAGGCACCCCTTGTAATTATAGCCTTGTAAGGGGGACAGCTCATACCAATGATGCTGAATCAAAACTATATTAAAGGAAGGTGTTCTTCTGGAGCTGTGGTGTTGACATAATGGATGGTTATTGTGTGCTAATGGACTGTGATGTTTTGGAATAAGGCAGTGGTTCTCAAACATTTTAGCACCAGGACCCTCTTCTAGAATGACAAATCTGCCCAGGACCCACCGAGGGAGTGCTGTCATTGTGATGCCAGATATTGCTGTAAGTTGAGTTATTTTCTCAGCCATTTTCCATTGGCAAAGTGAATCAGAAAGAAAAAAAAAGCCTATTTACAACCTTGATGCAAGCCAAGTAATCACACAGCCCTTTCCAGTGTCCCATCTTCACATATTTTCAGTGATGGGTGCTCTAGGTACTATGTAACCTGCCTGAAATTGGCTTGCTCTAGTGGGTCCTGATCCACAGTTTGAGAAACACTGGAATAAGGGTCAGTCTAGCACCCTTAGCTTTGTCACCCTTGGAGGTCTTTAGAGCCCCTTGGGAGCAGACAGTCTTGTTGGTAGAGACACTTTCACCTATACCCTTGCAAAAACAATGCTCTAAAAGTGAAACAAGTGGATATCAAGCCTGGTAAAGCAAGCTGCCCTAGACCACATGTGCCTCTCTAGGAAACCCTTGCAAAACAAAGGTCTGCCTGCTTCTGGCTAGACAGTGTGCCCATCTTGTTCGACATAGCTGGGATAAAGTGGGGAACTGGAGAGATGTTTATAGTATTGAATTAAGGGATGCTGTTGAAATCGTAGCACAATAATTAGACGCTTCTTGTGCTCTGAAAAGAGAAGATCATGTTTAAATAGATTTAAGGATATTTACAGCTTGCCACAGCTGGGAGGGGTCTGGAAAGAAGGTTCTGTAAACAGTTTCCCCGCAGCAGTTCAGAAACCACCATGGCTGCTGGCTTTTGGTCTCTGGTGCCGTCATCTTGCCTCCTTTCTCTTGTATTGGGGAATTGGGATATACCAAAGCGTCAAAACCTGACTTAATGAGATCTTTTTTGGAACTAGGTTAGTGTGTGGGTAGCTCCGTATTTGCTTTGACAGAAGCTGGAATGTTTGTTCTTGCTTTCAACATAGGTTTGGAATAGCCTGTATACATTTGGTGCAGGCTGTTAGGCAAGACCCCTGTAGTATGCATTTCTTATTGAACTCACGAAACCAGTGTTTCCCAATCTGTAATGGGACCCACCAGTTGGTCGCAAGCCGATTATTTTTTTATAGGTTGCAAAAGGTTTTTGGAACAACTTTTAAAAAACTTGCAAGCACCTTTGCCCAAAGAAAATTGTTAACTGCAAATTGGTGGTATGAGGTAATCGTCATACCCCCAAATGAAACCCTTCACACCCCCTGTCTTCACGTCCCCTGAGTGATCAGTAAAACCACGATGGTTTTTTTTTTTTTAAAGATTTTCTGGGTTCAGGTTTTTGGCATAATTTCCAAAGCAATTCATGCTCAGCACCCAGGATAGTGCCTATAGAAACAGGTATGTAGACTTCCATAGGTTACCAGATGCAAGAGTTGCCTTCAGGTATGTGGAAACACCTTGAAATTTGTTCAAAGAGACATTTCTGCTTGGAGGTTTCCTGAAAATGTTGCAAAAATTGTGCACAATTCCTTTTTAAATGGTGCACAAACACATATATGGTATAAAATGGGTTTTGCGACCGCTGGAAAATCAGCTAACAACCCCCAGGTTGGGAACCACAGCAGTAAAGGGTTGGAGGAGCATTGAACTCCATTTCTTTGGAGAGTCTAGCAAAGTCTACACGCACATACAATACACAAGGTCTTTAGCAGCTTTGGGAACACAGGACCCTCGTTGTTGTTAACTCGTTAATAATAAATTTCTTTTGAGATTTCTTTTTGTCTAGTGGGTTGCAATAGATTGTCATTTAAAAAAATGTGTCCCGGTGCTAAAAAATTTGGGAAGCAGTACTGCACTAGACCACCTGCATAATGTTGCTGAAAGCTCTTTCAATGCAATCCTTATCTGGAAGTAAGTTCCATTGATGTCGTTGGGGCTTACTTATGAGTAGATATTCATTGGCTTGCACCGTAAATGATGTATTTAATCTTCAAGTTCTTGAAGTCTGCATTGTATTTTATAACGTTCACTTTTTAATAAGATGGCTAACTTTAACAAATGCTTTCTGTGTTCCTACTTATAGCTGACCTTTTATCAAAAATGTATCTTTCACAAAGGAGCCTTTTTTCTTTCCATTTTCCCCCAGTGCAGTTTATTGAACTTTTAGGAACTATGAGCAAAATAATTATCACTTTTTTTAAAGAAAATAATAATTTGCTCAAGGAGATTTTTTTCTGGGTCAATAACAAAGAACCTACACATTGTTGTGTATGTTTAGATGTTTTTCTACCATTTCCTTTGAAATACATGGTGAACTTGGATAACACTAAATATGGGAAGACTTTTGAGGTCATCCCATGACAAAGTAGCACGTCCAAATATGTTTGATTCTTGGACCACCTAATGAAAGACAAGCCTGATTTCCGAAGTCTGCTGCTTCCATGGTGGCACAAGAGATGTTAAAAAATATAGTACATGCTAAGTGGAGGCTTTTGCCAGAGGTTTCTTGCAACAGTTGTGATGAGGCTTGGAAAGAGTCACTTTTCATATACAGCTTTTTTCTGTTCGTTGCACAGCGACCCATGACGTTTGGGGTGGGGAAATACGGCACAGTGGCTTTGGTTGTGAACTAATATGTATACTGTTACCTTGGGGTTTCATGATTACCCGGAGTTTACATTTGAAATGGAACTATTATTGGCTTGTACGAAAAAATATTTACCTTACTCATAGTTGCCTTTTTGCAAGAAACAACATGAGCGTGTTCCTGAATGAGAAGGAAACAATAGGTGCCGGATCCCAGCTCCAGAGGAATTCCCCTGCTCTTCTCTCCCTGTCCCCTCCTTGAATACTGCTTTCGATCCTTCATGATCAAATGGACGTTTGCTTGCAAGTCTAGCCGTTGTCTGATGGTGAATGGAATGTATAGTCCTCCGAGATTTTTACAATCAGAGGTTCCGTGAGTTGCACTCTTACAAACACCTCAGGAGGTGCTGACTTCCAGTTTTTGTGCTCTGGCCCGCTTCCTCTTTTGTAAGAGAGGCCTTCTTTCATGCATGTTCCTGCTGTCCTTGCTGCTCTCCCAGTGCTTGCAGTGGGAGGAACTTCCTGCATGTAATGGAAGGATTTTGTCCTGGTAGAGGGCTCCTTCTCTGCCCCTGCCTCCTAGAAGAGTACCTAGCACTTGTCACTTCTTGAAGGATAGTGGAACATTCACCCTTCCTGGGGGCTTGTATTGGCTATCTTTAGTTATGGAAGCCCTGTAAGAAATCAAGATGCCTACTCACAACAGATAAATATATCAGCGATATTTTTCTATTATATTTTCTATTATATAGTTTATTGTTTAAAATAAAACTTCACAGTGGGATGCTTGTGAAAATAGCTGAAATCTGTGTTTGTTTAGGAACAGGTTACTGCCATAATCGGGACCAATGGTGCGAGTAGTATTGTAGCATTCCTATGATGGAGATCTACCCGAGTGAAAATGGGGTGAATTTATCTATCCCTGCTGCCTACCAGGATTCCAAGTGCAGTAGCTAGCAAGTTCTGTAGAGGAGGTGCTGTGTTGATTTATTGTGAGCCCATCCTTCTGCCCAGCCATCCTGTTGAACAAGTGCCTACCTTTGAGTGCATGTACCTAGTGGTACATGATTAAGACAGGTGTTGATGTTGACGTCCCCCCAGCTTGTAGTTCTAGGGGATTTCAGCATCCAGCCTGAGGCATGTGGCATCCCTGGCCCCTTGGGGCTCTCAACTCAATGGTAGCCATAGACCTGTCTTTAATATTTTGAGTTGCTACACATAGCAGGGTGCATACTCAATTTGGTATTCTTTTCCAGTTAGGAGAAAGGTGAGCTGGCTTGGGCATTTGATCCAGCAGAGGAAAGGCAGGGTATAAACCTTTGAAATTAGCTTCCACGCCTGCAAATGATAGATAGATCATATCATGGATAGATATGACTTGGAGCACTTAGCTTTCTGTACCTTGAACTCCCCACAGGAAGTATAGCCTATTAGAAAGGCCCAACCCCCAAAGACCGGTGAATCCTGAAGGATTCCTGGGGGAGTTTGTTATTGAGACATGCAAAATTATGCAGAGGATGGATAGAGTGGATGTTCTTTTCCCTCTCACAACACCAGAACTAGGGGACATCTACTGAAACTGAGCATTGGGAGAGTTAGAACAGACAAAAGAAAATATTTTTTATTTGGCTTGTAATTAGTCTGTGGAAGCTCCTTGCCAGAGGATGTGGTGATGGCGTCTGGCCTAGATGACTTTTGACAGATCTATGAAGGACAAGTCCCATCACAGGTTGGAAGCCATGATGGGTTTGTGCAACCCCCTGGTTTTAGAAGGAGGCTGCCTCAGAATGCCATATGCAAGGGAGTGGCAACAGGACGCAGGAAGCTTGTTCTGTGTGCTGCCTGAAGTATCTGGTGGACAACTGTGAGATACAGGAACCTGGATTAGATGGGCATTTGTCTTGATCCAGCAGGGCTCTTACGTTGTTATAGCCAGCACTGAAGCCCTAGTTGACATCTGTAATAGTGAGAAGACCTGCATTATAGATACAATTGTTCCCTCAGATTCTGTCTTCTCTCTCATAATGTTTAAAGTCTGTGTGACAGCTCTGGGTGAGGTTGTCCACAGTTTTCTGCTGTGGTACCATCAATATGCTGATGGTGCCCACCTCTATCTCAGCTTTTCATTTTTTCTTGGGAATGTTAAAATGCAAAAGATTGCTCGAACTACCGCACCATTGCACTCATTTCACATGCTAGCAAGGTCATGCTCAAAATCCTACAAGCTAGGCTTCAGCAGTATGTGAATCGAGAACTACCAGATGTACAAGCTGGTTTCCGAAGAGGCAGAGGAACTAGAGACCAAATTGCCAACATCCGCTGGATCATGGAGAAAGCCAGTTCCAGAAAAACATCTACCTCTGCTTCATTGACTGTGCTAAAGCATTTGATTGTGTGGATCACAACAAACTGTGGCAAGTTCTTGAAGAGATGGGAGTACCAGACCACCTTATCTGTCTTCTGAGAAACCTGTATGCGGGTCAGGGAAGCAACAGTTAGAACTGGACATGGAACAACCGACTGGTTTCAAATTGGGAAAGGAGTACGACAAGGCTGTATACTGTCACCCTGCTTATTTAACTTATATGCAGAGTACATCATGAGGAAGGCAGGGCTGGATGATTCACAAGCTGGAATCAAGATTGCTGGGAGAAATATCAACAACCTCAGATATACAGATGATACCACTCTAATGGCAGAAAGTGAGGAAGACCTCAAGAACCTTCTGATGAGGGTGAAAGAGGAGAGTGCCAAAACTGGCTTGAAGCTCAACATTAAAAAAACTAAGATCATGGCAACCACTCCCATCACTTCCTGGCAAATAGAAGGGGAAGAAATGGAAGCAGTGACAGACTTTATTTTCCTGGGCTCCAAGATCACCGCAGATGGTGACTGCAGCCATGAAATTAAAAGACGTTTACTTCTTGGGAGAAAAGCTATGGCGAACCTAGACAACTTAATCAAAAGCCGAGACATCACCCTGCCAACAAAGGTTCGCATAGTCAAAGCTATGGTTCAGGAAGTCAAGCCTGATTGCTCCCTGGAAGGACAAATCCTGAAGCTGAAGCTCAAGTACTTTGGCCACCTCATGAGGAGAGAGGACTCTTTAGAAAAGACCCTCATGCTGGGAAAGATGGAAGGTCAAAGGAGAAGCGGGCGGCAGAGGATGAGATGGTTAGATAGTGTTACCGAAGCAATGAGCACGAAATTGGGGGAACTCCGGAAGCTAGTGGAGGACAGGGAGGCCTGGCGTGCTATGGTCCATGGGGTCACGAAGAGTCGGACACGACTTAGCGACTGAACAACAACAAGCTGGTGTCTGAGCACAACGATGGACTGGCTATGGGCTAATAAGCTGAAACTGAATCCAGCAAAAAAAAAAAAAGGCAGGGGTGT
Source organism: Lerista edwardsae (assembly GCA_029204185.1). Classification (NCBI taxonomy): domain Eukaryota; kingdom Metazoa; phylum Chordata; class Lepidosauria; order Squamata; family Scincidae; genus Lerista; species Lerista edwardsae. The sequence continues at coordinate 2,938,477 of JAJKFI010000057.1, read as the reverse complement.
TGCTGAAGTTGGATGTTCATCTTGTTCTTGATAGGGGTGTGCTCCCTGTGAGATCCGATTCACAGTTTTGGTGAGCCTAGGGCGCATCTAGTTCAGCTTCTTATATCTCACAGCAGCCGATTGGGTGTCTCTGGGAGGACACAATGGTACCTGTATCCTGTTGCCACTCCCTTGCATTTGGCAGTCAGAGATAAGCTACCTCTAAAACCTCATTAAAAAGGTTTCATATAGTCATTGTGGCTTGCATCCATTGATGGACTTTTCCTCCATAAATCTGTCTAATCCCCTTTTAAAGGCCAGTGCTATCGCAGCATCCTGTGGCAAGTATTTTTTTTAATTGGTTATGTTTTGCTCAGAAGAATGTGAGCTGCCCAGAAGGTCTTTTAGGAGATGGAAATGCAGCATATGAATGTCTAGATCAGGACGGTCCAAGTTTTAACAGCGGGGGACCTGGTGTTGTCCTCAAGAGCTTAGACATGGAAGTAATTGATGAGAATGCGATGACGTCGCTGCCAATTACTCCTGGGTTCTGAGCCACTGTAGCAGATCGAGGAGAAGCAATAGGTGTGTTGGGGCTTCTCTGTCTCCCTGCTGTGCCATTCCTGCTTCTCCAAAGGAAAAGCCAGAAAGGTGTGGCAGGGAGATCAAGAAGCCACTGAAGCGGAGGAGGCTGTGGGTGATGGCTGAGGCAGGGCTTTTTGAGGACCGCCTGTGGTCTGCAGGCCTTGTGTTGGACCCATCTGGTCTAGATAAATACAATTATTGTAGATCGGAGTAGATTGTATTGGAGTGTCATTTCACAAATTGCCTTGGGGAAAGAATTGGATAATGTGTCTCTTTCTTGGCGTGGGACCCTTCAGTGTGTTAAAAGCTGCTCTTCTATGATGGACCTCTCCAGAATTTCTTCTAGTTCAGCATCACATATTCTCTGGGAGGAGGAAGAGGGGGTCCATTCGAGACCTCTGGGGTATGCCCCTCCCACACCAGGAGGCAGGGCTGGCAAACAGGTTTGAGGCACCTCCCTGTAGTCCGGCCCTGCCTCCCTAAGGGACAGGACGGGTGTTCGCTGAGCTCCATAGAGCCAGCGGTTTCTGAGGCAAATTTCTGTCTTGTGTAACTAGTTCTGCAGCAATGTTGGCTTGTGTCCATTTCTCATCGGCATAGCTTTAAGAACAAGAAGCCGTCGGCAGCATAGAAAACTGTGTTTGTACTGACTGGTGATTGGGGACAGACACACTCATTAAGCTGGATTTTTGCTATCAGAGTAATGCATTGTATAAATCCAAATTACTGTAGGAGGAAAGAGTCTGTAGGAAGTGCAGCCTTGTTTTTCTTATTGTTCTTATATTCCAACAAGTGCTGGAGCTTGTTACTAGTAAGTAGTTGTTGCCTTAAGCTAAAAACCTGCCTGGAAAAGTGGTTATGAATTCTTTAATGACAGATGACGTGTTTTCTATAACTAATTGTTTATGTAGTCTAAATATTAGTATAGAATTGAACAGATCTGATCCTGTTCACTGGAGTGCCTCATCTCCACAACATGCATGAAAGGCACCAATCAATTGCAGCAGCGGTAGCAAGCAAGTGGTGGCAAGGATACTGGTGGTCCCCTGTGTGTGTGTGTATGGGGACGACGACTAGCAGTTTACAAAGGAATAGAGGCTGGATAGATGTGGGAGGATGACCACAAGAGCAAGAGGCTCAGAAGCAGCAGTTGTATGAGCTGGCTCATATTGGTGGGAAAGGAGCATCCAGAAAAGAAAAACCCTAACCATAGAAGTGCTGGTGGTCATAACTAAGCATGTCCCAGTGAGCCCAGTCCATGATCAGAGGACCTCATCCAATGTTTCCCTACTTGGAGAGCCTCAAATCATATAGCAGATACCAAAGGGGTCCAAAGTGGAACTTGAGCTTGACAGAGAAGCCTAAGCTTAGTACAAAATATCCAGAAATTAGGAAAAACCAGAGTTCATATTTCTCTTCTGGGAGACTCATTCACTCTACTGTCTCGGGTGATGGCTCACTCAAGTGCAGTCACATGGGTCAATGCTGTATTAAAGTAACTGACTCATGCCTTTTATGTTGCTGAATACCACCAGCACCACATTCCATCCACCTACCACTTTTGCTGCTGGTTGTTCTTGCAGCAGGCTTTAGTTCATTCCCTGCCTTCTCCAAATCATGGTAGCCCAGCTTATCTTAATCACCATGCTAGCAGTATTTAGGAGCGGTTGTGAGGTCTCTGTATCGTTGGGACCTCTCGCTCGAGCTAGCGCTCTGGCGGCAAGGCTGTGGCCAAGTTACAAACACTGTACTGGGCGCCGGTGGGAAACCTCCCAACCTACACCCACTCCGGGGACCATCGGGAGCACATCTGAGGTGAGGGCGTCTTTCCTTCCTGCTAACTAGCAGCAGGACTGAGGGGAGGCTGAAGCAGTCATAGCTTTGATGAATGAAAGCTGCTGGAATGAGTTCTGACAGCACTGCAGAACAATGGGGATGCTTGCACAGGAGCTCTTGCGTGGTTCCTGTGCCTTTTAAGAACAGCATGACGGATTGGAGTATCCGGTCCTGGTTTCCCCTTCCCTGTGGCACCACACTGAGAAAAGTGGCACTTGGTACATTTCTGCAAAAGGGAACTGAAAAGACATAAATTGCTTGTGAATGGGTTTTGATGATACTCAGTTAGAACCGGAATTTGTACAGGGCAGCCTACAACCTATGAATGCCTATTGAAACATTTTGACCATTATCACTCAAGTAGCATGTTGCAACTGTTGTCTGTGTTTTCAGTCCTGCAGGCAGATGGGTGAGGAAGATAGCTGTGTGAAAGTGACTTATTCTGAATCGCACAGAATAATTCCACAGGAGAGCTGAACTGTACAGCAAGTATCTTGGCACAAGCCGTGATGCAACATGTGCCTTGTCAAGAGGATAATGTAAATACTAGTTAATTAATAACCAGAATAATTCCTCATAGAATATATCATTTCTTTTAGGTAGTTCATTTTTCTTTGGATATTTCCCAATAGGGCAGTTTAATTCACATTTGGAAGAAATCAATCATGTGGTCTGATGTCCCCTTTGTAGATGAGCAGTATTGCTTGGAAGGGGATGAGCAGTGGGCTGCTGTATAGACTTGTTGAGAGAGAGAGAGAGAGATCTGGTATCGGTCTTGGAAAGTCAAAGACATGATTCTTCAGTGGAAAGTAAAAGATGGGGGGGCAGTGGCGTTTCTACAGGGATGGCAAAGCTCTAAGTTTTGCAAGAAGCCTTACCTTGCAGTGGAAATCACTCCTCTCCTGCACCGTTTTAGCCAATCCTCACAGGGAAAAGCAACATCTTGGCGTTGCTTACTGGCTACAGCAGCAAGGGAGAGGAGGGATTTACATGACAGGGTAAGGCTTCTTGCAACACTTAGAGATTTGCCATCCCTGTAGAAACGCCTCGGGGGGGGGTGACAGGAAGAGCTTCATTCACTGAAGCTTTGTATTGTACCTAGCTCACGTTATTGAATGAACTGTGAGAAATATTGCTACTGAAGTAGCCCTACAAGATGGGGCCTGGTGGCAACAGAAAAATGACCAGAGACAGCAGGGTCCCAGGTCGGGGAGTTCAAAAATGGCACGTTTTTGTCCAATGGGTTGGAAAGTAAGAACAAAGTATGTGAAACTGTGCAGGAATAGCTGCAAACCAACCTAGCTCCCTCCCCTTGTAATACCTTTTGAGTACAACAAAAACTTATAAGAAAAATCACAGACTGTAGTTAAATGGGAGATCTGAAAAAATGCACTGTATTAAGGATGTTGTGACTGACATTCATGATTCATTGCGTCTCTGTAGCAGTGCTTTGGCTCCCCCAATTTGGTTGTATCACCCTTATGTATGTGTTAGGTTCTGAAATTGTAAACCAGTTTGAGCATTTGCTCTGGCATAGGAAAGGTGGGTTTAAATCTTAGAAAGATAAAATTGTATTGGGGTTTTTATAAGAAATTAATCATTGCCCAGGTTTGAGCACAACATAATAGGCTACATGGGATAAATAAATGGAAGGAAGATTTTCTCTCTTTTACATAGGATAAGTAGTTCCTGTGAGAAAATTGTGGGTTTGAACTTGGAGATTTTGATTTTTTTTGTAACTTGACAAATCTGTAACTTTGTGTTTTTTATAATTGACATTTTGGAAGTCTCTTTACTCATTTAGCTTCTAAGAGAAGAGCAAGGGAGAGCAACTTCTGTGTTTAGATCATTTACAGCGCAATCCTATGCATGTGTACTCAGAAGTAAGTCCCATTGAGTTCAGTGGAACCTACTCCAAGGTAAGTGTGAATTGGATTGCAGCCATGATGGCACAACAAAGAGCTGACACCTGTCAGGGTCTTCATCCCATTGCCATATTGGTTTTGTGTGCGTGCTTGGAGGTGGATGTACTTTTTGTTTCTAGCTTGCAGTCCTTCCTGTGTTCTTTGCTCTGCATATAGCCTTGCGTTAGACTTCTGTTGGTGGCTCAGTGTGCATAGCTTTAAATTGCTTTCAGATTTAAGAGCTTTGGGAAGACCTTTCACTGTAAATAAGTCTCTGGAAAGGCTAAATATACATGCATTACTTTAGCTGGCTTGGTCCACTGCCACCATTTATTCTTTAACTTGCAGTTCATGCGCTGTGGTCTAGTGCTTATGTCAATATGGCCTGATAGTGCTCTTCCTCCTCCACCTGAAAAAAGCAGTAGAACACTATTCGCAAGTTTTTAGTACTTTACTGCTTTTGTGGAATGGGGAAGAAGTAGTAGTCTGACGGGCTGTTTTGATGGGATCCCAAACTGTCCTTTTTTGCCCAGACTGTGGAATGGGATGTCTGGATATGATGGGGACACAACTGTCCACCAGAGAGCAAAGGTTGAACCTGCACCTCCATAACCCTAGCCTGAGGAGTTGTCCCTGCTGATTTGAGACTTGTCGAGAGTCCCCATGTCCTGGAAGTATGAACTATTTCTGAGGAATGAAATGGAAGCCCTCCATTAGCCCCAAGTCTTCTTCCCTGCCAGCATTGGGGAGGGGGCTTTGTGTGTTAATGAGGTGATGGCAGTGGCTTACAACTGTCATGTTGTCTTTGTGTCAGTAACGTTTCTGGTGGTTCTGTCTTGTCATGGGTGCACTTACTATTTTGAGAATTTAACTTACCAAGTTTATGGAACTGTCACTGGATGACAGGAGGTCTTGATTGAAAATATGAAATGGATGAAGCTATGATTAATGTAGATTAGATATTGTATTGCCATGTATATTGTCCAGAAACCCATAACACATTCAGAACTGGAAATTATGTAGATAAATAGAAGCTGTATCTATTCAGAAATGATACAGAACAGCAAATAAGGGGAGGCCTTGAAATCAAAGTACTGCAGTTGGTGAGCATAAGTGTTGTTGTTTTCCATCCATCTGCTCAAAATGGCCATAAGTCTTCTATCTGGTGGCTAAATAATGGCTATAAAATACCTTAAAATACTGTGTACTAGAGGGAAAAAACCACATAATCTATTATGAAATGTCTTGAAAGTGGCTTTCCATGCATTCTCACCCCCTTCTCTCTTCAGGACCATACACATGGCATTCTGACTGGTACTGCCTCCTAATCTTGAAGGCACCCACACCTAGCTTGAAAATGTTCTGCAAGTTTGCTATAGCAAATATTGGCTGCTGGTGGCACTGCTTGGCTGATGCCCATGAAGTTGTGGACATCTGTGGTAATCCCTGCAGCACTTTTGTATGGTACCTATTTAGATTTGCAGTCTAAAAAGGAAATGTGTGTTAATGCAGAAGACATCTGAATAAAATATAGGGGTGTATGAGGCCCTTTGAAAAACAAATTGTAGTATAGCCAAAATACGATCTGAAGCCTAGGGAAAGGAGGGCCAAGATTGATGTTCCCTCTTTATTATTCTCTTTGTCTTTGCCCTAAGAGTATAATCTGTATTTCTTTTTGTGGAATTGCAATGTGCACCAACTACCTTTCAGTCATTTATGGTAATGAACTTCTGTGTCTGGGGATTTTCTTCTGTCTCATGAATGTGACAGCTTATTTATTAGGAAATATCTTTAACGTGAAGTCTATATATAGCAAAGACTTTTCATGCAAGTAAGACATGAAAGAATGCAGTACTTTTTGGGTTGCTGCATAAAGAGGTCAGAAGTATTTTTGTCCTTGTAACTTCGTTGATTTGTCACTGTGTTAGCAGATGTGTGGATGCTTTTGTAAGATCTCTTGGTGCCTTTAAGAAAAGCCCTGCTGGATCAGACCAAATGCCCATGTAGCTTGGTTAGTACCCTGAGCAGCCCACAAGCAGGACAGAAGATATTCGCTCCCTCATTGCCCCCTGCAACTGGTATTCAGAGGCTGACTGGTGCTGAGCCAGAAGAAGTGGCGTTGTCGTCATCATGTCTAGCAGCCATTGAAAGCCCCTCCCTCCATGAATGTGTCCAATCTCCCTTTAAAGCCATCTGAGCTAGCATGGCAATGAATTCCACAATGGACTATGCACTGTATGAGAAAATACCTCTTTTTATGTCTCCTAAATCTTCTGCCTCTCAGATTTGTTGGATAGCCGCTATTTCTAGTAGAGACAAAGGACAACTTCTCTCTATCCCTTTCTTCAGACCAGGCATAATTTTTAAAATCTCAGCTGGAGCCTCCTCCAATCACCTTTTCCAAATCTTAAAAGCCCAAATATTATAGCCTCTCATTGTAAGGAAGGTGCACCAGCTCTCTTCTGTGCCTTTTCCAGCTCTGCGTTATCCTTGAGGTGTGGCAGCCAGAACTATACATGGTAATCCAAATTGGCTCTATTGGCTCATATTAGGCACAGTATAACACTGCTGGTCTTATTCTTGATCCTTTCCTAATGAATTGGTTACCTTTTTGGTTGCTGCAGAGTGAGTCAAGGTGGTGGTTGAGCCTAACCACCACAACACCAAGGTCTCTTTCTTGGTTCTTCAATCCAAGAACCAGTGTGTATTGAGATTGTGTGTCCCCGTGTGCATCCCTTAAAATTTTGAATGGCACTTGCTATTTGACTGCACAAATACTTACGCTGTTTTGGGAGATCCTCTTGGAGCTCTTCACAATCTGCTTTATTTACTATTTTTTTACATTTTTATACTGCCCTTCCTCTTGGGGACCTCATCCCCTGTTCCGCCGATTCAGGCATGTTAATTTCTATCTTATGTAAAGAAGTTTGTTTTACTTGCCTCCCTGTTTTTAGTCTCGTATTCCTTTTTTGCATCCATTGTCAGCTTACATTTATTTTACCAGAAAAAAAAAATTCCTTCTAGGGATGCCTCTTGCCAGTGGTTAAGGGAATTAAGGCATTTTAATTTCCAGATTGGAGGCAGTGTATGTTGGAGCTAGTTATATTAATGTCAAAATTGGGAGCTCGTGTTTCTATTTACAAGTTATTTCCTCTTGAGGTGTCAAAACAGGTAGAGTTCTAACAAACATTTATACCATGAAGGCTCCTAATATTATGGCAACATGTAGTGCAGATGGTTAAATTCCTCATGTGGCACTGGAGACGGTCTGGTCTATTCGGCAAGTTTTTTCAGTGAACTTTTTTTTAGAAAAACTGGTTTGCTTTTAGTGCATTTGATAATTAGTGTTAACATACATGAATTTTTATATTTCCTTTTGTGTCTTGCAACCACCTGGAGTAGACTGGATATAAACTTCAAGGAGCCTGAGTCTGCTTTTCATAGACCACTGGCTGCAGGACTGCACTGAGGCCTTTGGAAAGCTTGTGAAAGGAACTGAAGGATGACCACTTGTCAGCAGTTAGACTGAGCTTTCCACACTTCAAGATGCACTCTTAAATTTGAAGGCTGTGATTTGAGAATAGGAAACAACCCTGTGATGGAGAGAAACTTGTATAATTTCCTCTGCGTGACGATGCATCATATTTCTGAGTGCAGAGATGTTGAAGATAAAACTAAATGTAGGTTGATGGCATAGAAATATGGTGCTGGCTCATGACTGCTCTGAAGAATCCAACACTGAGAGGAGGAGACTAGGCCAGTTGAATGGGGGGAATGGGCATAGTGCGCCATGCATAATGCACAGTGCGCAGCCGAGTGTATCTTAATAGCGCATATTGGAGTAGCCTGTTTGGGGGAGAGCCAGGAAGGCTGATGCTCTGTGTCTGGCTGCTCGGATGACTCAGTTTTGCTTTTCAAATGTTTGTGCAGTTTCAAATGTTTGTGCAGTTTGTGTGTTTATTAGGAAGCACAAAATAAGACCATAAAAAATCCCCCTGAGAATGACTCCAGACATGGGTTAGAGTTTGAGTAGAACACAAGACTTTCCAAGGACCTACATTGTAAACAGCAGTCTTGGCTGGACCATAATGACAAAATGGAGAGGATGGGCCACCTAATCTGTGAACAGTTTTATTTAGCTTCAACAGGTTTAGAAACAACTTTTTGTGAAGATTTTATGTTAAATGGTTATAAAGGTGTTGTGGCCGCTCTTCTCACAAGTCTGGTTGTTCACTGCCATCTGCCATAGAAAGATGCTGTTGCTGTGCAGATGGGTTCTTAATAGAACTACCTATTTATTTATTTTTTGACTGTTTTTAATGCTGCTGCTGATTGGCTATAATATTTTATTATCTATGTGTATTTTAGTTTTATGTCTTATAGTTATGTATTTTTAACTGGTTGTCAGTCACCTTGAGTGCCCTTTTGGGGAGAAAGGCAGAGTACCTGATGATGATGATGATGATGATGATGATGATGATGATGATGATGATAATCCATTCAGTGTGATGAACTCCAGTTTATATTTAAAGCTTTCTGTGAATGAATGAAGAAGCTTCTTCCTCTCAGAGGCTTATGTGTAATGGTGAACTAAGTCCCATGAGGAATGTCTTGGTGATTTTATAGGCTGCCTTTCATTGTAAAGGAAAATAATGAATTGGTACTGAATACCGTGTGTGTGTGTGGGGGGGGCGCCACTAATCGTCGTCATTGCTTGTTACCTCTGCATGGCTTGGGTTCAAAGTATTTATCCTAAGCAACCTTGGGCCACTGTGTATCTCTCAACCTAACATACCTCACAGGGGGGTTATGAGAGCTCCATTTGCCATCCTTGGAGGAGGGGCAGGATGCCAGCGCAATATGTCATGCAAGCCTCCGATAGCAGGAAATGCAGGGTACTAGGCAGGGTTGATATTGGATAGTTGCTTGTTTAAGGATCTGATCACCTCTGTGATAAATACCCAGCTTTTCCCTTTGAAGTTCCACTTTACAGTGGGGCCTCAGTTTTTGCCAGGGGTTGGTTCCAGCGTGCGCGCGCGCGCGCACACACACACACACACACACACACACACACACACACAC
>JAJKFI010000057.1:2825878-2923747 GCA_029204185.1 Lerista edwardsae | reverse complement strand
TTCTGTTGCGTAACGGCGAAAGCCCGCCCACTGCAGCGGGCGGGCTTTCGCCGTTACGCAACAGAACGCAGCGGTCGCGCTGCCGCTCACCCGGAAGACACGCCCAGCGTACCGGTAGGCTGACACTACTGCTTTATTTCAAGGATCTTCTATGTCTCGTGCACTATAAACATGATAAAAGTCAAATTAAACACATTAAACCTGAGTTGTGGATGTGTTTAGACCACAGGTTGTGGCACACAGGCCGGGCTGCAGGAGCTTCCGGGCCCAGTGTAAAACCTTTTTGCAGGGCCCTCATCCCAGTGGCTCCCCCTACTCCCCAGGATGAGCGGCAGCGGCACCACCACCTGCTTCAGGAGGGGTTGCAAGCCAGTCATGTCCAGGGCGGGAGGAAGTGGCGTCCAGCTGCATTTCTGCACTTTGCCACACTCTCCTCCCAACGCCTCTGCGGGGAAGATTCCATGCTGGAGCCTCACTGCAGAGCGAGGTGCCAGCTGTGAGCACTGCCGCCAGTGCAGGACCCCTCCACACACGGGGCCCACTTTGGTCAAATTGCCCTAAAGCTGGCCACGGTGCAGCCACTTCAAATACTGGTGTGCGGTGGATGCTGCTCAGAGTCAAGAGCCGCTAATCGGGAGGTGACGCACAGCAGGTGAGGCGGGTGGCAACTCGGTTGCAGTTGCCGCAGGGCCTCGGAGCAGTGCAGCAGTCTAGCAAGTTGGGATTTTTGTTATTTATTTGAAGAATGTATACCCCGCCTTTCCCATGCCAAAGCAAATGCCCAAGGCAGCTTACATGGGCAGGCTAGTCTAAACAACCATTTAGATAGGATCAGTGGTTTGTACCTATGAATTTGCCCTCCGCGAGGATTTCCAGGAACCTAACCCTAGCAGATAATGAGGATTGACTGTACTTCATTAACCTAAAACTTAAAAAAAACGAGATTACCCTGTACATGTGGTCTAATGGCTGGTGCTTTCATTGGGGTATTCATGGGCATGGTTGCAATGACCTCTAGTGGTGACTCATAAGAAGAGCCTTGCTGGATCAAGCTAAGGGTGCATCTGGTTCAGCTTCCTGTGTCTCACAGATGTCTCTGGGAGCACTCAAAACATGATAGCTTGTTGCCTGTCCTTTGCATCCAGCATACAGAAAGAGGCTACCTTTAGAACCAAATGCCTGTGTTTTACCTGAGCTGAACTCTAGGTCTTCCTATCTTAATTTGGCAGATTTTTTTCAAATTTCTTGCTACTAACTGCAAGTGCACAATGGAAGAACCTTTCCCTCCTCCAGTGTAATTATCCGTCTATTGAAATATAAAGTAATGCCCATTTCTTTAAATCATAAAGGCAGATTTTAAAATGTAAACATTGCTTTTGTTTTTAATTATGCAGAGCTTTATTTACAAGAAACCTTTAAGCCTTTAGTGAATATTTCACCGGATGCAAGGTAAGTGGTGCTTTTTAATTTTGATTTGTTTAATGTTAAACTTTACTAATGATTCTAGCATGAGACTGCAAACAAGACAAGTTTAAAGCTTAAGTTTTCAGTTTAAAAATTAAGGTAGCAGTTACATCGTTCAGCTTGTGCCTAGTGGCAATCTTTATGGCTTCTGTTCAAATCCTGCTTTTTACCAAGTTATTCTGTTCCTGTGTGATGGATCAATACTGAACATATTCCTGCAGTGAAGATCTCCTTTCCTTTCCTTGTATAAACTATATACTACCAAAACTTGAGAGGAAAAGCGTATCACTTAACTGTAGCTTCTGTGTGTAGCCTTTTTTCAAGGATGAGCTTTTGATTAACATTCGGGTCTGGTTGATCTTCAGATTTTGTAATGTGTAAATAATATGCCACACTAGCCTTTTAAATGCCCATGCTGTCTCCCTTCCTTAGGCGCTTTCCTGCTCTTGTGGATTACTTGGATTTTATATATACAGCAGGCCTTTGTTATCTGTGAGGGTTCTGTTCCTGGAACCCCTGCGGATAAGGAAAACATTGGATGTTCAAATCCACCATTTTGAGCGCCAGCGCCGCCCCCCCCCCCCGAACCTGACGGGGGCTGTGCATTTCTTCCTGAAGTCATTTAAAGGTGTCTTCCGGTTTTCACCAGAAGCTGTCTTTAAATGACTCCAGGCATTCTGGCATCTGAGACCCATGGAGGCTATGCACAGGTGCATGCAAACCCTGTGGGCTTTAGAAAGCGCTGGACCTGAGCAGAGCTCTGGTCAGGTTTGGCGGGTCCAGGGGGCCCTCCCTGGGGTGCGAGTGGGTGGGTTCAGATGCTCAAATCCATGTATGCCAACCCCGTGGTTAATGAGGGCCTGCTGTACACAACTGTATGGGTATAGTTGCAAAATGCTTTGCATTAATTCAGCAAAAATTTGATGCTGAATTGTTTATAAACAGAGTTGTGGTTGTGGAAGAAACAATCTATGTAGAAATGTCTTTTTGACTGCCTCGGTGAGGCTATACTGATTGTTGCAATAACTTTCTCCACAGCCTTTTTGATGCTGTATATTCACTGATCAAAAACAAAATCCACAGATTGCCAGTTATTGACCCTGTGAGCGGAAATGCACTTTATATACTTACCCATAAAAGAATCCTCAAGTTCCTCCAGCTTTTTGTAAGTAGATCAAGAATGTTCTTTCGCTCTTGCTTGACCTTTACAAAAGACAAACATTATTGCTATTAATAATGTAAACCCTCAACTTGGCAACCTCCGGATGGAGAGAGTCTCTTGGCTCAAGCTGTTGAAAGCTACCCTCTTGGTGCAGGACTAATGGCTGCATCTGAAGAAACGAGCACTTCCTTTAGCCTCACTTTTCACATACAATTAGGTTGGTAGCTGGAATGTATTGTATTATCCAGCAATACTGTGCAGAAGATATTTTCATTGGCAGGTAAGTGCAAGCTTTGGTTGGGGCCTTTGTCGGGTAACACAAAGAAGGTGTGCATGTGTGAACTTTTGAATGTGATTATTGTGGCATGCTGCACAACGTGAATAGCTTTCTTGATTTGGAGGCTCTCTAGAATGGCTCATCTTGAATTAGAATGGCCCCTTTTCTAGCTTAATGATGCAAAGCGTTTATGGTATTTTCAGGGTGTACAAAGTGCTTCTCTTTATCTTAATGAAATACTCGCTATACAGGATGGTTGAAAGGATTGTTAGGATGCCTGGATTGCAAGTGGGGAAGACCAGGCTGAAAAGGGGTGTTTGCCCAAGTCCACCTTGTGGGTTCTTGGCACAGGCAAGATTCGGACCAGGGAAATTCTGATTTGCTGTAAGCTCAGCCTGTCAGCCACTCTGCTACATCAGCCCAAAGATGTGAGCACTGGTTGCCATGGTGAATTTCAGCCAGCCTTCTTGCCCAGCGTGGCTTCTTTCCAACTGGAAAATGTGACACTGATGATTGGTTGCTGGTATCAGTGACTCTCGCACTTCAATTTAGCTGTGTGCATTTTTCTGCATCTGAAGTGACCCAGGTACTTGAATGTGCCTGGGTCACTTCAGATGCAGACAAATCACACACCTAAATTGGTGTTTGTGTGTGTCTCTTATGAAAGCAAACATACTCTTTCACCTTTTTATAAAGGTAGGAGTAAAGTGAAAAGATTACTACTAGAAAGAACGAATACACAGAAGGCTTTCGTTGTTGCATTTGGCGTGTGGCAAAATGTCTTGTGCTGGTGTGGCGCTTGCAAGTAGTATTCCAGTAGTGATCACAGAATTGACAGCAACAGCGTTCTGGTGATTGTTACTGAGGAACCTTCATGAGGAAGACCCAAAAAGACCCAGTTTTAAAAATCGAGACACTTCCTGGTTACAGTAGGATAAAGATGTCGGCGTTATGTGTACTTGGAATGCTTCCTAAGCATATCTACCATTTCACAGTTCTCCTGTTGAGTTCAGTGTGCAAAATGTGGAGGCTGTGGGAGCCAGTCCAAATGAGGCCTGCAGAGTTGGGTTGTGAAGCTGGGATGAGGGGATAGGCAAGCCAAATCAGTGGGCACTCCTTCAGATTTCCCACAATATTTCAGGAAATGGGTTTGGTTGGAGTAGGGAGTGATTGGCCTGCTCTTGTCACAAGTTAAATTGGTACTTGGACAGTGGCACTGGTAACCCACGCTGCCTTTCCAAAAGTTTTGTTACCTGGGAGATGGGGTGTGGTTTCCCCTCCCTCCCGGGGTGCAAAATGTAGCACTTTACTTGAAGTGCAATATTCCCCTTGACAAAGTGCCCCATGGACAAAACATGGGAAGGACCAGGGTGCTGGAACTCAGACTTTGAGTTTTGCCTTTGCTTCCATTATGGATTTCAGTCTTTCCCAGTTTTGACAGTTAGTGTGCAAACTTTAAGATACACTAGACTTTTTTCCAAACAGTTTTCTTTAGCAATTGGAAGATTTGGTGGGAAATAACTTCTTGGTATGAACATTTTTTTAAAGTTACAGAGCCTACCCTGTGTATAATAATAATAATAATAATAATAATAATAATAATAATAATAATAATTAATGCAAGTATTTTATATAACGCTTTTCTTTGGCCATTAGATTGCTCCTCTGGCTTTAATTCACGGCGGTTTACATGGGTAGACTATCTCTAAACCCGCAAGGGTTTTTTTCAAATTACAAAGAAGTTCTATCTTTCAAGAACTACAAACAGCATACAGATGGAACTTACGTGGTTTAGTCCTTCTTTCTGGCCACACGTTTGCCTTCCTGCTGGCTGATAAGCGGCTTCGCTGCTCCCACCAAAGAAACAGCTGGCCTAGCACAACTCCTCTCTCACAGGCAGCTGGAGACAGCTCAGCTCTTATCAGTCACACTTCTCAAGGTCTGCCACTCACAGAGACTTCCGGTGTTGTCGAACTGGTGACCTTCAGATCTTATCTTCAGGCAAACGGAGGCTTTAACCCTCTCGACTAAACCACCTGCCCATTCTAATTAAAAAGTGCCTATTCTAATTCTTCTAGGTGTCAGAAATGCCAAAGCCTGCCTTTATGAAGAAAAATCTGGATGAGCTTGGGATAGGAACCTACCACAATATCGCCTTTATACATCCTGACACTCCTATCATTAAAGCCTTGAATATATTTGTAGATAGAAGGATATCAGCTCTACCTGTTGTGGATGAGTCAGGTATGTGTTGATAGTTTGTCCATAAAAATATGAGTTGGCTGGTGTTTTGAGCGCACTGAATGCTTTCTTTATTAAGAAGAATGCTTCTTGATTCAGAATGCATCTCGTAACATCTCATCTGAATAAATAACATTTGTTGCCAACTGCGTTATAGCAAGATGGCTTTGTTTGATTATCACCTGTCCAGTACAGCCTGGAGCCTGCCTGCAGCACTTCGATCACCACCGATCAGTTGGGCACCCGAAAGTGCCTGCTCCCCACCAGTCAAGGTGCTGCAGGCAGCCTGGAGCCATCAGCCACAGCGTGATCACCTTGGCAAGGTGGGAAGTGCCTGTCCTGGTGATTGTGCTCTCTTCCAGATACGGAGGAGGTCTTGCGGTGCTATGCGGAAGTGGCAAAAATGTACAGGCATACCCGGTATCCGCTGGGGTTCTGTTCCAGACCCCATCGTGGATACTTGAAACAGTGGATACTTGGGACGCCTTTTTACAGATAGGGGGACATCCGTTGTTTTCCTGCAGCAAGTTAAAAAAAGAGATTTTAATGTGCCCCTGTCTTTTTAATAGGCACCCCAGTCTCAATGGTATCCGTGAATACCGAATCAGTGGATACCAGGGCATGCCTGTAAGCCAGAACACACGCACAGCAACCTGGGCGCAAAAGTCGCTTGGAGTCCTAAGCCAAGTCAGTAAATGACAGGACGTGTCCAACTTGGGAGCAGGTTGTGGGGACTTGAGCTTACCGCACTGCAAGAAGCCCCCTGAAGAGTGCCGAGCATGGGAGGGAGGGTGGCGGTCCACCAGGTAGCCTTGTCCCAAGCTTTCTGCGGTTTTAAAGGTCATAACCAGCATCTTGGATTGCACCCAGAAACCACCTGTCAACCAGAACAACTGAGGCAAGATCTAATTCTAATACTTTGCCCTGTGAACACTTTTTTACAGCTCAGTTCTGTATTGGTTGAAGCATCTGAAGGGTGTTCAGGGGTCGCCTCACGTATAATATGCTGCAGTAACCCAAATGAGAGGTGACCAAGGCATGACTGACGAAAGCCACATCCGGCGGGTGCAGTTGGCCTGCCAGCTGAAGCACCCCAGGCCCCAGTTGTCAGCTGGGCATCTAAGGGCTGCTGACTTCAGGTCTCCCAACAGCAAATACGGATACAGCATTAACACATCCACAAATTCCGTATTTAATCGTTATTGTGCATCTTAACTGTGTAGTGTTCAGATTTGACTTAAAATTGAGATATGGTATTAATACTACTTTAATTTTCCCTTTTTAGGAAAAGTTGTAGATATTTATTCCAAATTTGATGTAATAGTAAGTACCAAAATTTTATGTTTTGTTAAGGCTCAGTGCTGCTATTGAGTGTTTTCAGTGCCTTTTTAATGCTGAAGAACTGGTTTGAAACTTGATCAGAAACCCCTGCAGTTCCTTGTAAGCTTACCACTGACTCCAACACACTACTTACTCCTAACACTTCAGGAAACTGACTTCCCTGCAGTGTGTTCTGAGTCATCTTCCAGGTTTAAAAGCTACATGGTGTCTTCTCCAATGAAGCACTCGCAGTCAAACAATGAAGCCCCAGACCCATGTCTTGGGGAGTGGGGCTTTGCATGCTGGGGTTGCCAGAATAGTACAGTGTGGATCGAAAAGTGGCATCAGTGCTTGCAATGCAGTCATTTCCTATCCCGGGAGTGATAGGCTGGTGGGGGTGACCCTCGTATTATAACATTTCTCTTGTGGGAGTGGGAGGTCTTTCCTGCTGCTGTGAAGGGGAGCCTGCTCCTGGGGTGTTGCTTTGCCGAGAGAACAGCACCAGCCTGGTCCTTGTACCCTGTTCCAGAATGGATTCCCTTTCCTGGCATTTCCCCTCCTCTCAGTCCTTTGTTTTTCTTTGGAGTAGAGTGGTCCTGTCACACTGACTTCCAGATTATGATTAAGCCATGTTGGAGAACAACCATGTTTGTTTCCATGGCTGCGTTATTGAGGTGGAGAGATGAGGTTGGGTAGATTCCTTGCAGAGGAGAACGTTGCTTGCACCATTTAGAGCATGGACTATCCTAGATTCCATGCACTGGCACAATGTTCTGTGCAGAAATAATGCTGTCCAATCTCTTAGCACAGATCAGGAGCATCCCATGTTTTTATACTCCTTCCTCTTTCTTCCCTTAGGCATTTTCTCTTCTTCTTGCCCCTCACTTTTTTTCTGTAGCCTCCAGTCAACTATACAGGGATACATTTAATTCTTCTGTTGTTGTGCAAGCCTCCTTAGTGCAGTGCCATCTAATGGTACAATCTGGTATAGTCCACTGCTCTTCAGCTACAAACCTGCATTATAATCTTATGGGACCACTGTTGTATTTGCAGTCCATCATGGACCAGAACATTTTTATGTGGCGCATACTTCTATGTCTGCACCATAGTTGATGCCAAACCACAGATGGAACTGGGTAGAAGTGGCTTTTGCAACATTTGCAAAACTTTAAAGCCAGCATTTGCCTAACTCTCGACTGCTGTGTATGGGAAATCCCTTCCCTGTCCTGAGCAGCACTTACCATTCCATGCAGGTACTGCTCCATTTTGCATCCGATCAGCTGGCAAGGATGCTCTGGGCGTTTGCATCTATGCGCAGGCATCCCAGAAGTCTGTGCAGCAGGATGCCAGGCATAGATATGAAGGCCCAGAGCGTCCCTGCCAGCTGATTGACTGCAAAATGGAGTGACGCTTGCATGAAACAATGAGCCCCATTTGCACAGGGGAGGGGTTTGTCCAAACCCTGAATCTGGCCCATGGGCCAGGATTTGGAGGCATCTGGTTTAACTATGGTTGAGGAAAGACTTGTGGAAACTGTGAAAGAAAGGGGAGAGTGTACCACAGGGGTGGAGAAGGGGAAGAGTATATGGGTAACTTCTGATACCATAAACCTGTTTAGAAGATCAGGTAACACTACATCTGGAGTGACTCTCATTATTCCTTCTAGATCATGTGCAGTGCAGCTGAGTTATTACACATGTGTAACATTACTTTTTGCATGTACATTCCTGTCTCTGAATTGCACGCATGTTTGTGAAATGGCATAACAGTGTCTCAGTTCTAGGGCAAGGGTATAAATGCTATCAAGTTGGTGTTTGTAAAGATTGCAATTGAATCTTTGAATAACTTTTGTGTTTCCCTTAGAATCTTGCTGCTGAAAAGACTTATAATAACTTAGATATCACAGTGACACAAGCCCTCCAACACCGCTCTCAGTATTTTGAAGGTGTTGTGAAGTGCAGTAAGCTGGAAACTCTGGAGACCATTGTAGATCGGATAGTTAAAGCTGAGGTGAGATTTCTTATCACAATACATCTGAGTTGCATTAACCAGAATGCCAGCCAATACAAGTGGAGAGGGACTGGAATGAAAAGTGCGGAGTCCTTCCAAAATGGGCTAGCAGGTGTGCTTGTGTCCAGTTATAATCCTGTTTTGTGGATCCTTAAAAAAAAATCGGATTTAAATTTATGTAACTTTGTTTTAAATGTTCTTATTTATACTTCAAAGTTGATGTTTAATGTAACATGTTGCATTGCTAAAAAAGTGAGACCACCACCAATAGGGTTCAATTATCCCTAAATTACTGTTGGCAACTGCTGAGAGCTCCATTAGTAAACAAAAGTTTGTCTTTGCAATTGAGAAACTTCCTTGTTTCTACAGATAGGAGTGGCTAGAGGATATCTTTGTTTGGTAGATAACAAACCCTATAATAGATAGGACAAACTAAAGTTGGAAATTTTCTGATGCTCTGAGTTTTTGCACTCTAAGTAGCACCTTGGTAGCATATTAGTTCTCTTGTAGCTTTGAGAAATGAAATCTAAACTTCTGTTATTTAAAAAATTTATACCTGCCTTTCCCATGCCAAAGCAAATACCCAAGGTGGCTTAAATAGGCAGTCTAGTCTAAATCAGTGGGGTTTTTACAAATACGTATTCTGTGATTCACTTAATCATCAGTCCCAGATGTAGCCTTCGCAATGTGGTTCTCTCCTCTGGCTGCATGCCATTGAGTTTCAGCAGGCAATCATAAGTCCAGCCTGGACAGGTTCTCAAGGTCGTACTCCGTTCTTTTGCCGGCTGGCCTTCACACATTTCAACACTGGCTAATAGCTCTGCAGTGACCCTGTTCTTCCACAACAGGTATGGCAACTTGTCACAGCCTGACACTCCATCTCCCATCCAGAAATTTAGACCACAGATTCTCCTACTTAGCTTCAAGCAGTCCTTGCAGCTCAACTATCAGTCCATACCTCCTATTACTGTGCAATTGGGATAATTTCAGTTGTGAAAGAAGGGCTCATTATTTCTGTACAAGTTCTAAGACAAGCATGTGTGAGTTCATAGTACTAACAAAATGAGGGAGGACGGAACTGCATAACTTACTGTAATGGCAATAGGCATATTGAATCCAACAGCTTGAGTTTTATGAAAGATGGAAACTTGATCTTAAATGTATGAAACTTGAGACAAATGTGAGATGTTTATCTCTCTGGAGCAGAACAGCACTGAGTTTTAGAAACCTTCTCTTAAACATTGGGAGCTGAGCATCCTTCTGTCTTGGGGCAATCTGCCTGGGAATTTTGTGTGCTTCAAGACATTCAGTGCTGTCTCCATGTTTGTTGCTTATTTGTAGGTTCATCGACTGGTGGTAGTGAATGAAGCGGATAGTATTGTTGGTATCATCTCCCTCTCTGACATTCTACAAGCGTTGGTGCTCACGCCAGCAGGTACTGACTGTTTATACCAGGAGTGTCAAGCTTGTGTCATACAGTGGGCCAAATAGCAGTCACCTGGTGGGGGCCAGAAGTGATGTCATTAAGCAGGAAGTGACATGGTTAAACAGGCAATGGCCAGAAATAAGCACTTTGTTCTTACCTAGTAACTAGGCAAATTACAGGTAGATCCAAGCTTCCACGATTTGAGACAAAGTTTTGGCAGAGACCAGAAGATTCCTTTTGCTCCACCCAAATGGATAAAATATGGAATCCCAAATAGATACTTATAGCCTGGGCTTTCCCAAACTGTGGGTGCCATTTCTGGTTTCCTTCCAAAAACCAGAAGTGGCTTTCCAAGGCTTCCAGGCCATTCTGAGGCCAGTAGAGTGGGTTGCCAGCCTTGCATGACCCAGAAGAGCCTTCTGGTGAGCCATTCCTGCATTGTAACCCACCAAGGAGGATGAGGTGGGTTGAAGCACCAAGAACAGTGATGGCGAACCTATGACACGTTTCAAAGCCGACACACCACAATGCTTGAGGTGACACACCAGTATTCACCAGTGCCTGACAAAAACTGAGATTGTTTTATTTTTCATTTTTGTAATTATTTGATGCTTCCTTATATAATACATAGCACCACACATGATTAGACTGTATTTTTTGTTTAAATAAATGAATATAAAGAATTGTTTCTCTTTTGTTTGGGAGGGGAGTTGACACACCAGCAGAGTCAAGTTAAGCATTTTCCTAAGTTTTGACACACAGAGCCCAAAAGGTTTGCCATCACTGACCAAGAAGATTGGGAGCTGGGCCATGTGCAAAGAGGCAGAAACTTGAACAGTTGGTGCATCATTCTAATGAAAAGCCTGGCCCATCTTTCATGTCGGAGGCTTCTTAACAAATTTGGGGGGGGGGATAGGATGGCCTAGGAATATCCTTCAAATTGCACTTAGTTTGTCTGGAATACTCAATGTGTCAATAATCAGTAGACATGAGGAAATGGTGTGAGTCATCACTAATTGCATCACTAGTATCCAATCAATGCCTGACATTTGTGTAACCACACTTGACATAGCCATCATAATAGCCATGTATGCATTTGGGGAGTCCAGTGCGCCCTCTGTATCCATGGATCTTCAGCCGCTGGCTTGGCATTGGCAGATAATCAAATCCATGGGTGATAAGCCTGTGGCTAAGGAGGGCTCACTATATCTCTGAATTTGTTTTTCTGACATTATTTTTCTACTGTTGACAGGTGCCAAACAAAAGGAAAGTGAAAATGAATGAATGCTGTGAACAGAAAAGCCTGTGTAGAAGAATGGAATAAAGTTACTAGGTCACGTTTGCCTCAAGAACACTGACGGCAATAGAGGAGCAGAATGGTGATGAGTGTGTGTATTGGGACTGAGTGATGGGTAACTAGTTTATTATTCCCCAGTGATTGTCGCAAAAAAGCAGCATGACAAGAAGCTTCTGTATTTTTCAAAAAGGCTTGCATTTCCAGATGTTTGCTGAAAGACTTCATACGATGTCCTTCATCCAAAATGCACTATAGCCTGAAACGATACCATTTCCTTCTGTATTTGATAGAAGTCACTGGTCAGCAACAGATCTCTGACATAAGGCAATAAGGTGTCTGGCGTGTTCATATCATAGTGCCTTATGTCAAAAAGCCAACAAGATGTCATCGCTGTTGCCCATTGCGATAAGAGGAAGTATTGTGCTACGAGACACTATGGTTGAATGTTCAAGTTGCAAAACCTAAACCAAATCAATTCCAGTTATCATTAGATTTTGTCATGAAAGCTGTAATTTGAATATCGATAGATTACTTTAAAACTTCAATGACAATTTTTGTGTTTATAAATGTTGCATTCTGAACAGAGATGGTAAAACAAGACTGATCTAAAAACCAGCTTTATTTATTTTTATTTTCTTGCAATTTTTTTACACATCTTTGGTGGATAGCTAAAACTTCACCATATCCATTAATAAAACATTGATTGTTATATAAGAGAGAGCAGTGTTTTCATTACTGCAAAAAAGAACTACCGAGCTCTTGGCTTTTAGACGGATTTTATCCAAGAGGACCAGAAATACAGGAGTTGATCAAGAATTTGCCTGGCAATGGTTGGCCTACTGCAGTCCCCAATAGGAAGAGGTACCCCACAAGAAAAGGTGGCCGAGGTAATGCACTACAGAGTGAAGGATCTTGCAGATGAACTTGTGGGTTCGGCACGCGTGGCCTTAACCCCACACAGGTGTCAGCCCCACATCAAAAAGGCCCCAAGGACCTATTCTCTAAAATGATGTATGGGTGGTTTATGATGCCAAGTAAGCTAGCAAAAATGTATGAAAATATGCCAAATAGATGTTGGAAATGTAAAAATTAAGAAGGTACTTTGTGCCCTATGTGGTGGATGTGTGGGGAAGCAAAAAATATTGGGTGCAATACACACATTGATTCTTAAAGTAGAAGTACATATGCAGTCAAGCTTTTTTTTATTGGGTATGATAGAGGATTGTGTGGAGAAAGGATTTGAAACTATTTTTATATAATATGACAAATGCAGCAAGAATACTGTATGCACAATATTGGAAGACCACAGAACTACCTTCAGTGGATGAATGGCAGATAAAAGTTTTGAAGTTTGCAGAAATGGACAAAGTTGCAATTTTAATTAAACATGGAACCCCAGCAGATAGTGGGGCATGCCCATAAAGCCAGAATTACAACACTAAGTCTCCAGCGATCTATAGAGGAGCTAAAGCCTGGTTCTGCTGCTGCACTAGCACTTCTCACTGCTCAGAAGTGAAGCATTAGCATGTACCAGTATCACACCCCATCCCAGATGAGTAGGCATATTTATTTTTTTACTTTCTGGTGTCTCTAGCAGCAAAAACAGACCCCTGAAAGATGGTGTAGCATCGTGGCCAACAGGCTGAGCTACGGAATCATTTTCCAAATTATTAACAGCATTTATATAACACTTCAACAAAAAGGTTCACAAAGTGGGGTTTACAGACAAAAATAACTCAGTATCTCCCTATCCCAAACAGGCTCGGGCTCTAAATAAATGGAGAAGGAACAGCAGCAAGCAGCCACTAGAAAAGACACTGTGCTGGAGTGGAAAGGGATAGTTACTTTCTTCTCTTAGATTTAAGGAGCACCACTTTAAAAAGTGCCTCTTGCCCAGTTACCAGGGGTTCAAATTAGCTGGGGAGACTTCAAATGTCATGAACTAAAAAACTGACTTCAACCAAGCCATATATTCACATGCACTTTGGAGATGATGAACTGTATTGATCTGACAGAACTGTGACATCAAAATAAGTGTGAAGCACTTTATCACTTCAAAAAGTGCTACACAAATGTTAAGTGTGTTATACACACATACATAAACTGATGTTCCTGTTTACTTTAAACTGGAACTCCTGTTACCCAAAACAAACACCACCAGACCACAAAAAAACCAAGGAACTAAAAAACACCTGCAGAGTGGCCCTCTAGTGCTTGTTGACAGCAACACCCATTTGAGGACCTGCCTTCTCCAGTGTTTCTCTTCCACAAGCTCCAGGAAAATGTCAGGGAGGGGCATTGTGATGGATTTCGACTCTTTGCTTGTCTCTTCACTGTTGCTTGTACACTGACGTAGGAGTAGGCTCACAAGTAAGCCTGCTTAGGACTGCTCTGTGAGCTGTTTTCCTACACGTGCTACAGTGCTCTTTGAGCTGTCCCCTTAGCTTGCTGTATTCAATTAAATTGCAGCTAGTGAAACACCCAAAATTACTTTTCATACTCAGGGATGGACAGTGTTGTGGCTGGATCAAGTGTAGCAGTTTGGACATAAGAGCCCGCTGCCCCCCCCCCAGCTCAGGCTAAAGGCCCATCGAGTCCAGCTTCCTGTATCTCACAGTGGTCTACCAGATACCTCAGAGCAGGCAAGAAGATATTTGCGTCCTATTGCCATTCTCTTGCACCTAGCATTCTGACGTAGCCTGCTTCTAAAACCAGGAGGTTGCACATACCCATCACGGCCAGTTGCCCATGATGGACTTTTCCTCCATCAATCCTTCTGATCCCCTTTTAAAGGCACGTGGCCAGATGCCATCACGCATCCGGTGGCAAGGAGTTCCACAGATTACCATCTGGGTTTAAAGTATTTTTTTAATCTGTGCTAGCTCCTGCCCCTCCGCTGCATGAGAGCCGAATCCCTGTCTTAGCGCAGGGAAGAGCGCTCGCCTACAAGCACCGATGAGCCGCCCGGCTCCAGCGAGCAAAGGACTTCCGCTGCCCGGCCACGCACTGACGCAGCCGCCTCCCTCCTACTTCTGCCTAGAACATGAGCTCCGCCCAACTCCTGGCCCTGCCCATGGAGTTAATACGGAATTATTGAAGCCGAGGGGGCGGGCTTAGCGGCCATGATGGTACGTCCAAAACATTGCTCATTCCAAGCATTTCAGATTGGTTTTCGCGTGATGTTTAGGGCTGAATCGTTTACTTCTGAAGTAAAAACTTATGAAAATAACAACGTGTGATCGTGGAGAAACATCATTGGTAACCTTATTATGAGTTAATAGGCAATTCCAAGGTTTAATTCCGCGTAATTATATTACTGAACATACCGGACGAAATGCCGCTGCTGTCTATTTAAACTCGGATTGCAGTTTTGACAGACTTATTTTTTAAAATCTACCCAAGCAGAAATAAAACGGCCATGCCCCATTAAAAAAATGTCTGTTAATGTTCAGAATTTCGAAAATATTACCGGTCGTTTTATTGAATGTGAATACATGAATCTTTCTGTGGAAATTAAATCCCATTTTTCGTTCAGCGATTCGCACACCCATATGTAGAACACGCAGGCATGCTTAAAGACGTTGAAATTAACTTTTACACGCGCGCCGTGCGAGCGAGAGAGCCCCTCCGGGGGCAATCCTCGTCGTTCGCGGCGCTTATCTGAGTCAGCCATTTTAGTAAGTCCTCGGCTTCAAGAATGTGAGGTCATGGCCTATCCGTCATCTAAAATCTTGGCTCCGCTCAACGCTCTCCCGCCACGAGCTCGGCCAATAGCCGCCTCCGAGCGATCTTGGAACCAATCCGCGAGCGCGTCAGAGGCAAGACAGAGAAGCGCCCAATCAGCACCGAGAGCCGTGCCTAACTTTGCCTCGCCCGCCCAGCGTAGGCGGTGTGGGTGGGGGCGAGTGAGTGAGCGGGAGGAAGAGGAGGAGGGGCGAGCCAAGGAGGTTTCTCCGCCCCCCACAGTTGGGCGGGGCCATCGTCCGTGTGTGAGAATGACGCAGCAAAATTTCCAGCGCGAGCTCGGCCAACGGGCGCCTTCCCCTTCTCCTCCGACTCGGGGCTCGTGACGTAATCGCGCAGTGCGTGAACGAGCGGGCGGGCGACTGAATGGTGGAGCGAGGCCGTCACGTGAGCGAAGCGGGTGTCGCCGCCGCGGCTTCAGTCAGCGCCGTCAGTCCCGCGCGGGTCGCCTCCCGTGCATGGTGCGCGCAGCCCCCGTCGCCGCCTCTCGCACCTGTCCCGCCAGCCAGCCCCGCCCGAGGCCAGGCCCGGCCCCTTCTCCGCGCCTCCTCTCGCCCGCGGCCCGCGCCCTGGATGAGGCTCGAGGCCCGGCGCGGGGGAGAAGATGCCGCCGTCCAAGTCCCGCAAGATCGCCATCCTGGGCTACCGGAGCGTCGGTGAGTGGCGGGGGCGGCCGGGCCTGCGGGGGGTCGGGGCGGCCGCGGCCTCCGTGCGGAGGCGCCTCCGCCGGGCCGGGCCGCGGAGGCCGCCTGAAGGGCTCTGCCTGGCCCCGGAGCGCCTCCTCGGGAGCCGTGCGCAGCCTCCGCCCTGCGCGGTGTGCCCGGCCCGTCGCCAGGCAGCCCCCGGTGGATCCCCGCCCGCGCCGGCCCGATCCGGGGCGGCTCCGAAGAAGGGTCGACTCGCGTCTCGATCCGCGCTGCGTGGGAAGGAAAGTGGCCCCGTGCCGGCGGCCCTCGGGAGCTGAGTGCGGGGCCTCGCTTCATGGGAAGCGGGTGCGGAGCGGCCTCGAGCCGGGCTGCGGGGGGCGGGGGTGGAGACTCGGCCCCTCGGCCTCGTCCACGTCCACGCGAGAAATGCTCCCAGATCAGTCTCTGAGCACAAGCTGGCGAGCCGAAAGCGGCGTTGCGAGCAGGTCGGCTATTCCGGCCCTGAGATGTCAGGAGCGTCTTGGCCACTGTTGAGAGGCGGAAGCGATCAATTGCTGCGCTGTAGCCGGTCTCCAATTTTCCTGGCCCGGGAGGAAGCGTGTCGGGTGGGTAGTGGGCTGCACGGTGTTCAAATCTCCCCTCATCCTTTGACTCCAGAGACAGTTCACTGGCTTATGCGCCTCCATGTAATATCAACAATCGTCTATCCCAGAGTAGTCATGAAGTTTAAAGATGCCACTGTGAATTTTTCCTTGAGGCGGGTGTGTGTTCCTGGGCTTTTACAGTGACTGATGCAGAATTTGTGTGAGCTTTGCTATGTTTAGGTGTACAGTATACGCACATCTAAAACGCTTCAGTTGACCTAGTTCATAAAGACTAAGTTCCTCACTCCTCCCCAACCAAATCTTAATGTTCAAGTTGTAGAATCATGCTGGAGACCAAGTGGATTTATTCCTCTGTACCTGTTCATGTGTCCATTTTGTGGGCTTGGCTTATAAAATTGCTGAAATAGGCTGATAATCTGTTGCTAATGTATCTGTAGTTTTATTCCATCACTTCTCTTAATAATCTGTGTGCTTGCTCTGCTCTTGTGTGTACACAAATCCAAGAATTGTCAAAAATGTCAGTAGGAGCTTGAAACTGGACATAGTTGTTACTACAAGTGGACCCTGGGTTCACTGATTCCCTGTATTTAACATAGGTTCTCTCTTATCCACGTTTTCAGGTGTCCACGGGGGCGGGGGGCAAGAACCTATCCCCCACGGATACTGGGGCATGCCTACTTGGTCATTTTGAGCTTCCTTCAATCATACTGAAGAACGTTGAGGTTTCTCCTAGTGCATGCTGGCTTGTTATGGTTCAGGTTCCTGCAAATTGAGCCTTGTGTACAAAAGCAAGAGTGGGAGAGAATTCTTTATATTAAGGCCTTTTGCTAGTAAAATGAGAACTGTGCTGGGCCATACAACCCATGAGTCTTGGGAAAAAGCGCCCTTGTTTTCTAGTTTCTGCTTCAAGTAGAGCCATCTCAGCTTAGCTGCAGAATTAGACGCGCTTTCCGCATTCCTCTTGCTTGGATGCGTAGTCTTTCTGAGTGTAATGGCCGAATATGTAAACGTGTAGTAAAAGGCGTGGCCTACTTTTGTCTGTTCTTGCTTCAATGGTTTCCGGATACAAAGATGCCTGTCCAAGCACGTTGTGAGGTATATTAAATTAAATGTGCGTGCTTGAATAAGAGACTGACTTCTATGTATGAAAGGCCCATCGACAAGCAAGAATTTCTCCTTGATGACCCACGTAGGTAAACCAACCTTCCTGAGTTCTACATGCAATGTGCCTACCCCTGCTCTCGCAGCCTAGTCCTGTCTGGGTTTTCTGCTGCTGGAATTTGTGTTCTGGCAACATGGGGCCCCTTATAATGTTAGGAGGGCTGTGCTTCCTCCGGGAGAGGTGTGGTGCACATGGCAGGGGCTCCGGGAGGATCTGTCACCACAGGTAAGTTGATGGTGAAGACATATTGAGCCCAAGGAGGTGGAGGGTAGGGGGATGTTTTTAGGGGGAGCATGTGCCCAGATCTTATTCCCTTTTCCAACTCACGCCTTTCTCTCCTTATACCGTATGCCAGCAGTATAGCTGGTGCAGGTCCAAGGAGACCCATAGGCTATCAGGAGGCCTACAGAGAGGTAAGAACATTTTTACTTCTGGCAGGCCTCCTGATCCCCCATTGGGTGCAGCGCGTGTTCTGTCATTACGGCTGCACCATTGGTAATGGTGGGGGAAAGGATTGGGGCCTCAATCTGGTAAACATGCTGCCTTTGGTCCATCTTGCTCGGTGCTATCCAAGATTTTAAAATATGTTTTTGGACCCACCTGGGGATTGAATCTGGGATCTTCTACATGCATGCAAAGTATATACTTTGCCAGAGGACTAGTGGGCAACCACAAATAGTGACTCATTACCAGTGCCAGTCAATGCAAATGAAGTCAGTTTCTAAACATGGTATTGTTAGAACAAGGGGTGTGGAAAGTGGATTTATTCTCAGATTTCATGATTTGAAAAAAATGAAAAAGGAAGTTCTCATTCCAAGTTACCATTTTTATTTTAAATGCTTTTAAAAGTGTACTAGGTAGTTCATGTAATAGCAGCAGATGCAGACATGGTGGTATTTCTAACTGGAAAAATCTCTTTTCTGGAAAATTTCACCAAAATGCAGTGTTGTGTTTATGTCATTATCTACAAAAGCAAACACCTAGTCTTAATGCATGGGACCATCTAATTCTTTTAGAATGGAATGTGACACATTGTGCATGCTTAGTCATTGGTGAGATCTGACTGACTGCGGTGTGCACAGTGTCAGATGTGGGTCTGCCTCTGTGCAATTGAGATACCCCTTTGCGTGCTTAGCAAAGACTTCCAAGTAAATTGGCCATGCTGTTTGCCATTCACCTGCTTGCATGAAATGTGTAGCAAATGGTTGTGGGTCCCCTTCCGTGGATGCCGGGGCCAGCTTGCCTGTCCCAGCAACACTGTCATGGGGATTTGTCCCAATCACTTAAAGTGAATGCCTCCTTCGTGCTTTGTGCACTCTCTGTCCCCCTGCCTTATGACTTTCAGTGGCTGACGTGATGGCATTCTTTAGATAGTTCTTTAGATATTTTGTTCTGTGGTAAACAATTGTGCTGTTAAAGAGCGAGATAAATCAGAGAATGACTTCAAAGTCCAGCTAAGCATACATACGAATTCCACACTATAAACCACTATTGAATCATAGTGTATAACGCAAAATCAAGGTGTTTCTAATGGCAGTAGGGAGGGAGACCAAAGTAAACATGTTCCATATTCACTTGTATTGTGAATCTCTTGTTTGAGTTTTCCTGCATGACGTGGAGACAGGAATGATACACAAATAGCCAAGATACTTTTAGGAGCTGGTTTTACTTCCAAGTTGTGTTCAGATCTCAGAGACCAGATTGACCACTTCTTCAGTTCAAATGAGCTGGATTTTACTAAGCTTCATTTGATGGTCTAAGCCTGATAGCAAGCATGTTTTAATTTTGGTCCTGGTTAACATGCATTTGTGCGGTGTTCAGACTTAAGAACTGTTTGGGTTAGGGATACCAAGTGCCATGTCATTAAAGTGATACTTCCGTTGTACTGTTGTGTAACAGATTACTGTAGCAATTCCTTCCCTTTTTCCCTTTGGTGTATATGGGAATTGGTGAGGAGAGGTCAGGGAGCACAGAGAGCAGCAGATGAAAGACTGTTATGCTCTGGCATTGATAGCATTTGGGTTTCAGATGTCTCTCAGATGCCCAGAGTCAAATGGGCATACCTTGAGGCAGTGGTTCCCAAGCTGTGAGCTGTGGAATCCTCACAATTCCCCCCCACCCGTCACTTCATACAATGCACAGGATGTCACCTTAATGGAGAATTTTGGCCAGTGGGTCAGTAGGTCAGGGGAGCTGCCTGTTGAAAAAGTTTGGGAACCAGTGCCTGTATGAAATTCCTGTTATCATTTTTTCCGGCCCTCCCCAAAAGATCACTTCATTCTTCTCTCCTGTCACATTGGGATCAATGCAAGAAGGAGTGGTAGTGAAGCTGTCAGGAACAGGAAATATTGAGCAGGCCCCCCTTGGGGCCAGGACTGCTGCAGGGAGGGCTGACTTGTAACCCCTGCTAACTGGACAAGAGGCACTTGTGCTCCTAAGAGTGGTGCTCCTCTTATATTGAGCAGGGGGAGAGTAATTGTCCCTATTCACCCCTGCGCAGTGTCTTTCTAGTGGCTGTTGCTGGTGGTGGTCTGCCTCTTTTTTAAGATTGTGAGCCCTTTTGGGAGCCATTTAACGTCATTATTATTTGCCTATAAACCGCTTTGTGAACTTGGGTTGAAAAGCGGTATAAAAATACTATTGATTGATTGATTGATTGATTTGGGTTGACTTGTGCTTTCATCACGTGCCTTCAAGGGGAGGGAGGAATTGAAGTTTTGCATTGCCAAGCTGGTGCCCTTTGCCTGAGCTTGGTGGCTGCCATTCTGTGCCTTGGTGTAAAAGGGATGAATTTCAGACATAATCTGGGTTAGGGTTCCCTGGACTTCAGGCTTGATGGCTTGTCTGTCATCTTGTGTGTGAGAGAGAGGGAGTGAGTCAATCTGGATCCACGGAGGACCATCTGGCTCCAGGGATCACATGCATCAGTTCAGAAGCAACAGCAGACTAACTTTGGATGAGGAAGTGGGAGGGAGTTGTTGATTTTTGAGAAGCCTTCCTCCTGTTTAGTGAGAAAAGCACCTGGTGACTGGACAAAGGCAAAGAAAACCCAATACTGAAGAAATAGCATCTGGTGAATTGAGAGAGAGATTTGAATTGGTTTCAACCAATGATCTGAGATTTGCCCACAGGACAGTGGAGAAGACCTACCATGAAAAATGTTGGTGGACTCTGCAAGGTGCAGGGAAAATGTTGCCTTGTAGCTAACCAATTCATTTCAGCCTAAGCTGTTCTGGACTACAATTCACTTCATCAGGTTCATGAAGTGGAATCCTCAGTAGGCAGGTGTTCAAGTGAATTTTTTTTCTTATCTATAAAAGGATTACGATGAGCTGGTTCTCCAGTCAGAATTTTATTGGGGGAGGAGCAGCAGAGTGCGGGGTTGCTGCCTGGCCGATTTTTGTAGCAGATCTGTTTGAATTCCTGAGTTGTTCCTGCTGGATGGATCTTGAAGAATCATTTCCCCCCCTTTGGTTGGTTTATGTACTGGTGTGCTATTGGATTCAGTGGTGTAGTGTGCATTTTCCTTGTGCTAATTATGTGGATGCCCCTGGAATCATTGGACATGCTTTGGAAAATTTCTTTGCTCAGTACGTGAGTAGCTCTTGCAGCTCAAGTTTACTTCTTTCAGAATGAAATTTAAGCAGAGTTTCAGCAGATGTTTCAAGCCAATACAGTGGTATTTTGTGGGTGATGGTAGGAAGGTGTACCCAGAGTTGTACGCTGGAGTCCAGGTCTTGCTCTTAAGCAGGATGGCTGCTCCTGCATGGCAGAATCTGAAATGCCAGGTTTAATTAAAAGCTTGTCATGCCTGCCCATTGTCTAGTGGCAAATCTTGCTGCAGTGAACTTGTTAGTGGTAGCAGTAAACGCTAGAGGCAGCCTGCCTGCCTGCCTGCCTGCCTGCCTGTATATCAAGCCACTGGAAGGGTTGTTCAAGGACACTGTGCTAGAATTAACTCCTACCTTGCCATCTTGGCATTTTTGAGCTTTTCTGTTTTCTCTCTTGCAGTGCTTGCTCACATAGCCAAGCTGCTCACATAGTTGTGTGGGGTACCTTGTTCAAACTGCAAACCCCCTGCTATGTTTATATAAAGATCAGTTCCTTTCCATGCACTGAATAAGCTACGAATATAGACTCTGATGTAATTAAATCTTGGTTCTATGTGAGGTGGAAGCCTCAAATATTTCTGGCTCCTACAATGGAGCTATTTGATACTGTCAAATTCAACTTAGCCCCTGACCTTCCAGTTTGGTATATTGGAATAATGTACTCTAGCGCTCAAGGTTTGATTAGCAATTAGTTATTTTATATTCTTGGACAGTAAAGAGAAGAAAATTAAATTGCATATTCAGATTTACCTTAAGCATTGTGAGCTAAAGGTTTCCAGCTAATGATTTTTTAAAACTTTTTTACATAACTTTGCTGTTCTGCCATGGGTACTTGGCCTTAGCTGTTCCATATATTGCACTCTGAGACGCCTAACATAAGAAGAGCCCCACTGGATCAGACCAACGGCCCATCTAGTCCAGCTTCCTGTATCTCACAGAGGCCCACCAGGTGCCTCAGGGAGTACACAAGACAACTAGATACCTGCATCTCGTTGCCACTCCCCTACATCTGGCATTCTGAGGTATGCCTCTTATCCCAGGTGAGTGCAGAAAGTGGCAGTTGGCATGTTGTTTATCATGTGTATATCTCTAAGCATCGACTCCACTAGTATTCAGAATAAGAGAAAAGGCCCCATGTTGCATGTTCTTTTAATTAGTCCAGTTATATTACATTTGATACCTCCTACCAAACAAAAACCGTGTTTCTCTTCTTGCTCCTACAGGGATATGGTGGAATAGCTCATTCGTTCAATTTTCATCTTGCATCTGGTCGAAGGCTGGGTTTGGTTAGTAGTTTAAAGCAGTGGTTCCCAAACTTTTTTCAACTGGCGGCTCCCTTGCCGTATTGGGCCATTGGCTGCGGCATCCTCTCAGGGGATGCAACCCTATACGTTGTGTGGGGCAGTGAGTTTTTCATAAGGATTCCGCGGCTCCCATTGGCTGGTTTCTGGGGAGCCATGGCTCACAATTTGGGAACTACTGGTTTAGGGGTAGAAAAGACAAGAAGATACGGAATAAATGCATGCCATCTGTGTGTGGGGGCTCATGCTTGCTTGATTTTGGCTGTTGAATTCTAACTCAAACAAGAAGAGCTTGCGGTGCTTCCAGAAAGCATTTCACAGTTAGGGGGCCAGCCTCTGAGAAGACTTTTGCTGGACAGAACCGCAAGCAAATCAAGAGTGCTCTTATTGAGCTAAGAGCCTGTGATGGAGAGAAGAGGCGGGGGGTCTCGTAAAATCTTAAATCCAAATTGCTCACCTTGAATCAGGATACCACAAATGCCGTCTTGCTTAGTAGCTAGACATTATTTGAGTGCTACTAATCCCACATATTTTCCATTCCCTCAGTCCTTTGGCATGAGACAGAGGCAGAATCTTCTCTTTTTTGGGCTTTGGGCTTGAGTTTATCAATTTTTCTCCCTCCGTGCCACACGCCAGACTGCCTTTGAAAGTGAACGCCTTTGTGGTACGCCGTGGGGATGGGGTTTGTTCAGCAAGTATCAGTGCAAGTGTTTGAAAATGGTGTTTGTTTAACTGGGGTGCTGGGGGTGCCATACGAATGGGCACTGTCGGGCTGTCAGGGAGGGGAGTCAGCCCTGGCAATGGCCTCAGAGTGGGAAAAGAGGAGGGGGCTCGTGTGCCCTTCCTCCTCCTCCCTAACTAGGTCCTGCCTAGAGAGGCTCCCAGGCACACCTGCTTCTGCTCAGCCAGGCAGCTTTGCCACCATCGAGCCGTGCCAAGGTTTTTTGTGTGATGTCCCTCCCTTGTCTGGGCCCACTGGGCTGTTCGACCCCCTCCCTCACCACTGCATCCCTTCTCTCAATCCCCTGCTCAGCCTCTCTCTGTTCCGAGCCCTCTCACTTCCCCTTTTGCCTCCGATACCAGCGTCAGTCTCACTGCTGCCCACGTGGCGGCTGATGTGCTGCTTGCTCAGAGGCAGGCGTGGCTGGGCTGGAGCGCTGGGCTCCGGCGTTGGTCCCGGAAGGCCCTGCTGTGCAGCTGCTGCCTCTGGCTTCGTGCGGCCGGCTGTGTCACCCTTCCGGATGGTCCTTGCGAGGCCAGCACCCAGCGTGCCCGTGAAGAGAGGTGCCTGTCCCCTGCCTGGACACCAGTGGTAGTTAGGCACCCGGAAGGGACCCAGACGTTTGAAATGTTAAAAAGCTGTGTTCCCGAGTCTGAATTGCGTTCTCGCCTTCCCTCTTACAACCCCGATCTCTGCGTTCCCATTGCCGTCTGTCCTTGGTGCGGTAGGGATTGCATGCAATGTCCCCAGGACAAGTAAAACAGGACCCTTAAGAGCGTGCCTGGGGTGAACTGATGACGGAAGACCAGCGTCCTCTCCTTTTTACTTTTCTAGCGGATAGCTACTGACGGGTTTGCTGGAAGCGAAGCTGTCTCGGAGCGTGCAGCTCCGGCATGCTGAGCAATCCGGTTGCGTTGTCCAGCGCGGTGGGCGTTCAGATGGAAGAGGAGTGAAACTGGCAACGTGTCCAGGAAGGCTGTCGGGTTTTTGCCTCACAAATGGCAATTGCAGAAAATCCTTCAGTTGGATTATTGAAGGTTTGGTTGCTTGTACGGTAGCAGTGGAATTGGGAGTGGCAAAATAAGATGTAGCTTGAGGCATACTTTAATATTTCCACTGAAAAGGATGTTGAGCAACTCGGAACACAGGTGCATTTTTGCCACTTCTTATAAGCGGCAGCGTGATGAGCTTTGCTGCCTCTTTTGAAGCTTTCCTGATGTCTGCTGCTGCTTTGCAGCTGCTCCTTTAAGTCCAGAAAAGGCAGCTGGGATCGTGTGTGCTGTTTCTGACTACAACTTCACAAGTGAAAAGAGGTTAAAGAATTAATCATTTCATTGAGTGCTGCCTTTAAGGTTTAGTAACCTCAGACTTCTTAAATCTATTGGTAGTTGAATCAAAAATGAAACTCTAATCCAGGGCTTATTTTACCGGGACTTCTGCTTAGAAGGCCTGAAGGTTAAGGGCTAAACTCCGGCCAGAGATTCTTTCCTTTCCGCCTCTAATTGGTTTTGGACTTTGGTGGTGTTGAAAATAGCTTGATCAGTGGATCCTCTCACATTTCCCCAAATGTTTGCTACGCCTGAAATTCCAGCAACCTGGTGCGCTATTCCAGTTTTCATTCACAGATGGCAGCCTAACATGTAGACAACTGCATGCCAGCCGTTTCGGTACGTGCAGACATTTCAAACGTAAAGATTCAGTGTTCTCTGCCTCTTCCCACTCAAAACTGAAAGCATTCAGGAGCGATCGGGTGTTAATGCTGTCTGACAGCAGTTTTATAATATATTCTGATGCCTTTTGATCAGCCCTTAGCTACAGTCGAGCATGCTGCTTTCCTGCCCACTGAAAACACGACTGTTGCATAACTGGCGTCTTCATGAATAGTACAGTATTCCTCGTTTCCTGCCGATCTGGTTTGTGCTCGTTGAATGGGTAGTTCTGCTTGTCACATTTTATAAACCATAATTCTTACCCTTACCTTTTTGCTTTACCTTTTGTGGATTGTTGCGGGTGTCTGTGCCACAGGTGATGCTTTGGACACTACAGGTGGACAGAAAGTCATATCTGTTGACTAGATATGGAAAGTCATATCCAACAGATAGTGCTCAACTAGCTGGGCTTCTTTCTGATCCAGCAAGGTGCATATGAAGAATTTAAGCAAGAGCGCATACTCCAGATTACCGAACAGCTACAGCATAACTAATCTGTGTTAACAAATTCTGACTGCAAAATCTTTCTTTGACTACTTAAAACACTTCAGCATACTACAGGGACTCAAATAACTGTGCAAGAATGAAGTCAGCTAATTCCTACAGTGTGCAGCTCATACTGCATAGTAGTACAGAGAAAATATCTGGAATTCTTTTCATTTAATCTGTTTTAGGTGAGCTGTTCACTGGCCTGAAACTTCTTTTTTCAAATGTAGCAACGACATGGCTTTGAATGGTGTTTGAAATGTGCGAGCACAAGCCCAGTGTACTTGTGTTGCTTTGCTGTAGGATTGGATTGCCTAGTGTTGGCAAACACACGAGGCAGGTGCTGGCAGCTGTTTTGTGAAAGAGGGTTACTGCAGTGCAGAGGAAAAGTCAACAAATAAGAACATAAGAAGAGCCCTGCTGGATCAGGCCAAAGGCCCATCTAGTCCAGCTTCCTGTATCTCACAGCGGCCCACCAGGTGCCCCAGGGAGGCATGTAACAACAAGATGCTTACATCCTGTTGCCACTCCCTTGCACCCGGTACCAGTAGCCCACCACCTTTGTAAGGAGGTTGCACAATCCATCATTGCCTATAGCCCATGATGGACTTTTCTTCCAGAAATCTGTCCAATCCCCTCTTAAAGGCATCAAGACCAGATGCCATCACCACCTCCTGTGGCAAGGAGTTCCACAGATTAACTACCCGGTGGGTAAAAAAGTACTTCCTTTTATCTGTTTTAACTCTCCCAACCCTCAGCTTTAGTGGATGCCCCCTGGTTCTGGTGTTTTGAGAGAGGGAAAAGAACATCCCTCTATCGACTTTATCCCTTCCATGCATAATTTTGTATGTCTCAATCATGTCCCCCCTCAGGCGCCTTTTTTCTAGACTGAAGAGCCCCTAACGCTGCAGTCTTTCTTCATAAGGGAGGTGCCCCAGCCCCGTAATCATTTTTGTCGCTCTCTTCTGCACCTTTTCCAACTCCACTATGTCCTTTTTGAGATGCGGCGACCAGAACTGGACACAATATTCCAGGTGTGGCCTTACCATTGATTTGTACAATGGCATGATAATATTGGCTGTTTTATTCTCAACCCCTTTTTTAATGACCCCAAGCATGGAATTGGCCTTCTTAATTGCTGACGCACACTGGGTCGATACCTTCATTGAATTGTCCACCAGCACCCCAAGATCTCTCTCCTGAGCTGTCACAGACAGCTCAGAACCCATTAGCCTATTTAGAAAGATTTAGTCGAGAGGGTTAATGAGAGGGAAGATTTAGTCGAGAGGGTTAATGCCTCCGTTTGCCTGAAGATAAGAGCTGAAGATCTGAAGGTCGCCAGTTCGGGACAGCTGGAAGTCTCTGTGAGAGGCAGACCTTGTTAATTGCGACTGATTAACAGCTGAGCTTCGGCTGCCTTGTGTGAGGGGGAGTTGTGCCAAAGTTCAGCCGCTTCTCTGGTGGGAGCAGGGAAGCTGTTTATCAGCCAGCAAGAAGACAAATGGGTGGCCAGAAAGAAGGACTAAATCCAGAAAGATCCATCTGTATGTGTGTAGTTCTTGAAAGATAGAACATTTCTGTATAAATTGTAAAAACCTTCGGGTTTCTGAATAAAGTCTTCCCATGAGTTATAGTCATTAGAGAAATCTGGTGACCTAAGAAAGGCGGTATATAAACCCAGGTATTATTATTATTAAAGGTGCAGCTGTACCTGAATAGTTTTCCAAGTGTCTGAAATGATACCTTTCCTATGTCATGTCTGATACTGTACTGGTGACAGTATTTGCAGTGACTTGAACTCTGACTAACCAGCTGGCTCTTACAACAAAGAGTACACCCTTCAGGAACCTTGGTTGGCAGAGACCAGAGTAGGCACTTCATGCATAAACACTTGGCAGAAGTAGGCAGAAAGTTTATCCAAAAAAAGCCCTCATGTGTTCTCAGACAAATTCTTTGAGCTTCTGAGTAGCTTCAAGAAAGAGAGCAATGAATGCTATAGCAACTTCTGGAACATGAGATTTATTTGGCAAGTATTGCCACCTTCTCATTTCAAAAATGTCTGGAATTCTTGGCCAGTGGTGAAAGTGAGTGTATGTAGTTGAACAAGATCTGGACAATGTTCTACAAGAAAATTATTGGTCATGACGGCCGATTCTGTACATCTCTCAAATGTCCCTTGAAGCAAAGATTAGTGTGTTCAGCTCTTAGTATCTCACGAATGTAGTATACTTCGTCCCTTTAAACTGCCCACTGCTTTGTCGTTGTATGTTAAATGGTTACATGAACATGGCTCTTGATATGTGTTATAGTTCTGTGCAATTTAAAGGCACAGAATTTGGTTACACAGAACAATATGGCTTGGTTACTGTTCTACCCCTGCGCAACATTTGTAGTATTAACCTCAGGTTTGTGGGCATTGGAGGGATTGTATCAGTAAGGATTCTGCTGTTCACAGCAGAGCCTCAAGCCACAATTTGAAACTCTTTACGGGTCAATCCATTAAAAATCACCCAGACCATGTTGCTCGTCATTTTTGTTTTTCTTATTTTTTTTACCAGTTACTCCCCAATACCAAGTGAGCTCAAAACCGTGTTTAAAAATTTTTTTAGGCTTTTACTTTTTTTTTGGCGGCCATTTTAAGTTCGCTTCCGAACCGATTTTTAGCTGAAAACAAGTTTTGCGTAAATGTTTATAACTCTGTTAATTTTGAAGATATCAAGATAAAATAAAAACCAAAATGTTCAGAAGAAAATGCTCTAGAGATTCTGTAATAACATTGTTGTACCTAAATAGTAAGGGGAACTGGATAGCTCTGGAACCAGTTGAGTCTCAGTCACCAAATTTTTAACAAATGTTTATACCATGAAGATGTGCTTTGTGAATTAATTTCGTAATTTTTGACTCAGTCCTTTTTGAGATACTCTTCTTCAAATATTGAAAAAGTTCGCCGTTTCGGTATTTTTAAAAATTTATATTAAAAAAACGACAAGCTTCTCAAGCTTCATATTTTTACAGCAAGTTTACCTATAATAAATCTACAAAGGAAATGAAAATTGAAGGTGAGTCTTTCTTCCTTTTAGTGAATTTACAGCTCTGAAGTTCTTGTTTTCAGTTAATTTAAACTTAGAAGTTATGTATTTTTTCTCCACTCCCCTTACTATTTAGGTACAACAATGTTATTACAGAATCTCTAGAGCATTTTCTTCTGAACATTTTGGTTTTTATTTTGTCTTGATATCTTCAAAATTAACAGAGTTATAAACATTTACGCAAAACTTGTTTTCAGCTAAAAATCGGTTCGGAAGCGAACTTAAAATGGCCGCCAAAAAAAAAGTAAAAGCCTAAAAAAATTTTTAAACACGGTTTTGAGCTCACTTGGTATTGGGGAGTAACTGGTAAAAAAAATAAGAAAAACAAAAATGACGAGCAACAAATTTTTTTTTATCTGGGTGTTTTTTAATGGATTGACCCTTACCTAAAGGTCAGAAGGTATTGTGTACCTGTGCATTATAATTGGAAGGGCAGGAGAATTCTTAGATTTCACGATTTGTAAGCTGTAGTGATTACCCTTTAGAAGATCATTCATTTTAAGTAATTCTCAGGGTTCTTAGATAGGGACATGGTGGTGCTGCGGGTTAAAACAATGAGTTGCTGACCGGAAGGTTGGCAGTTCGAGACCACGCAACAGAGTGAGCTCCCGTTGCTTGTCCCAGCTCCTGCCAACCTAGCAGTTCGAAAGCACCTAAATGCAAGTAGATAAATAGGGACCACTTGGGTGGGAAGGTAACGGCGTTCCATGCGCCTTAGTGTATAGTCATGCTGGCCACATGACCATGGAAACTTGTCCTTGAACCACCCCCTAGAGTAGGTCACGACTAGATCATTCGGTTGAGGGGAAACCTTTACCTTACAGGGCTCTTAAGTTCCACCATGAAATAGGATATGCACTCAGCCTGTTTGCAATAGAGAGACAGCCTGTATTGTAGTTTCATAGATTTCTTTCCACTTCAGCCTTGATTTCTGAATTCAGTTGAAGCAACTCCTCTAATTCCCAGTCACTGGCTCAGTTCAAATGATTCTCCAAGCTCTGTGGGTCTTGGGGTGTCAGCAGTACAAGGTGTGGTGAGCTGTGGCTCATACCCTTGCTTCCCTGCACCTGAGGCATGAAGATTAGAGAGGCTCTTTTTAATTTGTAACAAGCCATAGTCCAAACCAGATAGCAAACAACACCTTGTTGTAAGTTGAAGCAGAAGCTTCTGTCTTCTCTCGGGTGAGGAGGGAGGCATGCTTCCATTTCTTCTGGGAATGATAGTGGTTTGTCATTGCATCTTGAATGCACCAATCTTCACTTGTCCTCTCAAGAACTTGTTTCTCATAGCTTTGTGAAAATGCTTGTCAGGTGGGCCTGGGGCACTTACGTGAATTGTAGCTCATGGGGTCCTTCTCTTGCTTCGTAGCAGGAATGGTTTTCACAGCATAAACTGAAGTGGCATCTGCCCACAACAGGATTGCCGTTTTTTTAGGTTGCAACATAGGTCAGAATTATTATTTTCTGTAAGCATCTTGTCTTCATGCATTAAATTATTGCACCTTACAAATTTTGGTTCATGGCCAGAATCCAAAGAGCCCCACAAGTGGATCTCTCGCTCAAAGCAGCTTTAGAAAACTTTGGCACTTTGCTTTAGCTTTCACTTTGGCAAAGCAGTTTGCCAGTTCCTACCTCCCAAATGCCACGTGGCCAGCTGCTTTTGCAGCACGGGAGGACTCTTGCAGCGTGGGCAGCATACCAAACAGTTTGGTAGGACCTGGGTGTTTCCTGTTCAAAGAAGCAGTAAAAAATATTCACTGGGCCATGTCCTAGTCATTGGGTTACCTAGAGTAGCTTTATAGATTCCAGTTCACGTGTGTTGCGTAATGCAAATTGTTCAGCACTGGTACTACTTAACTTTGCTTTCTTCACAGGGAAATCCTCATTGACTATTCAGTTCGTGGAAGGCCAGTTCGTTGATTCGTATGACCCTACCATAGAGAACAGTAAGTATCACAACTTACTTTCTGAGCATGCAAGAAGAGCTCTTTTCTAGCTAACTTGGTCTCAATTAAGTTTCTATTTATTACGCTCTTCTCCAAAGAGCTCAGAGTGAGTTACATCTAAGTTTCCCTAAACTTCAGAAGATTAATTTAATCTGACTTTGGATGCTAAAGGAAGATAAGACAGCTTTACATTAAGCGGCTATTTATTTAAGGAATTTATATCCCATCTTTCTGCCTTGCTCAGGGGCACTCAAAGCGGCTTACAAGTAAAATACCAATTGTAGATAAAACATTAAGGTAAAGACAATTAAAACAAAGTAAAACATTAATTTATTTTAATTAATTAAAATAAAAATCAAATAAAAACTACTGTGGTTATAGTGTTCAGAGTATGATCCACATGTTCTCTTCTCTTTTACCCTGCATGTGCCTGGGTTAAAATAGGTAGGAAATCAGTCTTGTACAGTATAGCTAAGGGTATAAACTAGGGAGCGTTTGAGAACTAAAGAAAAGACTCCCGCCCTCAGCATCCACTGGGGTTCCTTAAACCCCTGCCATTCCAAGAACTGTGAAATCAAATCTGTAAAACAATTTTTTAAAGTGTCCCTTTAAATTGCAGTTTAACAACACTTTTCTTACCAACGTGGAGCGGCAGAGAGGCAGGCAGGCAGTCTCCAGGGATTAGAATAGCTATTTTGGGGTCACACAGAGGCAAGCACCCCCAACCTGGTGCTCTGAAAAATAGAATGCGGAAGTGATTAGATGGTTCTGCTTTGCATTCCAGGGCAACCAGGGGAGGGGTGCGTGACCTCGGAGGAAATAGCTGTTCTAATGGTCTGAGGCTGCCTGCCTGCCACTCTGCTACTCTACCATTCTAATTTAAGAGGGTGCTTTATAAGCAGATGAGCAGGGTCTTTCTCCCCTGCAGCTCCTCAGGAAACCAGGCCCTAGTAAAGTGTAATGGAACACTGCGTCACTAGCATAGGGAAAGTTGAAAAATGGCAGAGCAAAACCATTTAAACATGCATTTCTGTTAGAGATGAAGGACAAGAAGCACAATCCCCTGTCATAGACGGTCTTCCATTCATGCCTCTGAAGCCATGTGGTGCAACTAGAATAACTTCATGGGAACGATAAACTCATGCACCAGATCTTGTCTCAAGATGATACTTGCATTATTATTATATGGAAAGCTCCCAGGATCACATTGAGTGGACAGCTTAAAGTTCCAGTGGACTTGGTGGAAAGAGATTGTAGCCCCAATACTGAATTTAACTAACTTACACTCATTGTGTTGGAAGGGATCAAAAAGTCATCTGGTCGAGTCCTTTGCTGTACGGTAGGCCCAAACATCTATCCGCAAGAACAGTCTGTGCAGTCATAACCACCGTGCACCATGGCTGGGTTGCGCTGCCAAAAGTTTAAATGGAACACTTCTTTGCCTCTTATCGGGGAAATAACAATGCTGAGCATCTGAGTTCTTGCAACCCTGACGATGACTTGCTGTGCTTTGGCATTAGCTCAAATGCAGCTCAACAATCCTTGGTCAGTTCTGCCCCCAAACAGGACTGGGTGTTCTCTGAGAGGGGACCCAGCGTACATTGAGTAAAAGCAGAATTGGGGTTATGACGGGTTATAATGGTCCTTTGTGCCTAGTTTGTGCTAATGTAATATTAATACTCGTCATCCTTTTGTCTGGAGTATTTCTAATCTACGAAATGACTTGTGTATTTAATTCATTCGAAGGAAACTACGACTAAAACTCCGACCGTCAGTGATGTTCACCTAGACCGTATTTTTCTACCTGTATAGGTGCTAATGAGGGAAACTGAACATAACTTGTTCAGTTGACATATGTAAATGACATATGTAAATAGTTTCTCTTTTGAGAAGGTTAACAAAATTGAATGCTTAGCTGTTTAATGGTATTCATGGTGATAGTCCTATCCTTTACTCTGAAATTACGAATACGTCCTTTTAAATAAACAGTTGGATGCTTTGAATTGCATACGAACCTCTCAAGTGTCCTTTTTCTCATTTATCCAGCATTTACAAAACTGATTACTGTAAATGGGCAAGAATATCATCTTCAGGTAGTCGACACAGCTGGCCAAGTAAGTGATCTTCGTTGCCTTGACAAATCTTTCTAATGTCTTCAGGTTGATTTGAAGTTTGATAGAGCAGAGGCCTTCTGGCATTTAGGTCAAAATAAGTCTTTGATTTTGCCAAGAAACATTAGAAGCACCCAGCTATGAGTGTGCCTTCGTATTTCAGATTCCCTTATTCTTGTTCACATGGGGCGGAGGCATGTCAGTGGATTAGAAGGCAATAAACAGTTCAGCCTATCCAAACCTGAAAAATGAGAATTGTGTGTGTGTGTCCTGTGTAGTTTATAAGAGATTCTAGAGAAGGGCAAGGAATCTTCCAAAAATATACAAATATGTATTTGAGCTTTAAAAACTCAATTATGCATATACATATGACAAGAGGAAAAGCTGCAAAACCACTGCAAAAGCCAAGGAGGGACTTACCTGTTTCTATAATGATTGCTATAGGACATCTGCCTTTATCACAAAATAATACTGTGGTACATTTTGAAAAAGTAGGCCACTGCTTCACTCAAGGCATAAGAGCGTCTTGGTTACCCTGAATATGGCAGCTTTTGACCACAAGCAAATTGTGCAGCTGTCTATCAGTGTCATTTGGCTAACCTCTCAGGCCTTCCCAGTTGGCTTCTAGTCAAGGAAACCAAGAGCAGCCGGATGTCTCTTCATTAGCAGAAGCGCAGACAAGCTCCAGGAGTCCTGTCAAGGCCTGTTTGAGCAGGATAGATGGCAAGCCTCAGGAGCCTGCAAATCCCAGGCTTTCAGGCCCAGGGCCTTCAGAAAGACTTGCTAAAGCAAAACACCTCCCCAGCATAGTCATGTGGATTAAAGTGTCCCTGCCCTTGACAAACACACTCAGTGGTTAGGAACGTCTGTGATGGCTCCCCATGAAAGAAATTGGGGAACAGCAAGATGCCATGTGGCCACTAATTGTTTGCTTGGAAGTGGACCCAATCCAAGAACACAGAATGACACACGCACAATATCTCCATATGTAGTCAAAGAACACTACCAGATGCCGTGTGACTAATGAAAGAAATAAAATTTTAGAAAGGTTGGGTGGAATTAAGGTTGACTTGGGTTTCCTTTTATGATCTTACTGCATTTGTAATAAGCAACACTGAAATCCTGTAGTAGTATTTTTAAAAATCAGGATCAACTTGCCCTGTCTGTTAAGAGAGTGTCCTCTGCCGATCAGGCTGATGCCAGAGGGGCGTAATGTCAAAGTGACCCTAAATTGTGCAACGCCGTCAGAGTAGGAGGACTAGTGCACCTGTGGAAGCCACTATAGTATTTTATCAGTGTTTTGGGAGCTCTAATGGTCTGATCCTAAGGCCCGCATTGCTGGCAGTAGAGGTCTGCCTCTGGCCAGAAGTGTTGCAAACATGCCATAAAGCATCTTACGACACTGCCTGACCAAGGACGGCTGTTGCTGGGTCGGCCTCAGTGGGGACACTCCAGCAGCACCAGCCACCAGTAAGCCCCTTTGGAGCAGGGTGGGGCAGCACAAGGCAGGGGATTGGAGGAGCAGCCCTGGTTGAAGGGGTGGGACTGGCGGCTGCACTTGCCACTGCAACCTGAACCCTGTGTTGGGCTCTAATGCCCAACGCAGTGCTGCTCCAGTCTCTGCCAGCACAACATCTGGGGGCGAGTGAAGTAGCCCCATTGCAGGGGCCTAGTAAGGAAGGGGGACAAATGTCCCCTTACGCCAAGGAGACCCCGGTGGCTCCTGCAGAAAGCTGCAGTAGCCGTTTCGGCACCACTGCTCCCACGGGGGCCCAGGAGCGGAGGATTGGGCTCTAAAACGGTTCCCTTGTCATAATTTCCTACTTACTGTACTCTCTAGCCAGACATATTTTGGAACCCTTGTCACTCCAGTAAGCCTGCATTGAGGTGGATTGCCTGATTTTGAATTCTCGCAGACAGAAATGAAATACCAATCAGAATTATTCAGTAAATGGTTCTTGCATTCAACATAATCTTCATTAGAAGTACTTGGCAAACTTGTAGTGAGTGTAGAGCCCCCATCAAGCCTGTAGAACAGTGGTTCTCAGACCTTTTAGATGTGGACCTGCATTTTAAAACGGCACTCATGCCAGGACCCACTGGAAGGGCTGTCATTAACCTGGAAGTGATGGCATGGCCAGAAGTGACATCACCGAGAAGCACCTCATTCTGACGTAATAAAATGACACTCCTGGAATGCAAACTGGCATTCGTGGACTGCAGCAGTTGCACAACCTGACAGAAAGCAAG
Source organism: Lerista edwardsae (assembly GCA_029204185.1). NCBI lineage: Eukaryota > Metazoa > Chordata > Lepidosauria > Squamata > Scincidae > Lerista > Lerista edwardsae. The sequence goes on along the minus strand of JAJKFI010000057.1, from coordinate 2,889,169 downwards.
ATCAAGACAAAGTATTATGCAAAAGCACAGCACTAAAAATAACTTTAAAAACCCTTACTTGGAAATTGAAACTCTTAGCACCCACAAAAGAAATACAGCAAGAGTAAGGTCTGCAGCTTCCAAGGTGGCTGCTCCCAGCTTTCTGCAACCCGCCTGACATCAGGTTGTTTGAGAAACCCCCCTGTAGAATGTTGGGCTTCTTGATGGATTCCTTGCGTTTTCAGCTTGGTCAGATGATTGTATAGGAATTGTAATCCTTGAGCTATGCAAGAAATTCATTATAATGCTAGACAGAGCCGTGAAAGGATGTGGAGACATAAGAACATAAGAAGAGCCCCACTGGATCAGGCCAAGGGCCCATCTAGTCCAGCTTCCTGTATCTCACAGCAGCCCACCAGGTGCCCCAGGGAGGTATGAGACAAAGAGATGCTTGTATCCTGTTGCCAATGAATGGGCGTCCACAGCACTTTAGCAGTGCTGAATGGGCACATTTAACAGAATGGGCACCCACAGCACTTTAACAGTGGCTTAAATGTGATTGGTGTAACCTGGTTCTTTTCAAGATAATCAGTAAACGCACGTGGCTATGGATCGTTAAATTGCAGCTGTATTTTCCAACAGGATGAATATTCAATATTTCCCCAGACGTACTCCATAGACATCAATGGCTACATTCTTGTTTACTCAGTCACATCAATAAAAAGGTAAAGCTTACTTTTGTATTTTGTTTGGAAGCTGTCTTGACATCACAATCCTGGTTCAGGAATTTGGAGTGGTATCAGTCATGAACAAGAATAATCCCATATGCTCCTTCATGCGTCTCTGTGACAAGTAGGCACCTGACTTCTTAAGACCACTGTTCTTCTTCTGTTCAGATTGGGAAACTGTGGCCTACACATTCCATACAGACCAGGTTATGAATCCATTGCTTGATATTCTGGTTTGTAAAGCCGGAGTTCCCCAGTTGGGATGCAATGAAGAACTCTTGTCTTGAGAAACCATCATTCCTTCCTTTCAGATGGCGCACCCATGGGGTTGATGAAAGTGCATGAGGGAACTTGGTGCTCAGTCCCAACAAACCCTGGTTTCTTAGACTGGGATTGTGACGTCTGTATCCAGCCACCGGCTAGTTTTGACATCTTCCGGATTGGTGCCATGTCTTCAAGCCCATTTATAGCTAAGTAGAACAGTGGCTTAGCTTTATGTAAGGGCTGATGTGGCAGTGTGACTAAGACTGTGTTGCAAACCAAGCCTTGCCTCTGGTTCAAAACTTGCCTCTGCCCTAAACTCACCCGATGACCTTAGACAACCTGCTCCCTCTCAGCTTCAGCTGCAATTCAGGGATAACCAGTTGGCTATTAGGACAGCATCAGGATAACATATGTGAAGCGCTTTGCGTAATCTGAAAGCACTATGCAAATATTTTGCCATAAAGTGGGAATGGATTATAGTAGGCACTGAGTAGGTATTCATCCATTTTATTTGGTTAACTAGCATCAGTGGTGTTATGTCAAGAGTTCCGACAGCCTTGGGCATGGATATGCACCAATTACATGTGTGTGCCTGTAAATGGACACCTAGTATTACTGTATTGAAAAGATTTGTATCCTGCCCTTGCCTTGGAACGTCTATGATCCAAATGGGCTTACATCCAAAAATTAAAATACAGTACCATGCTGTAAGCAATTGCTATAAAAGAAGCAATCAGCATTAAAAATTCATACATACAATACAATGTTACATTAAAGCCCCCTCCCCAAGAGAACAGCATTTGTAAAAAGACGGGTGGGGGGGAAGGCAGGGGTAACTAAGGTGGGAAAGTGAACTGGGCTAAAGATTTTAACCCCCACCAGAAGGCCAGCAGGGAAGGCACGTGGACAGGCAACTCAGTTGGTGAGGAGGGGTCTGCCTGCCATGCATTGTCCCGATGTCTGAAGTCCAGATCACGTGCTTCAATCTGACAACTAGTATCTTAGCACAGTGCAGGCGTTTAAAGTGGATCTTGCCCCTTGTTGCTCTCATGTCACCTCACTGACTAGAGCTGAGTGTTTTGTGGTCAGGCTGAACATTCCGCTGATTGGACCTGAGTTTCTTCTCGCCTCCTGGAAGAATGGGAGTGTTGGTATCCTAAAGCCTATTGCGGTGGGCTGAGCCGGCCTGGGCTCTATGGTGGCGCCTTCCACCGTTCTGTGAGGTGGTCTTGTGGTGGTTCTGACCTGCAGCTCTTCAGCTGGCGGTGTAAAGTGGGAGGGCAGCCTTGATCAATTGGTAGTGCAGCGCTGGGACTCGCCAGTCCCTTTACAAGGGCGGGGGGGGGGCAGGGTTTGTGGACAAGCTGTCCAGGGCAAGGCCTTGATCGACTTGGGCAGCCTTGGCTCTTGAGGCAGGTTGAGGTTTTCTTCTGCCATGGAAATTTCCACTGCTGGAGCTCCACATTCTGTGAAGGGGCTCAATTATCACTTTCCCATGTGTGTCATGTTGGCTGCAGGGTAGCTAGAAATCATTTGCTTTTGTAAAAGTGTTTTAAAAATAGGTTTCTTGTATTGCAGACTTACTAATCCTGCTTGCAGTCTTAATAAAAGATTGATGTTATAATTAACGTGTGTTGGAGCTCCTATACGGAAGACCTTTGAGGAACAAACTGTCCATTTTTGCAAATAGTGTTGGTGGGGGGCCAATGCTAACTGTTAAGACTATGTGCAGTGTAGTGGGGCATAAGGCTAGGGTGAGCTTCAATTGCTGTATTAATGCGCAGCTATGCTAATGTAGCAGAAATGATGGTTTTCCCCCCCACATTTTCATTCCGCCCTTCATCCAAGGAGGGTTGATGTACATTGTGCTTCTTGTCTTCACAACACCCCTGCGAGCTGGTGACTGAGTGGGCATTTGAACCTGAACCTCGCCCCACCCAACAGGAGGCATAAGCCATGCGTGGGCAGGAAGCTTGGTGTGCTTCTGCCTACACCAGACATGATGCCGGCTCCAGGTCTCTGTGCAAACCTCCTCTCCCCAGCTCTGTGGAGATGCTCTCCTCCTTCCCCTCCCTCCCCCCTTTCCTCTCAGTCTTGGAAGGACAGCCGTGCTCTCAGCCGAGGAAATCGGTCCCAGGGTTTTGTGCAAACCACCACACCTGGAAAGCAGCCCCTCCTCTCCTCTCCCCTTGGGAGGACTGGTGCAAAGTGGCCCGTTTTTGAGGTCGGTGGGCTGGCCAGCTGGAAGGGCCTCTGTGCGAGAGGGAGGAGCCCCGGCCAAGAGGTGGGGTGTTCGGGAATGGTGCCTGCTCCAGCTCTGTCAGCCGGGAGGACCTGGCTGGGTTTGTGACTCAGCAGCAGCAGCAGCAGCAGGCCGGTGGTGCCACACGCACGGCAGGAAAACTGTGGCCGCTTCCTAGTTCTGTTCAGCAGGAGTCGGCTTGTGGGTGCCATGGCAACTGTGTTTGTTGCGGGGGTCAGATTTCCCTGAAGTATGTCGAGAGTGGAGTCTGTGGTTGGTTGGCGGCCTGCTTGGTCTCCTGGAGTAAGGAATGACTTGGCCCTCGCAGGAGGACAGTGTGTATAGACCGGCGGAGCCCTGCTTCGGCCTTGCTGTCTCGGGAGCCACCGGCCTCTGGGTGCTTGTCGAGCCTCCGGCATTACGAAGCAGCCACGTTCTTCCACTGCTGCCTCGAGGGCCTCCGTCGTGGTGGGTCTCCCGTATCCACCTAAATGAACGTTCCCCGTCGGTGTGAGGAGAGTCTTCGTCCTCTCCCAGACCTCCCCTACTGTGTGTGTGCCGACTAGGTGAGGCTCTGACGGGGATGCAGAGGACTTGGCACGCGGGCCTGAGAAGCGTTTGCCCGGGTGCTCCTTGCCTGGCCGTGCAGCTGCAGGCTCTGCTCCGGGAGGTCCTCTTCTCTCCCCCTGTAATTGGGGGGGGGCGTGAGGGGCCTGGCGTTCTGAGGCACTTATGGAAGTTCCCGTGCCCCCTTCTGGATCCCTTTCCTGAGCATCTGTGGTTCTGCACCAGGAACAGCCCCTGCCAGAAGCTCCGGCTTTTAGCCCTGTCATAGATCTCCGGCAACTGTCCAACTGGGGACTGCGCTGGAGTTGTCCCCCTGCGGTCAGTTTGCCAGGCGGCTCTGGGGCCCTCAGTTGCGTGCCTTCCTTAGCGGGCTTTCCTGCTTTGTCCAGCATGTCCCATCTGACAACCATCTTGCCTCAGAACGGTTCAGGATGTTGACTGGAATGGTTGAACAGTGGTCTCAGTTCCACTTCCTTACTCCGTGAAGTTCGGCTGCTGTTAACGCATCGTGCCTTTGGGGGGCAGGAGGTGAGAGAGAAGCGCTGCGCATCCAGAACGCCTTGCAGGGCGCGGGCAAGGAGGGAGGGCAGTTTCACGGTCCGTCTGTGCACTGAGGTGAGAGGCAGGGGCGCGGGCAGCAGGCGGTCCAGGGTGTGTCTGCCCAGGCCAGCCAGGCGGGGAGTGGACCTCGTGCCAGTCTCGGGGCGCTTGGTCGGGGGTCCTGCAGTCGCTAGCTCTGGGGGTTAGACGTGGGTTGTGGGCAGCGGCTTTTTGGAATTGGGTGCAGGGAAGCAGCCGGCCATTATCTTGGCCTGCGCTGACTCCCTGATGGGGAGCAGAGAAGCCTGATGTGAGTGTACTTGTGCATTTAGTCGGCAACTACTGTTAGCTTGCAATATTGGGTGTTGGACTTCCACCGTTGGTGTCTAAAGCAGTGGTTCTCAAACGTTATAGCACCAGGACCCACTTTTTAGAATGACAGTCTGTCCAGGACCCACCAGAAGTGATGTCATGGCCGGAAGTGCCGGCTTTGTGACGCCAGAGCCTGCCGCTTTCCTGAGAATGCAGCAATAAATCGGGTTATTTCTCAGCCTTTTTCCAATAGCAAAGTGAATCAGAAAGGAAAAAAAGCCCATTTACAACCTTGGCACAAGCAAAACAACCACACAGCTCTCCCGTCCCATCTTCCCATATTTTCAGTATGGCTGCTCTAGGTGCTTGGCGACCCACCTGAAATTGGTTCATGATTCACTGGTGGGTCTCGACCCACAGTTTGGGAACCACTGGGCGAAAGGATGGTCTTTCATTTTCATCAGTACTCCCACCATTGCCATAGTCGGTCTGGCTCTCTCTGCTTTTCCTGTTCTGAACTGCAGCCTTAACCCCTTTGACCCAGTTGACAGGCTGTCATGTTCAAGGTCGCCAGCACTGCTGGAGCCTCCTCTTGTGTAAACCCAGCATGGTTGTGCAGCTGACCTTCGTCTCAGTGAGGCTCGCACGAGGGAATTCCTTAGTGAATTGTGCAACTAGTGTCTCTTGCACATAAGACTTGGGTACATGTTATTTTTGGAACAGCCTCTTTATCCTGAGTTTGTAGTTGAAATGTTTAAATAAGGTGATCTGAGCATATTAAACAAATTTGCATGCAACTCAATGATCTTCTCTCTTGTAAATAAGCAGCGTAAAGGGATAACTTCTACTTTCGGTTGAATCGGCATGAAAAGACACCATTGGCATTGGGTTTTCACTTAGAAGTCTAGTTGTCAGGAAAACACAAATGCTGAAGCGCAGTCTGTACACAGCTGTCATCGTGTAGGACTTTATGTGGACTAGGTAGAAATGTTAGGGAGTGCAACGTTGGAGGGTATGTATGATGTCATCCTTTTATTTTGCAGTTTTGAAGTGATTAAAGTTATCCATGGCAAGTTATTGGATATGGTGGGAAAAGTCCAGTAAGTAGTAACACGTTCATTTCATTCCATGTTTCATTTTGCTATCGTATTGCTCTGCCTACATTGGCTTCCACTCTAAATGTTGCTTTTTTTTCCCCTAGGATCCCCATTATGTTGGTTGGAAATAAAAAAGACCTGCACATGGAACGGTACGGGATATTTCTCTTAAGAGGCTTAAGGTGGTTGGAGTTCTGTTAAGATGAAAGCAAATGGAAGTGCTTCAAAAATATCCGCAGGTTACTAGTACAGCCGCAGGAGATGAAATTGCCCTGTAAAAGGGACAGGCCTTCCATCTGGTGTATTGTCTGGGGTACAAAAGTTGTTTCCATTGAATTCCTAATCCTGGCCCTTTTTTCCTATGAATAGACTTGGGGTTGGCCATTTGATGACCAGCAGTCAGGTAGAACAGGGTGCCATGAATTTATGATGCCAGTTCCTGTCTTCTAAGGAGCTCGGGGTGGTTTGGCATGGCGGGCACCCTGTTTCATCCCCGTAACAGCCCTGTAATGCAAGTTGGTGTTGAGGATGACTGATCCAAAGCATCTGGGGAGCTGTATGGACGAGCCAAGCACAAGACCAGCTTAATTGTCTGACAGCAGAGGGATTTCACTTCCTAATTCTGCAGGAATTGGTGCTCCACCCTGATTTTTATTTTAGTACTGCGCAAGAGAGGTTGGGGCATATCTATATGCTTTCACAGTAATAAGGATATTTAAAAATGCATGATTGTCTCATAGTTTGTATTTGTGTATAATTTCACTTTAAATCATTTTGTAACTATTAGAGCAATTCCTGGATGAAAGCCAAAAACTGTTCAGTGTGTTTTGTATCTGCATAACATTGTTACTAATTCCTTCTGTAGTAAACCAATTTTTAATTAGCACAAGTATTTGCTGCAATGTCGAATTTAAAATATAGACGGCTAATTACAACCGTATTTGATCAACAGGGCCAGATTCAAATTATATTTACTTCTCCCCGCACTCTTGGAGTGTGTACTACATCTTGCCTCTGCCTTTATTTGTTGCTCCTGTTTCTTTCCCACTTGTACCACCCTGCCCAGACCTGCCCTCCTGACCACTAGATGGCAAAGCCCCCTGTCCCTGTTAGACAACAAGAATGGGGGTCCTTCTGAATGCCGGGTCCTCTCCCTCCCTTGCTTGGTAGGCTGGGGAAAGAGTGCCAGATGAGCAGCAGTGTGGGCACAGGATCTGGCTGCCTCATGCACTGCACTGGCGTGTTAGAAAATTCTTGCAGCTGTTAGGGCTGCTGTTTCGGGGGGGGGGGAAGTCTCAATTCTGATGGATTTCCTGATGATTCAGGTAAAGTCACCCCGTGTGACCTTTTGCCTAGATATTTGTGGGCCTGCTTTAGTAGCGCTCACTGTTGCCAGGACACTGTTCAAATGATGGCAAGTCGGTTGCTGCTTTGACTGACATGTGAGCCCCACCGATCTGCTGATTTACAAAGTAGTTTGCTGTTGGAAAGCTGCTCTGTTAGCGGAAACCCCCCTCCTTTGGGAGGCCCACTGTAGGGTGCGACTGGATCTGTGAATGGGCCGTGTCCTTTACACGCTTACTATTGTAAGTGACTGGACCCAGAATACACAACCGAGAGCTTGTGAAGCTGCTGCGATGTGTCATTGGAGCTGCTGTCCAAGTGGCTAGTGCCAAACAGATGTGGCCATCAGTAGCGCTTTCATTGCTGCTGTGCTCCCTCCCGTCTCCTGACAATGCGCTCACCTCCCTTTCTCTCCCATGCCAAGTGGTGGTTGCTTATTCCTCTGGGGCAAATGGATTTCAGTAAATCCATTTACTGCATGTAAATGCACATGTCAGTAAGCTCCAATTGTGAAAATGGTACATCAAGATCTCCACTTCCGTTGCATGCGTTGTTAAACTATCTGTTTTGCCAGCTGACATGCTTCGGATGGCTAGACGGCTGGTACTGTAAACTGTTGGCCCCCTTTGTTTTTTGAGCTGCCCTGTTCTTCTCTCCAGGGTGATCAGCTATGAAGAAGGGAAAGCTTTAGCAGAATCCTGGAATGCCGCCTTTTTGGAATCATCAGCTAAAGAAAACCAGGTAACACTCACCTGAAGTGCTGTACTGCAGGTGGAAAAGGCTGCTTGCCTCCACCAAAATGTGTTTTTAGGGGAATGGAGAAGGAGCTGTCCGAGTCCTCCTACAACCCCAATGAGCCAAGTGTGTCAGGAAGCCCCATCCGTGTGCACAGGGTTTATTGCAGTGGTTAAGCACAGAGGGATCCAACCGTCAGGCAAACAGCAGGGTCCAAAATGGGAAGGAGGTCGCCCTGTGTGGATTTAATCACCCAGGATTCTGGGGATTCTGGCATCCTCCCTGAAGCAGCCACTTGGGAGAGTCTCCTCCTATATCCCAGGGAAACCCTCAGTCCTGTTTCTCTGCAAAGAAAAGGATGCTGTGGATTGCATGAGACCGTCATCACCTATTGCTCCTCAAGGGAACCCAGATAAGTTGTGCTGGGGCCGCAGTGACCTCCAAGTGCTAAAATTGGCTTGAATAAGCTGCTAGAAGGCAATGTCTTGGGGGCAATTTCTTTGACATGCAGGTGGGGCCTTTTCATCCGCAAGGTTTCCATTCCCAGAACCTTCTTGGATTAAAAAAAATCAGCAGGTAATTAAAGCAGTGGATTTTGCCCACACACACCACCCTCTGAACCCGACTGGAGCCATGCCGCGGTCAGGTCTGAGGGGGGGGGGCTCTGAGGCCTGTCAAGGCTGCGTGGCTTTGGCGGTTCTCAGAATGGCCATTTAGGCCGGAAAAGATGCAACTTGCGGTTTTGCCCAAAAACCGGAAATGATGTTTTTAATGCCTTATAAGGCATGTACAAGGTCTGAGGCAGCCCAGCTCCTGTCACCCTTAGAGGCTTCAGGTTGAACCAAATCGGTGAATAGAAAATCAACAGATAGTTGGACTCAACCCATTTTTTCCATGGCTAGCTACTTTTGATTGTTTTCAGGTGGGTTCTCAGCCTGCTTGAGTGCCTCACTTCCAGGAGGGGAGAGGCCAATGGTCTTCCTAACTGCCAGCAGGCATGCACTGTGGCCCTCCACAGTTTCCATAGCTGAGGCCCTTGGGTCAAAATGTTTGCCCAGTCCTGTTCTGAAGTATGTGGGCCCAGTCTAGGGACATTAGACAGTAGGTAGAAGTACAGTCACAGGGCCCTGAAACTACTAAAGAACCAGTGCAGAGGTAAGTAGTACTGGCGTACATTTTGCCAGGAGAACATTGTGGTCCAAATAAAACAGCCAGGCTCACGGTGTGTGGAGAAGATAGTCTTAACTACTCTGAGTGGTGTGTATGAGTGTAACATACTTTTTCCGCCCTGCAAGTGCCGCTGATAACGAACTTGCAGTGCACAATCTGTTGCCTTGTAGCCCAGTCTGTGACCAAGCCTAAGTGTGTGCAATGCTGCACATTCTTCCCGCTTCTCTGTGCCTCTTTTCTGGGTTGTGAGCCCCCGGAGGCCCAGCACTGGCACCTTAATTCTTTGTAGAGCATCATGTACAAGGGTGGTGTTATGTGAAAACAACAAATGATGTTGTCTGCTGTGCATCCCTTGCGTGGGTGAGGCTTTTAACAGACCCTCTTTTTTCTTTCTTCCCAGACTGCTGTTGACGTTTTCAGAAGGATAATTTTGGAAGCTGAGAAAATCGACGGCGCGTCTTCACAAGGGAAGTCTTCCTGCTCAGTGATGTGATTGGGTGGCTTAACATTGGGGAAATGGTCTTCAATGGAAGGAAGCAAACTGCCTGTCCCCTTTACAGCGAACCTTCGCGTCCTTTTTCTTCTGTTAACCTGAACAATATACAGTCGGAGACTTACCCTTCAGATTATGTTAAACACTGACTCCTGTGCAAAAAAGGCTTCACTTCCATTTTCAAATTTTAAGCAAATCATATTTTCAATTTATATATGGTATTTCTTAATATTATGACCAAGAATTTTACTGGCATTAATTTTTCAGTGTAGTTGGATTAGAATAATCATCCAGATTGTGCATATTGTTACACTACTTATTAACTAGGCTTGAATATCAGTGTTTCTTTGTGTTAAATGTATACTTGTAAATAAAATAGCTGCAAACCTTTGTGTGTCTTCTGCTTAACTTTTGCAATTCAGAACTCATGCAGTCTGTACAAGGACAGTCAACTCTTCTGACCTGAGTATTGCTTTGTGTAAACCCAAGGTTTTGAATAACTGTCTATATTGGAATACTGACAGCAGTATTTGGATTAACGTATTTGGTTGTATTTGGTTTGTGTGACCATTATGGATGATTCTCACGAAGACAATTTTGTTTGTTTGTTTTTAGTGCTCCAGTAATTGGGATGTGTGGAGTACATGTTGCTTAGAAACGAAAAGCTCTGCTGCTTGATTCAGAGATGAGAAACCTTTGCACTGCAGGAAATGTCACACCACAGATGAGCCAAAATGCTACCCCCCTCCATTAGAGGCCATGGCCAGTGGCAGTGATAACATTTCCTGCTCCAGCTCTTACTGTGGTGGCTTTGTGATGACACCACGTTGCACTGTGAAGCCCAGTAAAAGTGAGGGCAGGAAGCAAAGACTTCCTTGATGCCTTTGAGGGCGTGCACTGACTAGTGCATGCAGGGAGCATTAATGCTGCAAGCAGAATCTTATGCATAGACAACAGCAGTGACCTGAAGGCACACCTTTCTGTTGCATTCTTTCAGCGCCATCCCAAAAGCCCAGTTTTGGAGCCATAACTGTTCTCAAGCCAACTTTAGGCTCACTTCAAACTTGGCTTATTGGCATTTTGTTAATGACACGCATTACAGATTTCTGAAGCCGCAAAGTTGAGCCATGGGGCTGTGGACAGTTTGACACACCAAGGGCTAGGATAAAACTCTCTACCCGGGGGTGGCCTAACCGTGAGATCGCCTGAAGTGTTCGTGTGGAGCAGCACTCTTGGACGCATGGCAAATGGCTGAGCCCCCTCGCCTATCTGTCCATCACCCGCTCAGGGGCTCACAGCAGTGCAGCTGGAGGAAGTAGTAGCGGAAAAGCTGCAGCAGCCGCTCTAGAGCATTTCTTCCCCACTGATTCGGTGCTTACGGGGCACCAGTAATCGGGGAAAGGTGATCTGGAGCCTGCCCCTTCCTTGCTCTTGTGCAGATCCCTGCATGCAGCCCCACTGCTCTGCCCCCCCCCTCTGTTTGCAATGAGCAGGAGTTCCTTTCCAGCTGAAGCATTGACTGCACTGCTTGTGCCCCATAAGAAGGGGGTGGAAGCGCATTCCGTCATTCGCCCACCTGCCCTCTGTGGGAGGGGTGTGCCTGTGAGCAGCGGTGGCACGGAGGCAAATGCCACCTTTGCAATAGCTGCATTTGGGAATGAAGAAAGCAGAGTTTCTGTGACTTAGACAAGTCTTCCATCTCTTTTGCTGAGGACGTCGTGTTGATCTGTGTCCGTGATGGCGAACCTTTTGGCCTTGGTGTGTCAAAACTTCGAAAAATGCTAAACTTGACTCGGTTGGCATGTCACACACACACACACACACACACACACACACACACACACACACACACAAAAGAGATAAACTCTCCTTTATGTTCTTTTAAACAAAGAATACAGTCCAATCATTTGTGGTACTATATAGTATATAAAGAAACATCAAATAATTACAAACAGGAAAAATGAGTAGAAAAAACTCAGTTTTTGTCAGTTTTTGTGAATGCTGGTGTGTCGCCCCAAATGTTATGGCATGTCGCCTTTGACACACGTGTCATAGGTTCGCCATCCCTGATCTAAGTTAACGTTTATTTGCCTTTTTGCTGTCTACAACTGATGTCAAAAGCCAGGTGTGTTAATACAGTGACACATATGGCTAAAGAATGGAAGCTGAGATGAGGAAATATGATCAGTTGAATTTTTCTTGAAACCCTTTGGAATGATGCAGTGTTACAAATGTCGGAGCCATTCATTCAGAGATGTGAATTCTTTAGACTATCATGGTCACTAAATGTTGGGCTGCAGAACGATAAGCTCCTTTGCCTTCCACTCCTTGCTATTAGCCAAAGCTGTAGGATGGGGGAAGCATTTATTTTTTACTTTTGCAAAAAAAAAAAAAAAATCCACTTTTCTGCTGCAGCATGCTCCAACTTAGTGTGATGACAGTGTTGGAGCTTTTTATCCTGCAAAGATGAAAATGTCATTGCTCAATATGGGTTTTGTTCCCTTGCCCCTAAAAGGCTGGGGATTATTTTGTGTCACTACAACATACCGGGCATGAAGGACTCGATGGAAACATAGGTAACAAACATGTTATTCTAAGAGTGAATCCTGACTGAACACTTGAAAGCCTAAATGTCCAATGAGAGAAATTAGCTGTGACTTCAGTTGGCTTCATTGGAATGTCTTCATGACCAGCTCCTCGATGCAACCTGGTGTTTTAAGTCCTTGTTTTGCCAAAAGTTGAAAAGCTTGCTGAGCACTGTAAAGTGCAGTTTGGGGCGTGTCCCGCTAGAAGACAAGTTCATCATGTCTTGATGCCTAAGACTTAACAGCGTACTACTTTAGCAGGTTATGAATTGTGCCTAAAGCATCAAATCCCTTTGTGAATTGTTCATGCAGGGTTGCTGGGCATTTGACCAACTGACTCGGTATTTGTTGTTCAGTCGCTAAGTTGTGTCCAACTCTTCGCGACCCCATGGACCACAGCACGCCAGGCCTCCCTGTCCTCCACTAGCTTCCTGAGTTCACCCAATTTCATGTTCATCGCTTCGGTGACACTATCTAACCATCTCATCCTCTGCTGCCCCCTTCTCCTTTTGCCTTCCATCTTTCCCAGCATGAGGGTCTTTTCTAAAGAGTCCCTGCTTCTTATGAGGTGGCCAAAGTATTTGAGCTTCAGCTTCAGGATTTGGCCTTCCAGGGAGCAATCAGGCTTTAGGTCAGTTTATTTTTAAAACATAAAGCTAGAACCAGAAATTCCTTCGTCAACAAGTTTTGATACACTAATTATAAAAAGCAAGTTTTACTGTGGAACCATGAAATCAAAGTTAATTTCATTGTTTTGCAATAATATGAAGACTTCTATCATAAGCTTCTAGGTAAAGGTTTCCCCACGACCGAATGGTCTAGTCGTGACCGACTGTAGGGGGCGGTGCTCATCTTCAAAGCCTGCATAGCCAGCGTTTTGTCTGAGGACAAGATTCCGCGATCATGTGGCCAGCATGACTCTACGCCATAGCGCACAGAACGCCGTTACCTTCCCACGAAAGTGGTCCCTATTTATCTACTCACATTTAGGTGCTTTCGAACTGCTAGGTTGGCAGGAGCTGGGACAAGCAACGGGAGCTCACTCCCATCGCACAGACTTGAACTCCCAACCTTCCAGTCGGAAAGCCCAGCAGCAGCGGTTTAACCCACTGCGCCACCACGTCCCCTTCTAGACCAGCATCTAAACCCTCAGTCTAAGCTTTATGGAGCAAATACCCAGATCACATGGGAGGAGATCCTCCCCCACAGCTCCCGCAACAAGCAAGAGACTCATTGGGTGGGTGGGGAATTTCTAGGAAGTGGTCTTTGCTGCTGGCACAAGTATGTATTTCTGTTTGGGGAATGTCCACGGTCTTAAAAGAGGCAGCCAACGGGGAAAATTTTGCTATGCTTGCTCCTAACTGCTAGAGAGCAGGCAGCCCTTGTTCCAGTCGGTGGTGACAAATGGCCAAGTACACAAGGGCAGTCTTGGAGCCACTGAATATTTGAGCAGCCAATTGACAGGTGTGCCAGCTGTTCTGCTGCTTGCATGTGCTGCATTAACCCCATATGAGCAATAAGGGGTCTTGCTTGTTGAATGATATTGCTGCTCTTGGGCACATGGTAGGTGGTTCTCTCTGCATTTCGGAACCGTGAAATTCTGCATCAAGACCAGATTTTAAGTTCTTGACATTGACAGCTGGTGTGGTACCCAGACAAAAAGCAATTTATGTGATTTTGGCACCTAAAATGTCCCTCAATTATCCTACAAATACCCCTGTGAAGTGTGTTCCATAACTGGGATACTACCTTAGGAGAAGTCCTGGCCTTTGGCCATCCCCAGCCCTGAGTGAGATGCCCTGAGTGAGGCTTCCGTGAGATGTCGGATTCCTGGGTCCCAGACTCTGCACAGAGTTGCTTACGTGGATCAAATGCGATGCTACTGAGGTCAGGTATTCGGAGCTCCTGGGATCCAGATGTCGTACTAACGATGCAGCGATAATGAATACCATACCCAACTCAGCTTAATTTGGAGGGAAGCTGGCATCTGCTCTTATCTGCAAACCTGAATTCAGATGAAGTGTTTTTATACCACTGGTATTCATAGTGGTATTGGCTCTCTAAAGCTTATAGGTCTGCCCCCCCTCCCGAGCATCTTGGTGGGTGTGTTGTATGGGCCATTGGCCTTTTGGGGTTCAGTGCCCCGAGGACAATGTCCAGTCACTAGTCTTGCTTTTGCTGCCAATTTCAAGATGCAGCTAGTGCAACTTCTGTGACAGGAGGGAAATTCTCTGCTTTTCTTTAAGTCTCAGCTGCTAATCTTGCACAACAGGGAAGGCAAGAACCTTCAGACCCAAAACCTCAACACCAAACCACTCCCAGGCAACTGGGCTCTGTACAATAATGTGTTGAGAAGTTTGGGGTTCTCAAGGGGTTTGGGGATCATTTCTGAAGTGCTGCTGCATTCGTTTGTGCTGCATGTAACGAGCTTTGTCAAGTAATGCAAGCTTTGTGATGTGAATTTCCACCCTGGACCTGATCCTAGCACTGGAGTACTTGAAATAAAGCCGCCTGATTCCCCCCCCCCCCCCCGGCCGAGGACCTCCCATTGGCCCAATTTCCCCATCTGTAAAAAAGGGATGATGATCATTAGCTCCTTCCCCAGGTGTGATGTGAAAATTAATTAGCTGTTTCTCTAGAGTGCTCTGAATGTATGAGATGTTCCTGCTAATAAGTTGTGTGCTGGTACAAAAATAGCTCATGCTGAACTGGTTTGATCTCATTCCATGCCTGCTTATATATAGGAATTAACCCTGAGTGATGCAGAATTGAGTGGAAAACCATTTTGGTCTGGCGTCCAGGAGTTTGCTAGCGAAAGTCACTTCCTATGTTCTGGCCTGCTTAGGGCAGTGACCATATGCTGCAATTGTCTTCTGATGAACCAGAGTGACACCAGAAGGAGCTTCTCTGAATGTAACCACTGCACGTTTTATGAGACTATTCAGGCGTCTCATCACAAGTAGTCCAGAGGTAGTTCACTGTTGCTAGATTATGGCTGGTATGAACATTGTACATTTAACGGGTTCCATATTGCCTAACGTTAAGCACAATTCCCGGCTCTGTGCACATGTTTTGTCTGTCGTTAAGTAACAGTGCATCATAAAGTGTTAAAACAATCATAATTGTTTTTGCATGTGTGTGCATGGACATAACTGGTTATCGTCATTAGTAGGATTTTTTAAAAAAACAAACCAACTGGGAACTTCTGAAGCAGGTTTAACAATTCAGTCTGACGTGCTTCTTTCCTTGAAAATCCTGGCCTACACAAACTCATGAGATGTTTTTGAATGGGCTGGAAGTGTGTGCTTGGTGCTGTAGATCAAGGGAACTAGACAAATGAAGCATTCAAAGCTTTCAGAAGACACAGCGGAAGGTGTGTATACTGCACCAGTGTTCTGGGGATTCTTCTGATCCTGGTTGATGGTTCAACCAGGTTCAATGTGGAAATGCAGATTGGATTGCCATGATGGTAGCTCAGACCCATGTAGCCTGGACCTTGTGATGGCATGCTTCAGGGCCCAATCCTATCCAACTTTCCAGTGCTGGTGCAGCCGCAATGTGGCCCTAAGGTCTTCCTCTTGAGGTCTTCCTCACTTTCTGCCATTAGAGTGGTGTCGTCTGCATATCTGAGGTTGTTGATATTTCTCCCAGCAATCTTGATTCCAGCTTGTGAGTCATCCAGCCCTGCCTTGGGAGAGCCTTGGGCAAACTTTTCAACACTATCCTGTGTTGAAAAGAAATCTCCAGATGGGCAGCACTCGCCTTTTCCTGATCTCCTTGTTACCTATTCTACATACAGCTTCTCCAAAGGGAACGGTCAATGTACAGCACACTCGTTCCTCAAATCCCCCATCAAGTGACTCTTTTGTTAAACCGTCTGGATTAAATTAAAACTCTTGTATCAGCAAAGGCTGGGGGGGCATGCGGTTCTTGCCAGCTAAGCACGAATTGTTAAAGCAATTTAATTGTTAAATTGTGTATTGTTTGGCAGGCCCGTCCTGCGACCCTGTCCTTCTCTCCCCATGGCTGGTATAAAGTACGGCTTCCAGCAGTCCTGCAAATCCCATTTGGGAGTTTGCCGCTGCTTCAGCATTGGATATCGCAGGCAAGTGAGCATGTCTCAGTATTCGGGAAAAGTAAGTAACTTTTTCCTTTTTACAGCTTTGGTACAACTTGGCTCGACTGGGATTTCTTAAAGGAGAGGTTGCAAGATGAAAACTGAGACTGAAGAAATGTCCGCAGGAGGAGGGATGGGTTGGTGGAACCGCACCAGAATTAAGGAACCCTGTGGGGCTGTGATGTGTGGGGTGGGGTTTGCAGAGGCAGGGTGGTCTGAAATGTTCCCTTAAAACAAGAATCGAGCCCCCCTAGAGAAGGAAAGTCAAGGGACTGAACGAAAAAGGGAACTGATAATGTGTGTTCTAATCAAAGATTGAATTTAAAGCAGTGAAGTTTAAAAAAAAAAACCCCAGAGAGAATTGCATTATATGCCACACACAATGCTGTAAACTGGAGGCAAACTGTAGCTTCTCATTAGGAAGATTCTTCCAGAAAGTTCCCACACTGAATGCAAAATTGAGGTCGTCTTGGTAGCAAATTCCATCTGCTTAGAACCCCAGGGAGTCGCGGTAGAACTGGGCAGGTGACCCACCCATGCAATACTGATCATCCTGTTGATGGAGCATCTTCCTTCCTCCATCCATTTTCTACGAGGGCAAATCCTTCACGGGCAGAAAGCTGGACGTTTCAGGGTCCTGCGATAACTTCCAAGAACGGGGCTTCACGAACCGAGTCAATTCCATCTGCGTCCAGAGCGGGGCCTGGGTCTGCTTTGGCCATCCGGACTTCCGAGGCCAACAGTACATCCTGGAGCGTGGGGAGTACCCCGACTTCTACCGCTGGAATGGGCACAACGATCGGATGGGATCCTGCAAGCCAGTGGGAATGGTGAGCGTTCAGTCATGGTGTGCTTTACCTTCTGCCATGGAGCTGAAGCCCTTTCATGGATCACTGCCTTGTCATGGCGAAGGGGCTTGAGTAGCTCAATGAAGCATGTAGGGTTGAGTAGCTCAATGAAGCTCAATGAAGCATGTAGGGTTACCCAAGATGGATAGGTCATAGTAGAGAGTTCTGACTAAACGTGATCCGCTGGAGAAGGAAATGGCAACCCACTCCAGTACTCTTGCCAAGAAAACCCCATGAATTACAGTACTAATAGGCTAAATGATATGACACTGGAAGATGAGCCCCTCAGGTCGGAAGGTGTTCATTATGCTACTGGGGAAGAGCAGAACACGAGTACTAGTAGCTCCAGAAAGAGTGAAGTAGCTGGGCCAAAACCGAAAGGAAGCTCAGCTGTGGATATGTCTGGAAGTGAAAGGAAAGTACGATGCTGCGAAGAACGATACTGCATAGGAACCTGGAACGTCAGATGAATATGAAATTGGGCGAACTCCGGAAGCTAGTGGAGGACAGGGAGGCCTGGCGTGCTGTGGTCCGTGGGGTCGCGAAGAGTCGGACACGACTTAGCGACTGAACAAACAACAATGGAGCTGAAGGCGCAGTGCGCCTCCTCCTCTGAGGAGAACTTAAGTGAGTGCCTGCACGTTGCACCCCCCCCCCATCTTGGTGTGGTGCATGGGGCATGTTCCCCTCAGGCTCCACCCGAGTCAGGCTTCTGGCTGTTCTTCCTGCGCGGGGAATGCACATCAAAAGAAGGAACCTCTGCCCTTGGGGTGGCCATGGATTCATCTGGCTTTTGTCTCTGGTGACTTGGCTTTGGAAGGCCTTCAGCGGTGCCTCAGAACTTTGCCTGAGGAAGCAGAACATCTGGATAATAGGCCGTGTGTCGGCCATCTTGCCCTCAAGCACCCTCAGCTCAAGCACGATTCTTGCCCTGTCTCCATTCTCAGTGAGTCTAGCGGAGAGGAGGTCCCGCTCTCCCCGCAGAGGCTGTTTGTATGCCTGGCCTGTCTGTGTTTATGTGAGGCGGGAGGGGGGGGGCTCTCCTTCCCCCTCTTCCTCCGCAATTTTAACCACTGGCAGCCGTTTGAGGCCCATCCGAGATTCCACAACTGCAGGAATGCTGGGTGCTCTTTGGCCTCGTGCATTTATACACATATTAGATCCTCCCTCACGGCTGGGGTTTTCAGAAAAGGACAACATAATACCTGTCAGCTGACTCCATCCCAAATACCTCCAGAACAACCGTGGGGGGGGGGAGCAGAATTCCTTGAGCAGTTCATTCTCAAAAGCTACATAGCCAGGCTCCTAGAAATAAATGGGGAAAGGGTTTCTCCCCCTTCCCCCCTTTATGTCATAGTCACAACGTCATCCTGTGTAAAGAACCACAGACGTGAGTGAAAATTAAAGAAACGTGTGGTTTTTGTTTTGTTTTTTTTAAAGGCAACCAGTCTACAAATCTGTGTATTTTGGAATTTTGGCCTCATATTTCTGTTCCTTGTGGAGTCCTGAGATAGCTTCCTGTCCTGTGTACTGAATGGATATCTCTGGCTTTTTGGCAAATGTCAGAAGGTGGTGGTGTGCTTATTTATATTTCTGAATGTGTGTTTCGTCATTTTGTGGCTTCTCTTTGTTTCCAGCACAAGTGTGTTTGGACCATGCTCGGAGTCGGAAATGATGGCGCACGTCTGGGTGCTGGCCTCTCTGACTCCAAGAGTGGTCCAAACGTACTTTACGGTGGCCCTTGTGCCAGCCAACCTCTGCTGGCCTAACTGTGCCAGCCTAACTCCAGGTTAGGATTGTGCCCTCAGTTTCACCTACCTTGGGGATTGCGAGGGTAAAAGTGGGAAGAACCACAACAGCTGTGCTGAGCTCTTTGGATGACTGGAGGGTTGAAAATGAAATTAATCATAGCAATTATTTAGCAATTAGTATTAGTAATAGACTGGCAAGGGAGGGGCGGTGTGTTCAGTAGGTTCCATGACTTAAAAATTGGTCACTTGTGTTTAATAAAGTTAAATCCCAACTGCAGTCTGGTGTCTTCCTTGGGGGTGGTGCAAGGGTAATAGGCTACCTCAGAATGCCAGATGAAGGGTAGAGAGATGCAGGCATCTTGTTGTCTTGTGTGTTCCCTGAGGCATCTGGTGGGCCACTGTGAGATACAGGAAGCTGGACTGGATGGGCCTTTGGCCTGATCCAGCAGGGCTCTTCTTAACTGAATAGGCCTGTGTATCATTTGCATGCCAAAGGCTCACATCTGTTTGTTTACCAGAGGAGAGTGGCTGACCAGTGTGAATCACGTGGTTCCGGTTATCAGAAAGCGTCAAAACGTAAATGCAACGAATTACTTTTAAACATGCTGCTTTTTTAAAACAATTTTGCCGTATGTGACATACTTTGAAACTTTATCTTGTATTTATCAAAGTGAAATTCATTTTGTTTGCTTGGGTTTTTTTTTTTAAAAAATTACTTTTGATTTGCCTTTGTCAACAGCATGGAGACCATTACCGAATTGAGGTCTTTGAGGGGAGACATTTCAGTGGCCGCAGCCAAGAATTCACCGAGGACTGTTCTTCCTTGCAAAGGCAGGGCTGGGCCAAGAAGTGGGTCAACGCCGTCAGAGTCTACGGAGATGGGGCGTAAGTGACGACCTGGACCGTTCTTGGGGGCTCCATGGTCTGGATGCCTGAAGACTCAGGGCCAGACGAGATGCTCTCAGGGTTCCTTATTGCAATAAAACTGAGTGTGAAAGAAATCTGCACACACTGCTTTGCCATCAGGCCTCAGGCACAGAATATACACCATCTCCAACCAGGGGCGGACCTGGTCAAAATGGCATCCATGGCGCCCAATGAAAGTGCAGCCTATATTTGCGTATATAACTGGGGGGCGGGCACATGCTAATCTCCCATGCAAATTAGAAGCATTGCATGATGGTCTCTGCTTACATGTGGCTTGTTCAGACACTGACGCAGATTGCTAGAAGTGGAGACACAGGGATTTCAAACTGTACTCATCAAACATAAAGAACCAACTACAGAAGAACTAAGGCTGAGCTCACCATAACCTTAAAAGTTATGAAGCTTATATATCCATGAAGCTTATAGAGCTGGCTTTCAGGCTACTTTAAGGATGCCTTGGCACTTTAAAGATGTTATGAATGGGTTGGGGAAGGTCCACGCAGTTCTGGGGGTGATCCAGCAAGCTGGGGGGGGCGCCCCGAAGCAGGAGGGGGCGCTTCGCTCCCGCCGGCTCTTTAAGGCCAGCAGGAGCTTAGGAGAATGCAGTGTAGGGCCTGGGGAGTTGCAGGGGCGTGGCAGCCACCATGCTAATGGCGCCCACACCCAAGATGATGACCATGGCTTATGCCATCCTTTGCATCCCCTAGATCCGCCACTGTCTCCAACCTTAAAAATATCCCAATTTTTGCTTTGCCCCCTCCCCCACTCCATTTTTTTTATTTTAAGAGTTTGAATTAAAATTCAAATGAACTTTTCTGTTTATATATTGCACATGTGATGCACATGGACATCCTTCTTGCTTTCTGCTCCCCCGCCCCCTCACAATTGGCATAGCAACTCTGTGAGGTGACCCGCTCACAGTGAACTTGGGCACAAATCCTGTGGCTGCCTGGGAGGTGAATCTGGGTCGTCGTCCCCCAGTCCCATTCCGGCAGACCAACCCCTGCAAAAAGCCTCTGGGCCACCCTTCAGTTCCAGACTCGCAAAGGAGCAAGGAAGAATGAGAGGTGCAATGCAGTATTTTTTTTTTTTAAGTGCTATTTTATTTATTTATTTATTTAAGAAATTTTTACCCCGCCTTTCCTCTGCCAGGGCAGATGTCCAAGGCGGCTGATTACGCTATGCAGTTCAGAGCAAGAAAGCAACGCAATAAATACCATTGGGACCTACAAAGGAATAACCGGCCAGGGAACATTCTGGAGAATCTGGGCCGAAAGGCATTCGGTTTGCAGCCCGGGGCCTTTTGCAGGGCTGAAGGAAGGGGATTGCTTGCAACATGAGACGTCAAGGGGTTTATTTGTTGGGCACCCCTCCAGAGCGGACCTTTTGGAAGTGGCCCAAACTCACCCCTCCAGACCCACACAAGCCTCCTGACGGTTGCCTCTTCTGCAGCCCTGGATGTGGGCACGAGGGGGTTATCCACGTTATTAGATGGATAATAATGGAATTGCAACTCAGCTCTGCAGTGTTGCTCGTCAGAGGCAGAAGTCGGCATGCGGCATGACAGGGTCAGCGTAATCAGGATGATGAATCCTGATGCGTGCCTTTCCGCAGTGGTGGTGCATTCTTGTTCTGGGATCTTTTTGCTGGGGAAGGGCCAGATCCGCACGGGGGGGGGGGAGTCTGTGTTCCCCCCTGTCCTGGAAACATTTTCCCTGGGAAAACAAAAACAAAAACAGAGATCACGCAGGGCTGGATATTCACCATCAGTTTGACCTGGAATAAGCGTTCTCTGGGGAGAACAAATTGCATGTGTGTGTGAGTGCGTGCGCGCACATGATTCCTTTCATAAGGGATGATGTGGCTGGGCTATGAAGTCATGCGCTAGTTTCATTGTATCGACACGTGCTCCTTTGGACAAAGGCGAGATCAGAAGGCATTTGTAGGGTGTGCGTGTCTGCCAGAGAGAGGCTGGAGCACTCCATCGGAGCCAGGGTGCGCTTGGCTTGCCTCGGGCCCAGCTGCAGTTCTGGTTTCCGCAGGGTTCGTCCGTGCCAAGACAGCATCTCTAAGGAGGGCAAGAGGCAAGCCGACAGGGCGCTCTGGTTGAAAGGCCAAAGGCGCCTGTTGACCCCTGTGCTGTTTCCTAGCCTGCATTGGAGATCACTGCCTGCCCCGCACGACTGGGGAGGAGCCCGTTCTTCTCGTGAGCGAAAGTCCTGCCATGTGCTCCTAATAAACAACCCTGTGGCTGACTAGCAAAATGCTGAGCATCGACTCCTGAGCAGGCCTGTGAATACGGCAATGATTGCTTCTCTTCTCTGTCCAGGGAGATCGTTGTAGTGTGAGCCTCTCAAAAGTTCAAAATGCAATAGCAGCTTCTGGCTGGGGAGGAGGAGTGCAATAGCACCGGGGAATGTTCTGGCGTGTGTGCCGGAGGCCCCAGAGTCCGTTGCTGGCATCACCGTATCCATGTCCAAGAAGGCATGGACATGTGACATGTTATCTGTGGAACTCTTTGCCACAGGAGGTGGTGATGGCATCTGGTCTTGATGCCTTCAAGAGGGGATTGGACGGATTTCTGGAGGAAAGGTCCATCGTGGGCTATAGGCCATGATGGATTGTGCAACCTCCTTACAAAGGTGGAGGGCTACTGGTACCGGGTGCAAGGGAGTGGCAACAGGATGCAAGCCTCTTGTTGTCTCATGCCTCCCTGGGGCACCTGGTGGGCCGCTGAGATACAGGAAGCTGGACTAGATGGGCCTTTGGCCTGATCCAGCAGGGCTCTTCTTAAGGCAGGCTGAAGGCAAGCGAGTTGTCCCTCCCGGTCCCTGCACATGTGTGGATCTGCTGAACTCTGCATGTGCAGCCCAGAGTGAGACAAGGGCTTCAGTTGCTTTTTGTATCTGTTGCGATGAAGACAACCAATAATCGTTTCAAATAACTTCCAAAGAGATTCCAGCTGGGCGTCAGGAAGCGTTCCCTAACACATGCACATGCCTACTTTGAGTCCTGGAAGCAATCTGATCTTTTTTTAAAGGAAGGGAAAGGAATTTGAGATTGTCTATCTATAAATCCACCATCATGCCTTCCATGTAGGGTCAGTGCTCCACTATTTAGAACGTAAGAACATAATAAGAGCCTCGCTGGATCAGGCCAAAGACCCATCTGGTCCAACTTCCTGTATCCCACAGTAGCCCACCAGGTGCCTCAGGGAGCACACAAGTGCCTACATCCTGTTGCCACTCCCCTACATCTGGCATTCTGAGGTAAAATTCTGAGGTAAATATCAATCAATCAATCAATCACTAGTATTTATATACCACTTTTCAACACAAAGTTCACAACGCGGTTTACAGGCAAATAATAACATTAAAGTTAAATGGCTCCCTGTCCCAAAAGGGCTCACAATCTAAAAGAATGGAGAACCCCACCAGCAACAGCCACGAGAAAGACACTGTGCTGGGGTGAAGAGGGACAATTGCTCTCCCTCTGCTAAATATCAAAGGACACCACTTGAAAAAGTGCCTCTTGCCCAGTTAGCAGGAGTTATGAGGTAAATAAAACAGAATTTGCTATCCTGTCTGTTAGGAGGGAGCTATAATAACTTGCAACCCAAGCTGGGCCTTAAGAACATAAGAAGATCCCCACTGGATCAGGCCAAAGACCCATCTAGTCCAACTTCCTGTATCTCACAGTGGCCCACCAGATGCCTCATTGAGCACTCAAGACAACTAGATACCCGCATCTTGTTCCCACTCCCCTCCATCTGGCATTCTGAGGTAGCCCACTTCTAAAGTATGAAGGTTGTACTACCCATCATGGCCTGAAGCCTGCAATGGACTTCTCCTCTGTCCAAATTTGCACAGGATTTGTGATTGGCATTTGACTGGTCCTGAGTGTTGTTTGTGCCCCAAATACTTATGAATGAAGTGTATCTCGAAACTTGTTTTCTGCAGTAGTTTTTTGAATTTATATTCTCAACATTTAAATGCTTTCGGGAGTGGCTGAACAGCTACGTTTTAACAGTAGGTATCAAGATTCTTCTAAGTCAGTGGTTAATTTTTCACCACAAAGACTGCTCTAAGAGTCGATGACTTGGTGGGGGAAGAGGTGAGTGAAGTGTAGTGTCATGTTGCTTGGAATGTTCCAACGTTTGACTGTGGGCCATTCGGTCTCGCTTTCAGATGGGTGTTGTACGAGGAGCCCAACTATCGTGGCCAGATGTACATCGTCGAGAGAGGTGACTACAGTGGCTGTGATGAATGGCAAGCCCACAGTCCAGGCGTCCAGTCGATCCGAAGAGTCATCAACTACTTTTAACCCACTGTCTGGTTGAGAACTGGCCTCCTCCCCTAGTCTTCAGAAATGTGGAATAAAGACTTTAAATCCCAAGGATTGTTCAATACATGCCTGTCTTTCCTCTCGTAGTTAGTGTCTGGTTCAGAGGCTGATAGGCCACAGGCTGATAGGACACTGCACAAAGTTGTCATGGACTGCTGATTGGGGAGGTCAGTTCTATGGGGAGGGGGGAAACTGTGATTGGCCCCATTAGGAGCTTCCCCATTGGGGGAAATGGCCACCCCCCCAATTTTGATCAGGATTGCGGAGGAGGGAAAGCATCAAAGTCTACACCTTCTTCTCCAAGATTACCCCTTCTCCACTTCATTCAACAGTAAACAAGCACACTGAGACCCAGTGACATAATTGGTGGCATATATACTGTACTTTGACCCAGGGTTGGCAGAACAGTCTGTTTTGGGGACTCACAATGAAGCTACAAAGTCAGGCAAGATACCCAGCAGGTGCATGGTTTGAATTCTTGAGTGAATGTGAAAGCAAAGTTGAGTCTTAAATGCCCCCTACAGCGGCGTATCTAGGGAGGGGCAGGGGGCAGGTGCCCCGGGCTCCAGGAGGAGATGGGCGGCATCTCCAGGTGGGGGCGGCACCCCTGGAAGTGTGCCCCAGGCACCAGCCTCCCCCCTAGAACACAAGTGATCTCTAATGTCTTCAATTTTCTACCCATCCCAATTTTCCCCTATGTTTCCTGACCTCTCGGGGGATGGAGCCTCTCTGATTTGCTGCTTTCCACGAGCGAATGGGAACACTGCGGTCCAGTCTCCTACTCACTCACGTTGCTCCTTCCTTGCACTGTTTCTTTAAACAAAACAGGAAGTGCAAAACACACTGAGAACGCTCCTGGCACATCCCTCACTTCCTGATTTGTTTAAAGGAACAGCGCAAGGAAGGAAGGAAAAAAATAATCTGCAGATTCTCATTATTGTTCCGTCTGAGCCGGGAAAAAGTTAACTGTCAGTACCAATAGGCCACTGCATGGGACATCACCAACTCCTTCCCCCAATCCCAGGTTTGCAAAATGTTTGCAATTTTTTTATAAGAGGAAACATAATTGTAAACATTTAAATAAATGTGTCTTGAAAAAAATTAATGCAGGCAACCCACCTGTTTGAAGGATGGTCAAGACTGTGCTGATATACCTCTGGCTTGCAGGGCAAGGATCTGATCCATTTGACTGTAGGGTATGTATGTCTGCAAAACAAATTACACTCACTGGGCCTGTGGTGTTGGAACTGGTGTAGACAGGCTGTGTGCTGCATCCAGGGGCAAGTAGTCCCAAAGGAGCACGAGAGGCTCATGCGTGAGCTGGCTGTGCTTTTCCTGCCTCTTCAGGGCCCTGCAGTCACCGTTTTCCCCTGCAAACCGTCCACGTGAAAAATCTGTTCTTCATATACTGGCTGTTCAGATTCACTTGTCTGATGGATGCCCCACAGCGGCCGACACCGTTCCTGCTCTGCTGTGCCTTGTTTGTAACCCCCCCCCCCCAGGAAGTCTATTGCGTTGGCCGCTCTGAACGGTCCCTTTACGGCGATCTGTTTGGGCTTGGCACTGCCAGATCGAGAGGGGGGCTGCACTGCTCCTGATAGACTCGTGCACTGACTCGCTGGCCTGGAGTTTGTACTCCGTGTGGGCACAGAGGGGTTTCTCCTCACCCCACCCTGCCTTAAATCAGTGGAAACACACTGGCCCGGGGAATGCATTTTGATTTTGCTAAATTGACGCTGCTTTTAAACTGGAGCTAATAAAGGGCCAGTAGGTGGGGTAGGAACAAAAGGGCAGAGATGAGAAGCCGGGAGCTTTGTCCGAACAAGCAAATCTCTTAGGAAGGAGCTGTGAACTGCCCTGGCTTGTGTATGGGTTAAGACTCAATTTGTGTGTGTGTGTGTGTGTGTGTGTGTGTGTGTGTTTAATTATGTAGACATCTCAGCCTTCCCCCAAGGAGCTCAGGATTGGCTAAGGTAGGGTTGTCCCCTGCAGTGTGGGGAGCGTGGCGGGGGGAGAAGGAAGTATTGCTCCGGAACTTCTCTGGCAGCAGCAGCTGCAGCTGTCATGCTTAGGTGTTGCCTTTGAAACCTTTTTTCAAGGGATGTTTAGGAAAAAAAAAACACCAGAAATTAAAGCCTGGCCATCTTCTTTCCCAAGGGCTGCCTGAGAGATAGGATACATTAAGGTAGCTTTAACTGGGAGTAAGTCCGGCAGAACACAGTGGAATTTACTTCGGAGTAAACATGCAGAGGGACGTGGTGGCGCAGTGGTTTAAACGGCTGCTGCTGGGCTTTCTGACCGGAAGGTTGGGAGTTCAAGACTGCGTAACCGAGTGAGCTCCCGTCGCTTGTCCCAGCTCCTGCCAACCTAGCAGTTCAAAAGCACCTAAATGCAAGTAGATAAATAGGGACCACTTCGGTGGGAAGGTAACGGCATTCCGTGCGCTACGGTGTAGAGTCATGCCGGCCACATGACCACGGAAGCTTGTCCTCGGACAAAACGCCAGCTCTACAGGCTTTGAAACGGAGATGAGCACTGCCCCCAACAGTTGGTCACGACTAGACCATTCGGTCATGGGGAAACCTTTACCTTTAAACATGTAGAGGCTAGCACTCTAGAATGCCCTACTTATTTGTGTGTGTGTTTAAATTTTTAGACATCTGTTTTAAACTATTGCAAACTGCTCCAAGAGTGTCAGATGGAACAAGCTGGATCTTCAAATGAAGTATAAGCATGCCCCAGTATCTGCTGGGGTTCCTTTCTAGACCCCACCGTGGATACTGGGGGCACCTTTTTAAAGATCAGTGGTTTTGTCGCAACAAGGTAAAAAAATAGATTTGTTTGGTGTTCCCCTATCTTTTTAATAGGTGTCCTGGTATCTGGGGATAACTGAAACTGTGGATACCGAATCAGGGGACACCGATATTGCACGCCTGTACCATAAATTTCAAGATAGGGAATAAGTGGCAGCAGAAGAAAACAGTCTACTGAGGACATTGAAAGTTGCTCTTGGAGGTGGTGTCGAAGTGGGGCACAGTTATGGGGTGGGGGCTGCCATGAAGTGTTCCTGTAAGAGTGCTGTAAACCGTGTGTTCTCCAGCTCTCCTCACAGGAAAGCTCTGAGGCAATTGTTAATAAAATAGTTTGTGATTCAGATACTGCCAAAGCCGACATACAATCAGCTCCGAAATCCTACAGGGTAATCTGCCTCCCCCAGATGTTCAGGAATAGAATTTCAGCAACCATAAGAACATAAGAACATAAGAAGAGCCATGCTGGATCAGGCCAAGGGCCCATCTAGTCCAGCTTCCTGAATCTCACAGCGGCCCACCCCAGGTGCCCCAGGGAGGCAGGAGACAACAAGATGCTTGCATCCTGTTGCCACTCCCTTACACCCGGTACCTGTAGCCCACCACCTTTGTAAGGAGGTTGCACAATCCATCATTGCCTATAGCCCACAATGGATCTTTCCTCCAGAAATCGGTCTAATCCTCTCTTAAAGACATCAAGACCAGATGCCATCACCACCTCCTGTGGCAAGGAGTTCCACAGATTAACTACCCGCTGGGTAAAAAAGTACTTCCTTTTATCTGTTTTAACTCTCCCAACCCTCAGTTTTAGCGGATGCCCCCTGGTTCTGGTGTTGTGAGAGAGGGAAAAGAACATCCCTCTATCAACTCTATCCCTTCCATGCATAATTTTGTATGTCTCAATCATGTCCCCCCTCAGGCGCCTTTTTTCTAGACTGAAGAGCCCCAAACGCTGCAGTCTTTCTTCATAAGGGAGGTGCCCCAGCCCCGTAATCATTTTTGTCGCTCTCTTCTGCACCTTTTCCAACTCCACTATGTCCTTTTTGAGATGCGGCGACCAGAACTGGACACAATATTCCAGGTGCGGCCTTACCATTGCTTTGTACAATGGCATGATAATATTGGCTGTTTTATTCTCAACCCCTTTTTTAATTACCCCGAGCATGGAATTGGCTTTCTTAATTGCTGCCGCACACTGGGTCGATACCTTCATGGAATTGTCCACCAGCACCCCAAGATCTCTCTCCTGAGCTGTCACAGACAGCTCAGAACCCATTAGCCTATAGGTGAAGTTTTGGTTTTTGGCCCCAACGTGCATCACTTTACATTTGTTTACGTTGAAACGCATCTGCCATTTGGCTGCCCATTCCCCCAACTTGGAGAGATCCAATTCGAGATGTGCGTCCCAACCCACGTAGGGCTTTGTTTTTCAAAATGTAGACCTTGAAAACTTCATGACACCTTTGGAACCGGATTAAAGAACTAAAACCTTTTATAACAAGCCATGTCCCTTGCACTTTATATTCGGTTGCAAGGTTTGATCAGTTTCATATGTCGATTGAATCAGCCAATATTTTCATGGATCAATCAGTGAAGGCTAAGATCTGTTTGCAAAGGGTCTGTGATCACACTTGTTTAGTCTTTGAGGTTTTTCAGACGCATTGCCTTATTCGACAATGTAATACAGCAAGTCCTCACTTAAAGTCATTTCTTTCAAAGTTGTTTTGTTATAAAGTTGATGAGGAAAAAAAAATTGATTCCTGGCTAGAGCCACCATCTGTGTGGAGTTTGCACTTTCTCCCCATCTCTGCATGGCCTTTCTCTGACCCGGAAAGCTCAAATGTATTTCAGTGTTTAATATTAGAAGTGTTTGGGATCTTTATTTAGAACGTTGGTGATGTTTCTGTGACCAGAAAACTGCTTTTGGAATGTAACTCCTTTTACATATATCAATTAGCCTAAAAAAAAATTGGTTTTGTTAAAAGTTCTTTTGCTTAGAGTTGCAGTTTCCAGTAATCAACAGCTTTAAGTGAGGACTTGCTATAGTGGAAATGTTCAAGATGATAATGATAACTATCCTTAACGATAAATAGTATTTTTTTGCTTGTTTAAAGAGAGCAGCCAAAAATGCAATTAGGGCACAATCCTAACCAACTTTCCAACACTGACATAGCTGTGCCAATGGGGCATGTTCTGCATCCTGCAGTTGGGGGGGGGGGAACAAAATGTTTGTTCCCTTATCCTGATGCTGGAAAGTTGGTTAGGATTGTGCCCTTATTTAGGGTCAAGTCCAATTACACAGTGGGACTTACTTCTGAGTAAATGTGCATGTACAGAAAACAGTCAGTTATCTGTGACTTCAGTATCCTGGAATGTTTTGTGACACACACATTTATTTTAATTGAATGGATTAATGGGTTAAATGGCTGATCAATCAATCAAAATTTCAGTATTAACTGGATAGATTTAGTTTGCAGAAATGGCAGAAGTACTTTGAGGTTTATTCTGGAAGAATTATGCTTGCTACATAAGATGCACAATCTTTTTTTTTTTTTTACCCTTTAAAAGAAAGTCCCGGCTAACGTCTGCTTTCCTTTGTTTCCACATAATCTAATTTCAGAGTGGGGAAACCAAAAACTGACCTCTTTGGAAACCCAGCTGCAACCTAGTCTAGCCCTGTTTATACTGTAACACTGAACTGCCTGACCGTGTGCCTGCATTTTCCAGTGAGGCTGTTTCCCCGAAACACAGTGTAAGCAAGCAGGGAGCAGAAAAGTGCTGAGACGAGCACAGTGGGAAGTGGTTGTCTTGGCTAGAAGGAGGAGACAACAATGGGGTCATATGAACCTGTAATAACAGTAATCGGAGCAGCACTGAAGGAGCTCTTGCATTGTATGGATCTTGTTTTATCAGCTTGGACTCTAAACCTGTGCGGGGCTTTTGCTTCTGAAAATTTCTCTTTGCTTTTGGAAGATGGCCTGTTAATCCCCCATCTCATTCATTCTCTTTTCATCTGAGTTAGACCCCAACATTCCACCTGGGGTCTGCAACTGTTTTCAGACCAAATGGAGCCGAATGAAGGACAGGTACAGCTGCTCCCCAGACAAAGGAGGACAACTCTGGGCAACTGGAAGCCTCTGGTGCGGAACAAACATTGGCTACACCAAGGAACCGTTCCTTTGGAGCTTGATTCTGACACGCCGACTTGGAGAGTGAAAAAATTTTTTCGGGTAGAACTCCAGACTGTCTACAGTAGACTAGCCTAGACAGCCATATCTTTAACAAATGTCACATTGCTGAAGTTTTTGTGGCTGAAATCTAGAACCAGACAAGACTGGCCTTTGCTCCAACACTTTTATTTTTAAAAAATATATATTAGCAACTGAATAGCTGGCAAAATCTCTGAGCTTATGCATCTGTAATAGGCTGGTTCAGTCACCCCTACGTTACCACCGCAAGGGCACAGGACCAGCAGTGGCTGAAATCACGGACTGAAGACATCAATCACTGACTGCGGCCACTGCTGCAAGCGGGAGGGGGTGTCTGGTGGGCGCCACCATTTGTGCAATCTGGGCAGCTCTTTTTTGAACAGCCGAAATTGGGCAATGGCAGGGATCGTGTGTGCCAGTGGTTCCCAAGCTGTAAGCCGTGGCTCCCTGGGGAGCCATAGGATCATCATGAAAAACCCACCACCCTATACACGGTATAGCATTGTGGCCCCCATGGGGGAGCTGTAGCCAATGGCCCAGTAGGTCAAGAGAGCTGCCAGTTGAAAAAGTTTGGGAACCCCTGGTGCATACAGTAAGTTCTCCGCACTGAAGCCTTGTGTGAACCTTCCCTTAGTCATGCCACATACTGAAAAAAGAGCTGGGAATTAGGTGGAAGAGTGAACTGCGCCATTCAGAGCGCAATCCTAACCTGGAGTTAGGCCAGCAAAGTTTGGCCAGCACAAGGGACACCGTAAAGTATGTTTAGACCACTCTCAAACTCTCACAGACGTGCGCCATCCTCTCCGACTCTGAGAGTGGTCCAAACGTGTTTTACGGTGGCTCTTGTGCCAGCTAAACTTTGCTGCCCTAACTGTGCCGGCCTAACTCCAATTTAGGATTGTGCTCTCAGACTACAAGGGTGTGTGTGTGCCTCTTTCTAATGCTCCCCATGTTTTTAAAAAAACACTCCCTGGAAGTAGAAAAGAAGCGCATTGGGGCATGCATGCAGCTCAAGCTACCCCTCCACCTGGTGCGCTGCTGGTCAGTTCTCATTGAGTTTTCAAGGCAGGGGCAGGTTCAAATAGTCTGTTCTACCAGCTTGGTACTGCACCATCTCACTCTGCTGCAAGAGCAGACCAGGCCTTCCTACAACCAAAGGCAACACCGACCCAGAATTCCCACCAAATGCAGCTCAAAAGCAACTTCCGTCTTGAAACCAAAAGCAACAAAAAAGTAGACTGCAGATTCAAGAAACGGCCCCTGAAGACCACATCGCACACAGTGGGAATTGACAGGTCTCTGCCTTTGTGCTACAGCAGCCTTTTTCAGCCACTATGCTGTGTCACATTGGCAGGCTGCGAATGGTCCCCGGGTGTGCCGCAGGAATTTGGGGAAAGGTCTTTTATTGGTAAGGCAGTTGGGGGATGTGAGCCCCCCTCCCACTGGCAGCTGATGGTGCGCCCTGACCATTTTAGTGGCTTGTCAGTGTGCCGTGAGCTGGAAAAGATTGACAATCACGGCTGCATCCAGTTTGATCCTGTCTTGACGAGCACTTTTCGTGTCTTGATACACGAGGCCAACATGCCCCTAGGAGTGAGCCGCGCGCAGTCGGAAAACCCTGGGTGGCGTTTGCAGTGTGTTCAGGCTCTCACATCAAACCTTACAGCAAAAGCGGAGTGGAACTGTGATGAAAACATTTCTCTCCTGCTCTGAAGTGTGGCAGGGGGTGGGAAATGTTGCCAGGCTGCAGGTTCCATCCAGTGATGTCATGCAGGGGGAACGCGGGGGAACTCAGTTCCACTAGTTAAAATTAGGGCTGACTCCGCCCACCTCACTCTCCCTCCTCCCCCCTCCCAATTCCTCTGCAAAGAGCTTTTCTTCTTGGTTGGCCGGCACTCAGAGGGTTAAAGGCAGTGATGTCATTCAGGGGGAACAGACCAGAACGGATCCTAACGGGCTCCGTGGCTGGTTCCGGGTTCCCGACAAGTGTCAATCAAAAGTGAGTTCCTGTTCCTAAATCATTTGAATGACACCACTGGTTCCATCTCCCACTATCCTGCCGAGCGATGTTGTGCCTGTTCCTTCTAAGCCGCGCGTGCCGCGCGGCTCATGCTAATCTCCACGGCGGGGGAGAGTCAGTGGGCTCCTTCGAGTTCATGCGTGCAGCTTTTAATGGACTGGAAAATGGCTCTTGGGTCTCCGGAGGCCGTTTTGTGCCAGTGCTGTGAGCTTTATCGTCAGTATCTGTTTGTGTCTCTGCCTAGATGCTTCTCATATTTTCATGTACACTTTTCTGAATTAATAGTCATCCCATGGAATGGAAAACCTCAGACTGTACTTTGGCTTAGTCGTTTACAGCTCCCAAAGGTGGGTGCGATTTGGATCTTACGAGCATTGAATGTTCTTTCTGGGCTTGCAGCCTGAGGTTTTTGCAGATCATGTTGGGGTACCGGTGGAATCCCCCAGGCCGAAAGGCCGTACACGCCCAGCCTCACTGACACTTTCCGCCTTTCCCACCCCCATTAATGCTGGCCTCCCCCAGCCCAGTCAGGTCACTGTGTGACTCATAACATTTCATTTTCACGGTTACCACTGGTGGACTGTTAGAAACCATGGAAACGAATGTTGTTTTCAGCATCTTCTCTTGGAATCCGGTGTGTCTAATTTGAAAGTTGGAATCATTTCAGGACCACTCTCGATCTCAGAAATACGCGTGCACCTCTCTATGCAGATAACCTAAGGCTGTGGTTCCTGCCCTGGGGTTGCAAACCCTGAGGGGGGGGGGTAACGAGTTGATTTTCAGGGGGTCGCCGAGACTCCATTGACTACCGTAGATGTGTTTGTGCAACATGTAAAAAGTTGCATTATCTTGCGTCAGATTTAACATCCCTCCTTGCCAAGTCCATTTGGGTAGATGCTGCACGGTTACTTTCCCCTGTGCCTTGGGCATGATGGAGACACTATCGCACCTTCTTCTTCACTGTGCAATCCAGACTGGCAATCTGATCCCTCTAACTGGATCCAGTATTAAAGAACATATCAGCTCTCCCTGACCCTGAGAAATTGATCTTTCTCCGTAATGGAGACTCCCCTGAAAGGATGGGGACAGTCGTGACGTACCTATTGGTTGTAGAGCAGTGACAAATGTTAAGCTCCAGTTCAAAAGATGGGGGGAAGTGGCCCCTGTAATGGGGTGAGGATTATGAGGGAACAGGCTGGCTTCTGTGAGGCTGGAGGTACGTGCTTGATCATCTGCACAGAAGAAGAAGGGGAAAACATTGTAAAAATGATGGGGATGATGGGAAGGGGTCATGTCTTGCTCGGTCAGACAGTGGTGGTGTTTCATTTGGACTGAGACAGCGCATGGATGCGGATTCCGTTTGCCACAGCAAAACCACTGATTGCACGGCGTCAGTTGCATCTGAGGATTGTCTGCAAGCCA
Source organism: Lerista edwardsae (assembly GCA_029204185.1). Lineage (NCBI taxonomy): Eukaryota > Metazoa > Chordata > Lepidosauria > Squamata > Scincidae > Lerista > Lerista edwardsae. Next base: position 2,855,665 of record JAJKFI010000057.1, on the reverse strand, counting down.
CATGGGCAGAGGAAGTTCACGAAATGCTCCCTCGCTCATCTCTCCCCAGTCAGACCGTGTCATCTTGCTATATATACTGCGTTTAGCCCAGAAACCACTCTTTGGCCCCCTGGCCTGCGTTGGAAAGGAATCCAGCAGTGTCAGGGCACGAAGTCTGGAATGAATGGAAACAGATGCTCATGAATCAGCGAGCTGCAATTCTTCACGGGAAAAGGAATGATTATTTATCACTTGTGCAAAACGCTTTGATGTCTCTTCCTCACCCTTGCAACAGCCTTCTGAGGCAAGCAATTGTTAATACGTTTCCACTGTACAGAGGGGGGGTTTCCCCCCACCACAACCAAGCTTTAAGGAAGCATTAATTGCGCTGGGCCACATTATTTCCTCTTCTGTTGATTCTGCCTGTTTCCTCCTTTGCATCTAAAATCCATTGCATTTTAGACCGTAAGACACCTGGGGCCTGGGATCTCGCTGTTTTTGCCGTCTGTAAGACTCCATGGACACAAGTGGCTGGATATAAAGGCAGGCAGAGCAATCCTAACTGGCACTTACGCCTGCACAGGTCACCTGGTTACAAATGTGCTGTAAAGCATGTTTGCACCACCTTGAGACTGAGTCAGCCCAGCCGGTGATGTCACGACACTTGTTTCAAAATGTGGCCATGCAGGTGTCTCTGTGAAGCTCAAAAGTACCTGCTGGTGTTGCCTTTATGCCACCAGCACCTGCGACTTCAAGATATTCTCCTTCCGCAGATGGAGGATCCATTGAGCTGCCAAGACTGGGCCTATCTTCCATTTCTCTTTTTATGCAGTGGCATAACTACTACAGGAGGCGGCAGTGGCACTGTAAGTCCTGCAAGCACCGTCTATGCAGCCCCTTCCACTTGCCATCAGAGCCTTCCGGCCAGTGACAGCAACTGCACCACCCCTCCTGTAGCTAAGCCGTTGCTTTTAAGCAGTGGTGTCATCCACATGATTTAGGAACAGGTACTCACTTTTGATTGGCACTTGTTGGGGTCCACCCACCGGAAGTGACGTCATGAGCCGGAAGTGATGTCATGATGCCGCCGCCACCACGCTGCCTGCCTGCCTGCCTCCTCACAGAAAGTGCAGGCAACGGCTGCGGGCGTGCAGTACGCATGCGCAGCTGCTGAGCCAACCAACCGATGGGGCCAGCTTCGAGTGGGCGGGGCCAGCTCAACTTCTAGGAACCGGTACTCACGTAGTGGTGCGTAGTGGGTGCATGACATCACTGCTTTTAAGCCATCTGCTAGTAAGCCAGTCCAACAGTTCAGTGCAAAAATGTGGCTTGAGGCCACCCAGATCCTTTTGATTTCCAAGGGTCTGAACTGGGGGATAATCTTGTGTGGTTGAATCCGGTACTTGAGAGTTCATCCTCTGGTTGAGAAGGGGCTCCAGACTAGCTACTTAGGCCTTTGGGCATTGCTGGCTTCACTTCCCAGCCTGAACAAAAGAACCTTTCTTGTCCACCAGCGACCGCAGCAGAGTTCCTACTCATTTTGGATTTGGCCCTGCGAACCAGGAGTCAGGAGCTGTTTTATCTTCTCTCTGTTTCCCCCACTTAAAACTAATCCCGTTATTTATTTTGCTATTATATATTAAAGCATGGCTTCGTCCAAAATCATTTTGCATTTTGAAAACAGAACAACATAGGATCAAATGCCACGTTTTGCCCTCCTTTCATTTCATTCCAGCTGCAAACGAAGCTTACAGTGGGAGTCTGGCTGTTTCTTTGCCAAGTTAAAGAGAAGCCAGATTAGCCAGGGGTGAAGTTTGCTAGGTCAAAACTTCAGATACTGGCTCCTTAATGGGATCATAGCTGTGGAGTGCTATGATACAACGTTTCTCCAGCCCTTTGTGTTTTAGGAGCAAAAGAGGCTACTTCACTGAGTGTTGTTGGCTAGTCCAAGGCAGGCAGACATAAGGTTCAGATGCGGCCCACAGAAGCTACTTCTCTGCCCCTGGTGACAACTGGGCTGTCACCCTTCTAGCAGTGCCCTTCTCTACCTTTGCCCTTTCAGCAGAAGCGGTGCTGCTGAGAGGTGGCTACGTGAAAGTGGGCTCTCCGGTAACTTGAAAATACGACAAAGGTGTGCAGAAGAGAGGTTTTCTCTTCTGTCATTTCCAGCAAACACAGATTCTAACATGAGAATGGGAGATACCCAGTGATGTCATGCAGGGGGTACGCGGGGGTACGCGAGTACCGGTTTCTAGGATTATGGCTGGCCCCGCCCATTCGCCCACCCACTCGTCAACTCCGCCCCCTGCAACGTTTGAATTTCCTGCATGTTTGAGTTGCCTGCACGTTCTCAGAGCCAGGCAGGCAGGCAGGCAGGCAGCGAGCGGAGCCTTGCCTTGCCTTGCCTTGCCTTGCCACTGAAAAATGAGCTGCTCTGGGGTTTTGGAACTGTTGGGTCACTTTAACATGATGCCAGGCCTCCTTAACATGTTCTGGGGGTGCTGTGGAATACTGTTGCAACTGTTGGGTCAGTTTAAAATTGTCTGAGGCCTCAAAAAGGGCTTTTTGCATGTCCCTTCCTGCCACGACATCACTTCCGGCTTATGACATCACTTCTGGTGGGCGGGTCCCGACATGTGCCAATCAAAAGTGAGTACCTGTTTTTAAATCATTTAGATGACACCACTGGAAATACCCCAAGGATGCAATACACTTTTGTGTTTGTTTGTGTGTGTGTGTGTGTGTGCATGCACAAGCAGACACAGACAAAGGATGCCACAGCACCTCCACCTCCTAGCGGAGTGGCAGTGGCATCAGGAGCAAAGGGGCAAAAGCAAAGAAGGTTTGCAAAGAACCTGCATCCAAGGTTCAAGTCTCCTTGTACCATTCACACCAAGCCATACAACCCAGGGATATTTTTTGTACCCTATCAGAGCAAAGGTAGATAGTTCCCTGGGAAGAAGGCAATAGTGCAAAACAAACCACAAGCCTTTCCTGGGCAAGGATTCAAGTCTGTGCATGGATATCCAACCAACTGGAAGGAGTTTTACACCAGGGAAAGGAGTAGAATCAGAGCATAATCCTAGGCTGGGTTAAGCCGGCATAAGCTAAGCCAGCAAAGTTTGGCCAGCACAAGGGCCACCATAAAGTATGTCTGGAGCACTCTTGGAGTCAGGGAGGCCAACACACAGACGTGCGCCATCCTCCCTAACTCTGAGAGTGGTCCAAACATGCTTTATGGTGGCCCTTGTGCCGGCCAAACTTTGCTGGCTTAGCTTACGCCAGAATAACTCCAGTTTAGGATTCCGCTCTCAGTCATAAGAGGAGCCACGACAGCTCTCAGGCCAAGCAGGGTGCTGGTAGCTCATTGCGCATAGATGCAGGCTGGGGGGAGGGCAGGCAAGATGGGTCTGAGCCCAGCCAAGGGACTTGCCGTCACCAGCAAGACACTCATCTTCGGCTGACGGGCTAGAAGCACTCATGGCAGGGACAAAAAGAAGAACGGAAGGCAGGTCTAAAACCCACACGAGCTAGTCCATAAACTGCTCGCTTACCAGTCACAGCAGGAGGCAGGCAAAGAGCACCCCGGCATCATTGCAACAGGCACACCTGGCTGCGGGGCCGTATGCAGCGGCATCATGCAGCCGGAAGGCTGGGCGGGAGGAACGGGTGAGCGGCAGCCCGCCCGTTGCGTACCGCTCCATTTCGCCGACGGTGAAACGGAGCGGTACGCAACAGGCGGGCTGCCGCTCACCCGTTCCTCCCGCCCAGCCTTCCGGCTGCATGATGCCGCTGGCCGTAGCACATGCACCTACTAGAGGGAGGACTGCACGGGCCAATCACTGAGCTGGCATGCGACACAGGGCACCTACGGTGGCAGCCCGCTGAGCTAGCCTCTCAGACACACAGACAGAAACAGTTTGGCAGCCGGACTGTAGCCAAGAGACGTTTGTCTCTGAGTTTGCTGCTGGGTGAAAAGGAGCCTTCTGAACGGGGAGAGGTTCCAAGGGCACTCTGCTTGGTTTTGAAGAGATGGCTCTATCTTCAGGACAAGGCAAGTGGTGTCTTGGTCTGCTTCCCCATGCTTAGTGTGTACATTTGTAGTTACATACAGATATCACGACCAGTAGGCCTCTCAAGTGTTCTCTCACACAAAGAAATTGATCCTATAAAAGACTCTCCCTGCCACTTCCTGCCACCTGGGGAAGTGGAAAGCAAAATGATATAGGCAATCAATGATAGCAGTAGCCGTCTTTCTGAGCCCCAACAGAATGCCAAGTAGTTCTGGTAGATGGCTGAGTGTATTGGACCGGTGCCAGCCACAGCCCCACAGATTTGTACTGGGCCTGGCCATATCTGACCGCAACAAGGCGTGTAATCTCTGCTAATATATGGGCATGATGGGACTGTTTTCTATACTCACCCCTTAAATATGTTCCTGACTTCCTGACCTGGAATGAGGAACAGCTGGGGCCAATTTGGCTGGCCTCCCCCAACTCTGGTCTCACTGTCAGGGCCGGCTTTAAGCCAATGTGACCAATGTCTGCCCCATGCTTCAGGGGGCCCCGCACTAGCAGAGTGAGCATCTTGCCTGTGGCTGCAGCTGGGATCTCTGTGGGCTGTAAGTCAGTGGGGCGAGCAGAGCAGCTTGACCTTGGCCTCTCCCACCTGCCTCTGCCTCTGAACAGCCCAAGGTGGGCCACCTGGAAGCAGTTGGCGGTGATGTTGTGATATCCCCACCAACTACTTCCACATGCCCTGCTTTGCTCGTGGCATGAACAGTGCTCTTCTTGGTGAGTGGGGGCCCCCGCAGGATTGCCCCACATTGGGCCCTGCCACTGCTAGAGCCGGCCCTGCTCACTGTGCCCTCTGCAAGAGAAAGAGGGGGCTGAATGAATGGTCAAGGATACGTTTGACCCAGAGCAGCTGAAGTCTGGACTATGCAAACCCGCAGACTTCCTCCTTCTTCCACTAGCTTTGAACTAGAGTTGGGTCACATGCATGTTCACCGATTCCTGCAGCGGCAAGTGATGGCTTGAGCGACAGGCATCAGAGGCAGATCTAAGGGAGGGCAAAGCTCTAAGTTTTGCAAGAAGCCTCACCTTGCAGTGGAAATCACTCCTCTCCTGCACCGTTTTAGCCAATCCTCACAGGGGAACAGCAACATCTTGGCGTTGCTTACTGGCTACAGCAGCAAGGGAGAGGAGGGATTTACATGACAGGGTACGGCTCCTTGCAACACTTAGAGCTTTGCCCTCCCTGTAGATCCGCCTCTGACTGGCATGCACAATGAAGGAAGTGGCACCACAGGCAGAGGCTCCATAGTCCCTTAACACGAGGCTTTTTCAATGAAATAAGTTCACAGAGTCACCTTCCAGTCAAGTGCAGTCACTGAATTGCAGAAGAACCTCCAGTCTGGTTTCCTGTCACCTTACAAGCAGCACAGACCGTTCTGCAGAGCCTGCTGCCTTCCCTGAGCCAGCCTTGCCCGATGCCGCCTTCTTTGACCTGTCCTGGTGCTCCTGGACCTAGTGCTGCTTGCTTCTGCTCTGAATCTGACCCCATTCTAGCCCTGAGCAGTGGTGTAGCTACAGGAGGGCGGGTGCGGTAAGTACTGCAACGCAAGTGCTGCAATGAGCCATGTCAATGGCCCCTCCCACTCCCTGTCGGAGCCATTCCAGGCAGCGATGGCAACTCCCAGGCGCTCGTGCCTGTTACTGCTACTGCCCAGAATGGCTCCTACGGCAAGTAGGAAGGACTGCTTACACGGCCCATTGCAGCACCTGCAATACTTACTGCAGCTCCCCCCCTGTAGCTGGGCCACTAGTCCTGATCTTGCCCAGGTTTTTCTCACCAGCTCAAGTCCTGTAAGTATCGCTTAGTGTTTCTCTACTTCTGGAGCCACTGCCCTCCCCAGGAGAACATCTGCAGGACAACCCTGTATCCGGGCAGGGTTACAACTGGTCTGCCATTCCTTAGCGCTTGGGGTGTGAAAACCTTTTATGTCCCTGATAGGCTCGATTCATTCCCAGGAATCTGAGAAGCCCAATCCTCCTCTTCTCTGCTACGTAACTCTGCTGTCTTTAGGACCTAGAAGAAATCTGAGGGGTGGTATTTGATCCCCTGCAGAGCTTGAACGGAACGGCAAAATGAACTCTGCACAACTGTTTAATGTAAGAAACAGTGGAAACGTTTTGGGGGAGAACTGGGTGAAAGGAGAGGCACAGCGAGAGGCTTTGGAGGGCTGTCGAGGTCTTGGTGCACCGTCCACATGAACCTTCTTTACGCACAGCTGGAGAGGGTAAGAGCAGGGGACAAAAGACAGCGAAATCCCATGAACAGGAAGACCTTTAAATCCAGCGTTTTTTCTGCAATGCTACAACCGCCGCCACAATGAATTACACTAAACTTAGATTCAAGATCAACAGCAGCATCTTCGGGGATACAGGCGTGCAGGAGAAAGTTAGAACTTAGGAGCTGCTTAGAGTGCGGGGGGGAAAAGCCGTTTGGCGGAATTCATCCAGGAAGCCCCCCCCCTTCTGTTTTTTGCCCCATATCATGGAAGGAAACGGGCTTTGCTGCCTCGAAGTGACCTTCGCGGTTATTCGACTGCTTTTGCTCTCCGGACTTTGCGTCCTCCAAGACTTTTCTTTCCCCTCCTGCAAAAACGTGAAGAGCCTCGATGCTGCGTCGTGAATCCCTCCCGCGCGTCTTATCTGTCGCATAAAGGGACCCAACTTTCGGGTGCTCGTGTGAAGGCAACGGGGCGCGCGTGTTTGCGGAGCTGGCCGCCCTCCAAGCCCGGAGCCTTGGAAAAGCAGCAGCAGCAGCAGCAGCTCACACACACACACCCCGCCTTGTCCCGAAGTAAGCTGTGCTCCCGTGTGCGCGCGCGTACGTGTGGACGGGACCTGGGGTGTCTCCGCAGGCAACGTGGGGCACTGCGCGGTGCGTGGGGGAGGCTGCCCGGAGGAAGGGGCCGTCCGCGGGCTGCCTTTGGACACGAGGAAGATGAGCACCGGCGTGGACTCGGAGGGGCCAAAGAAACGTGGGGAGGGGGGCCGGTGTGCGCGTGACTGGGGACAACCCTCAGGTGGCCGCGCTGGGCGGGGGAGGCGGCGGCGGCGGCCCAGGCGTGGGGTCAGGCGCGTCCCCGGCCTCCACCTGGGCGCACGCCTCCTTCCCGCCCGGGGCACGGAGACCAGCGTCGTCCTCGCCGGCGCGCTCCGAAGCCCCTCTTCGCCCGGGGCGGGGGCGGCGGTCTGGAGGAGCCCCCTGTGGGCGGGGGCGAGGCTGCCCTGGGCGCGGGTCTCGGCAGGAGCTGGGCGGTCGGTGGGGCGCCGCGTTCCCTGCGTGCCGTGCCTGTGGAAACCGCGCGGCTGACTCCGGGCGAAGCGCAGCGCCCAGTCGGCGAGGGGACGCACGCGGCTGCCCCCCGTCGAGCGGGCTCGGTGGGGCGTCGTGGGGGGGAGGACAGGAAACAAAGGCGGCGGGAGGAGAGAGGCTGCCGTCTGGCTGCGCGCAGCGCGTGTGCAGAGGAAGCGCGGGAGACGGGGCGCGGGAGGCGCGCAGACCCGGGCCGGGGGCGTCGTTTCCCTGCCAGTCGCGGGGGGGGGGAGGCCTCCTGGGGGAGGGGGCCGGCGGGGAGCCGCATCCTCTGCAGGCGCGGGCTGCGCGCTCCACCCCGAGCGAGGGGGCGCCTCGTTTCCTGGGGGGAGGGGAGGCGACGCGAGGCACAGCCCACCCAGACGCGGCAGGGGGTGGTGTGAGGAAAGCGGCGCAGACAGGCGCGCGGGGGGGGGCAGGGCGGAGTTTGCGACCCTTTCCCGGACTCGCGCCTGCCTCCGGGCCGCCCCCCGCCCCCCGCCCCGCTTCTTAGGATGTGGCGCCGAATCCTCGGGGAAAGGGCGCGGACGCTGCCCAGCCGCCCCTCCCCCCCGCTTGCCTGCGCCTTTCGGACCAGCGCTGCGGGCGGGGCCAGCCGCTGGGACACCTTCACACCTGCGGCTCCGAGGGGCCTTTTTTTCCGGGGCGGGGGCGGGGGAGGATATCTCACTTTCGTGCCGGGCGCGGTGGCTCGTTCGGGGCCCTGCAGTAACTGCAACCTGCCTCACCTGTTGTGCGTCACCTCACGATTAGTATAAGAACATAAGAAGAGCCCTGCGGGATCAGGCCAAAGGCCCATCTAGTCCAGCTTCCTGTATCTCACGGCGGCCCACCAGGTGCCTCAGGGAGGCATGAGACCGCAAGATGCTTGCATCCTGTTGCCATTGCTTATAGCCCACAATGGACTTTTCTTCCAGAAATCAGTCCAATCCCCTCTTAAAGGCATCAAGACCAGATGCCATCACCACCTCCTGTGGCAAAGAGTTCCACAGATTAACTACCCGCTGGGTAAAAAAGTACTTCCTTTTATCTGTTTTAACTCTCCCAACCCTCAGTTTTAGCGGATGCCCCCTGGTTCTGGTGTTTTGAGAGAGGGAAAAGAACATCCGTCTATCGACTCTATCCCTTCCATGCATAATCTTGTATGTTTCAATCATGTCCTCCCTCAGGCGCCTTTTTTCTAGGCTGAAGAGCCCCAGACGCTGCAGTCTTGCTTCATAAGGGAGGTGCCCCAGCCCTGTAATCATTTTCGTCGCTCTCTTCTGCACCTTTTCCAGCTCCCCTATGTCCTTTTTGAGGTGCAGCAACCAGAACTGTACACAATATTCCAGGTGTGGCCTTACCATCGATTTGTACAATGGCATGATAATATTGGCTGTTTTATTTTCAACCCCTTTTTCAATTACCCCAAGCATGGAATTGGCCTTCTTAATTGCTGCCGCACACCTTCATTGAATTGTCCACCAGCACCCCAAGATCTCTCTCTTGAGCTGTCACAGACAGCTCAGAACTCATAAGCCTATAGGTGAAGTTTTGGTTTTTGGCCCCAATGTGCATCACTTTACACTTGTCTACGTTGAAACGCATCTGCCATTTGGCTGCCCATTCCCCCAACTTGGAGAGATCCTTCTGGAGCTCTACACAATCCCTTCTGGTCTTCACCACCCGGAAAAGTTTTGTGTCATCTGCAAACTTGGCCAACTAGCTGCTTATCCCTGTCTCCAGGTCATTTATGAACAAGTTGAAAAGCACCAGGCCCAAGACAGATCCCTGGGGCACTCCGATTTTACCTCTCTCCATTGTGAAAATTGCCCATTGACCCCCACTCTCTGTTTCCTGGCTCTGAATCCATAAGAGGACCTGCCCACTTATTCCCTGACTGTGAAGTTTCTTCAGCAGCCTTTGGTGGGGGACTGTGTCAAACGCCTTCTGAAAGTCCAGGTATATGATATCCACAGGTTCACCCACATCCACATGCCTGTTGACCTTTGCAAATAATTCCAAAAAGTTCGTGAGGCAAGACTTACCCTTACAGAAGCCATGCTGACTTTCCTTTAGCAGTACTTGTTCCTCTATGTGTTTTAGGATTTTATCTTTGATGAGGCTTTCCACCATCTTACCCGGAACAGACGTTAGGCTGACCGGCCTGTAGTTTCCAGGGTCCCCCCTTCTCCCTTTTTTAAAGATTGGCGTGACATTGGCTATCCTCCAATCCTCTGGCATGTTTCATACAACAAGCTGAATGGCTTTAACGAAATCTGCTGAGGGCTGGAAGTGACATCATTAAGCAGGAAGTGACATCATTAAGCAGATTGTAACCAGATCAGAGCTGTTGTGGTCTCTGATGGCGTCGGGGGCGCAGCAATACTGTGACATGTCACTGCGCCACTGCCCCTCCCCCTGCCTGCCCCGAATTTGGATTGGCTCCATTTAGGAATATTCCAAACGCAAAGGAGAGTGGTCCAAGTGCCCTTTACAGTGGCCCTTGTGTCACCAAAAACATCACCTTACATAAGAACAGAAGAAGAGCCCTGCTGGATCCGGCCAAAGGCCCATCTAGTCCAGCTTCCTGTATCTCACAGTGGCCCTCCCTTGCCCCAGGGAGGCATGAGACAACAAGATGCTTGGATCCTGTGGCCACTCCCTTGCACCCAGTACTTTGAAGTAGCCCACCACCAATGTAAGGAGGTTGCACAACCCATCATGGCCTATAGCCCACGATGGACTTTTCTTCCAGAAATCTGTCCAATCCCCTCTTAAAGGCATCTAGACCAGATGCCATCACCACCTCCTGTGGCAAAGAGTTCCACAGATTAACTGCCCGCTGGGTAAAAAAGTACTTCCTTTTTTCTGTTTTATCTCTCCCAACCCTCAGTTTTAGCGGATAGCTTTGAAGATATTGTTGCTAAAGGCTCAAATAGACCCCCAGACAAAGCCGGCAACACCTTGCTGTGGTCCCATGCTGGGAATCTGTGACTTGTTGCGGGATGAGACGTCATGGACCAAATCATGGTTTACTGTCCCTGCGATCCGTTCTTTGCACTAAGGAGACTAGATGCCTAACTTATTTACTCACATATGGCATGTTCCGAACCCTACGAGCATCATAGGCACCCACTGTCCCTGAGCTCTCATGTGTGCTTGTGTTGCTTTTGTTTGCAGAGACCAACACCCCGCTGCTGTCCATCTGCACCAAAGATGATGGCTGAAGTTGGCTTGATGCAGCTTGCTGCTGCTCCGAGGACCGCCTCCATTCTCATGAGCCTATGAGCTCCCCGCCCCCACCTTGTGGTGCTTCCTGGAGGATGGGGAGCAGCAGCAGTTCGGCACTGAGAGTTTGCACTGACCACCAGGGAGGCATCAACTGGCTCAGCCTCAGTCCGGACGGGCGATGGCTGCTGACGGGCAGTGAAGACGGCACCGCACGACTCTGGAGCACTGCGGACAGCCAGTGCCGGGGTCATTTTCAAGGTACGGCAACTGTGCTCTGCCACAGAGCTTGGCTCTGGATTGCTGCCTAAGTTATGAGCGAGTGAGATGGGTGTTGGCAGTGATGTCATGCAGGGGGTACGCGGGGGTACGCGAGTACCGGTTCCTAGGATTACGGCTGGCCCCGCCCATTCACCCGCCCACTCGTTGACTCCGCCCCCTGCAACGTTTGAATTTCCTGCACGTTTGAGTTGCCTGCACATTCTCAGAGCCAGGCAGGCAGGCAGTGAGCGGAGACTTGCCTTGCCTTGCCACTGAAAAATGAGCTGCTCTGGGGTTTTGGAACGGTTGGGTCACTTTAACATGATGCCAGGCCTCCTTAACATGTTCTGGGGGTGCTGTGGAATACTGTTGCAACTGTTGGGTCAGTTTAAAATCGTCTGAGGCCTCAAAAAGGGCTTTTTTCATGTCCCTTCCTGCCACGACATCACTTCTGGCTTATGATGTCACTTCCGGTGGGTGATGCCAATCAAAAGTGAGTACCTGTTCTTAAATCATTTATATGACACCACTGGGTGTTGGTATGGCTGTGGTCACATTATTGCAGAACCTGACCAGCTGTAGCAGGATTGCTTTGACAGGAGCCTAAGAGCGCGATCCTAACCTGGAGTTGGGCCAGCACAGTTAGGCCAGCAAAGTTTGGCTGGCACAAGGGCCACTGTAGAGCACGTTCGAGCAACTCTTGGGAGTCGGAGAGGCTGGCACACAGACGTGCACCATCCCCCCTGACTCCAAATTCAAACATACTTTACAGTGTCCCTTGTGCTGGCCAAACTTTGCTGGCCTAATTGTGCCGGCCTAACTCCAGGTCAGGATTGCGCACTAAGACAGCAACCTTCCAATAGCATAGCCAGGCTGTACAGTACTGCAGCTCTTGTTCTAGGCCAGGGAAAGGAAGGTGCAAATTCTTCTCTTGATTAGCGGGCCTATTTTTCTCACCTTGAAAGATCAAGGACTTGTGCTATGTTAGCCCTACAGTGGTTTTACTAACTCTGGAAAGAGCATAGGGGAAAGATGTGCACCAGACAGGTCTTGCCCCCACTCGTCTGCTTGCCCTAGGGACTGTGGTTCAATGCAGATGAGTTGCACCTTGTATCTATTCTTTTGTTTTTAGGTACAAGAATTGGCAGACCTTTCCTATATGATTTGGGGCGCAATCCTAACCTGGAGTTAGGCCAGCACAGTTTGGCCAGCACCAGGGCCACAGTAAAGCGTGTTTGGACCACTCTCGGAGTCAGGGAGGATGGCGCACGACTGTGTGTTGGTCATACTTAGTCATACTTCACAGTGTCCCTTGTGCCAGCCAAACTGTGCTGGCCTAACTCCCGGTTAGGACTGTGCCCTTGGTGTGCGTGTAAGCTTTTCACCTAGAGCGCCTTTTGGTTGTTGTTTTTGTCTTCCTGGAGTTCCTTACTACCTCAGTGGAATAATCCACTATCCTGAACAACAAGAGTTTTTGCAGCTGAATAAATACACCCCCACTGGGCTGACACAAAATGCTCAACTGCTCTCTCTCAGAGCTGTTTTTGTCTTTAAGAGATACTGCTTGAAATATAATTCCCACAGATTGACCTCAGAATGACTAAAGAATGTGGAGGCCTCCAAGAATGAGGACTGTGTGGATTGGTGGGCATAAAGTAATAATCAAAACAACAAAAAAAGCATTCCTTCTCTTGAGTCAGCAGAAGCTGTGCTTTTCAAAGTGTAAATTATTAGTCATCATTCACGTAGTAACAACGTCCAGGCGGGAATCTATGCTAGTCTGTTCCAGCAAAACCTGCAGTGAGTTTTATGGCACCTTAAAGATTAACCTTAAAGGTGGGACGCAGCGGGTTAATCCGCTGCTGCTGGGCTTTCTGACCAGAAGGTTGGGAGTTCAAGACTGCGCGACGGAGTGAGTTCGCGTTGCTTGTCCCAGCTCCTGCCAGCCTAGCAGTTCAAAAGCACCTAAAAACAGGTACCACTTCAATGGGAAGGTAACGGTGTTCTGTGCGCTACGGCGTATAGTCATGCCGGCCACATGACCACGGAAGCTTGTCCTCAGGACAAACGCCGGCTCTACAGGCTTAGAAACGGATATGAGCACCATCCCCTCCAGTCGGTCACGACTAGACCATTCGGTCCTGGGGAAAGCTTTACCTTAAAAGATTAACCAATTTATTTTATCATAAACTTTCAGGAGCTACAAACAACTTCATCAGTTGAAGTTGCCTCAAGTGAAATTCCCAATATTCATGAGTACAAGGAATTTCTTTTTCTCCACCTTTTTCTACTGTATAAATATGTTTGTATGTACCTGCCTACCAAGGTATCACTTCATATATATGATGAAGTGGACAGTAGTACACAAGTATACAGGTTGAGTATTTCTTAACCAGGGGAAGGTGTCTGGATTTTGGATTTGTCCGGATTTCGGAGTAATTGCAAAAATATAATGAGAAATGCTTCCTCTCGCTCTTCTCACTGTGACCCATTTGGGTGTCTGCTGGCCTCTTTGACACTTTTCAACAATGTCTGTACAGGGACACACCCAGCGGCATCATGCAGCCGGAATGCTGGGCAGGAGGAACGGGTGAGCGGCAGCCTGCCCGTTGCTTACTGCTCCGTTTCGCTGTCTTCCCCGCCCCCGCGAAACGGAGCGGTACGCAACGGGCGGGCTGCCGCTCACCCGTTCCTCCCGCCCAGTGTTCTGGCTGCATGACGCCACTGGACACACCACAGAGCAGAGAACAGAACTTACAGCCTGTACGTGGGAATGGGCACAAGACCTTCATTCTATAGAAAGGTAATAAAAAGTGTTGTATAGTTTTCATCAATCATCTCTGCATATTATTTACTCTCTGCATATTATTTCCAGGACACGAAAGCTACATCACCTTCTGTCACTTAGAAAACGAGGCTGCCTTCACATGCAGTGCGGACCACACAATTAGGAAGTGGGATATGATGACAGGCCAGTGCCTGGCTGTTTACCGAGGGCACACGTCCATCGTGAACAGGTAGGTACTGCAGAGTCTTTGTTCAGAGTTGTCCAGACCAGTAGTGTAGCTATAGGGGGTGCATGGTAAGTATTGCAAGCACTGCAGTGCTCCTTGCAACCATCCTTGCAACCAGCCCAGTCTCTGTCCGAGCCATTCTGGCTCCAAGGAGGCAAGGAGGTGCTTGTTACACTGTGCATTGCAGCGCCTGCAATACTTACCATGTTATCATAAGAACATAAGAAGAGCCCTGCTGGATCAGGCCAAAGGCCCATCTAGTCCAGCTTCCTGTATCTCACAGCGGCCCACCAGGTGCCCCAGGGAGGCATGAGACAACAAGATGCTTGCATCCTGTTGCCACTCCCTTGCACCCAGTACTCTGAAGTAGCCTACTACTAATGTAAGGAGGCTACAAACCATCATTGCTTATAGCCCACAATGGACTTTTCTTCCAGAAATCCGTCCAATCCCCTCTTAAAGGCATCAAGACCAGATGCCATCACCACCTCCTGTGGCAAAGAGTTCCACAGATTAACTACCCGCTGGGTAAAAAAGTACTTCCTTTGATCTGTTTTAACTCTCCCAACCCTCAGTTTTAGCGGATGCCCCCTGGTTCTGGTGTTTTGAGAGAGGGAAAAGAACATCCCTTTATTGACTCTATCCCTTCCATGCATAATCCTGCCCCTGTAATCTAGACTGTCCTCCCCAGCTGATTTCTCTTTACCCCTTTTTATTTTTCAAGCAAGCAGTTTCCCCCTGTTCTGTATTTCACAAATGAATTGAATAGATTTCTGCTGCATGTGCTCTTGGCTGCATGATTAGTTACACTAGCGACATGCTGACACAGCCATGGGCTGGGAATGAAAGAACGGCAGAAAAGAAAGGCAAAACTTAACCAAATCCACTACCGGGAACTCAAGTGCAGGAAAAAACAAAACAGCTCAATTGGTAGCAGATGCACCTGATAAAGAGATTTAAAAACATTGTGTTAAGCACAGTTCTTAGTAGTAAAAGGATACAATTAGGGATTTCAAAGAAAGTTTTCAAATTTTGCCTTGCTGTGGACTGAACCCAGTGAAGCTTAAAGCCAGATTTATAGTACAGACATGCCCCGGTATCCACTGATTCAGTATCCATGGTTTCAGTTATCCACGGATACCTATTAAAAAGATAGGGGAACATTATTTTTTTAACTTCATTGCAGCAAAACCACAGATGCCGTTTTAAAAGGCGTCCCCAGTATCCACAGTTTCAGGTGTCCACGGTGGGGCCTGGAACGGAATCCCAGTGGATACCGGGGCATGCCTGTATAGTCCTATACAGGACTGTGCCTTCGGGCATAAAGGCGGGGTATAAATTTAATAAATAAATAAATAAATATGTGTGCCTGCTCAAAGTAAGTCCTGTTGTGTTGCCAAAGTATTTTTTTGAAAGTTAAACATTCCAGATAAATTTGCAATACCAACTGGTTCAAATTTGCCCCATGATGACCACTTGTAAGAAATTGATTCAGTTGTATCAGTATTTCCCCCGCCCCCTGGTTGTTTTGTTCAGATACTTTCTGTAAAAGGTAAATTGGTGACTGGTTTGAACCAGTTTAGATATGTTGCATCCAGCGTCGTCATGCAGCCGGAACGCTGGGCGGGAGGAACGGGTGAGCGGCAGCCCGCCCGTTGCGTTCCGATCCGTTTCGCCGTCTTCCCCGCCCCCACGGGCTGCCGCTCACCCGTTTCTCCCACCCAGCGTTCCGGCTGCATGACGACACTGGTTGCATCTCAATAATACCCACCTCTTTGGGGGCAGTGGGTGTCAACCCGGCGGGGGCAGATCCTAGTCTGGGTCCGCCATTGCTGCCAACGCCATCGGTTGATCAAGGGTGCTTTTCCCAACAGGATCCTGGTTTGCAAGGGTTACCTCTTCAGTGGCTCCTATGACAGAACTGCCCGGTGTTGGAGTGTGGCCAAGGAGAAGCCTATCCGGGAGTTCCGGGGCCATCGGAACTGTGTGTTGACGCTGGCCCTCTATTCCTCGGAGGACCTCCTTGAGGATTCGGAAGAGGACGAGTTGGAGGAAGAGACGTTCAGCAGGGACTTCCTGGTGACAGGGAGCACGGACGGCACGGTCAAGGTCTGGTGGGTGTCCAGTGGGCGTTGTCACCAGACCCTGCTGGGGCACACCGGGGCCGTGCTGTGCCTCATACTTGACGCTCCGAACAGGGAGCTCTTTTCAGGCAGCACTGACTACACCATCAGGACGTGGAACATTGTGACTGGTGAGCAGCTGAGGGTGTTCAAGGAGCATCAGGGATCTGTCATCTGCCTCGAGGTAAGCGATCGATTGGTTGTGCCGGGGCTGGACCCTTTGCTGCTCTGGCTGCTTGAGCAGATGCCCAGGGTGGCTTTTGATGGGAGGAGATAACAGCCGTGGTGGGCCAGGAACCCACAGTGTTCCTCGAGACGGTTTGAGACGGGCTGCTGGGCCTCAGCACAGGTAGGAAAGAGCTAGACAGGGCGTCAAAGGCAGCGGTGTCATGCAGCCGGAATGCTGGGCGGGAGGAATGGGTGAGTGGTAGCCCGCCCGTTGCGTACCGCTCCGTTTCGCCGTCTTCCCCGCCCGCGGTACGCAACGGAGCAGGCTGCCGCTCACCCGTTCCTCCCGCCCAGTGTTCCGGCTGCATGATGCCACTGGCCAAAGGCCAGTCAGATGCAGGCCTGGAAGTTCCATCCTCATGACCTTTGAATCTTGGATCAGAGATGTGTAGCAGTGTCATTTGGCTGCTGCAGTATTATTCTAAATTAAAACACGGAAGGCAAGCATTTTTCATAAGAATCCCTTCCAGTTTTCCCCAAATCCTTAGTTTCGCTAGACTTTGGAAAAAGAAATTTTTCTTTAGACATTTCCCCCCCTTTCCTCCACAGAGCTTTACAGTGGATAAGCTGGTCTTAGCTCATTTTCTAGTGGGGTATCTCTCAGTTGGAGAATGCTTGAAATCACTTAATACATCTTCCTAGGAGTCAATAGCACCCTAAAATTCTTTGGTTTGCCCCGGTATCCGCTGGGGTTCCATTCCAGATGCCACTGATACCTGATACCTGAGACTGCGGATATTGAATCAGTGGATACTGGGGCACTGCCTGTATTCCATTTTGTGGTGGAGTGTCGGGAAAAGCTCCTTGTAGGGCTTAATTTCTTTTTCACAGTTCTAAAAAGTCTGCTCAGGAATCTTTTTCCAAGACAACGCTTGGTTCAGTAGAGTTTAAAGAACTGGTGTAAGTGATGGCCATTAGCTTGCCCAGTGGCATAAGCCTAAATGAGACCCTCACTGTCAGTTTTGCTGGATTGCTGCCCACAGAAGTGTGGAGTCAAGCTAGGGGCCCGATCCTTTCCAACTTTCCAGTCCCAATTCAGCCACAGTGCAGCACCCAGAGGCGGATCTACAGGGAGGGCAAAGCTCTAAGTGTTGCAAGGAGCCTTACCCTGTCATGTAAGTCCCTCCTCTCATTTGGTGCTGTAGCCAGTAAGCAACGCCAAGATGTTGCTGTTCCCTGTGAGGATTGGCTAAAACGGTGCAGGAGAGGAGTGATTTCCACTACAAGGTAAGGCTTCTTGCAAAACTTAAAGCTTTGCCCTCCCTTAGATCTGCCTCTGGCAGCACCAAGGTAAGGGAAGAAACATTCCCTTACCTTGAAGAGGTGCCTGTGACTCTCTTCCTGATGCAGGATGCAGGACATGCCCCAATTTGCATGGTTGCATCAGCACTTTCAAGTTGGATAGAATTGTGCCCTCAGTAACTGTGGATTTGTACAGAGAGGATCTGAACAACTGACTACTCGAAGGCCCAGAGGAGGGGTCTTCTGCAGCAGAGGACTTCTGTCAGGGACTTTTCCAGTTTAGCTCCTATCTGAGAGCCCCAGCGGTTGCCACCCTGTGAAGTAGTCCACCTGCACTCTCCACCTTCCGTGATCTGCTCCACCTTTCTGTCATTCTGTTGGGAAATCAGCCAGAGTGAACAACACTTTTTCCACAGCCAGCAAAAAAAAACACCGCAACAAAATCCATCGCTGCTTCTTCAGCCCACGGGCAGGTTATAATTGATAATTTTATCGTCCCTGTCATTTTTTTGGTCTTAGACCAGCCATTGTTGGGGTCTCAATATCGAGGAATGGGTTTCCTTCCCCCTCCTCCCCATTTCCTTCCTAAATCATGAAAAACGAATCTCGACTCCGGTGGGTGAAAGGCCTGTCTTTCTAATGAAAGGCGTTAAAAGCATGTTTTGCAATGATTGCCCACTTTGTTTTATCTCGATAGAAGAGCGGCAAAGATCTTGTACGGGCTTTCCGGTAACATACTTGGTAGGAGGCTCATGATATAGGATACCTTAAGCCCAAGGCTGCCGTTGTTTTTCCATTCCATTAGCCAAATGAATGTTGTGGCAGGCTGCGGGAGGGAGACATTTTTCATTTAGAATAACGGATTGCTGGAAGCCGGCACTCCTTCCATGGGTGGGGAAAACCTGCAACAAATGGAAGGCCTGAGAACGAAAACGTTTATTGATTTAAGCCACGTAGGTAGTTCAAAACAACAAGGCACCCGGCGCCCAGGCACCCGGCGCGCCCCCCACCCATCCCCCCTGGCGAGCAGGCGCTCCCTCCGAGGCGAGGGAAAGCTGCGCGGGGAGCGCGAAGAAAGCGGGAGTGAGTCGACGGGCTGTCGATCACTCTAAGTCCCGCGCAGCGTTCCGTCTGCAAGAGAGTAGATGACACCACTGGGTAAGGGGACAAATGTGGACTTCCAGCCTGCTGATGATGAGCGCAGGATACAGCATGGGGCACTCAGCTGGTTAGGAGTGGGCAGCTCGTGGAATAAGTATCGTTGATGAGCCCGGCAAGCTCACTTCAGCCACCCAGTGAGTTCATGACAGAGGTCAGATTTGCTCTGTTCCAGCCCTCGGCTCACATCCAGGAGCCTCTCTTTATGGCCCGCTAGCTCTAAAGTGTTGCAGCTTGTGGACCATTAAATGCAACATGGACCAATGCAGATGCTGATAGGAAGGTGTCTGGCTCCACTGGTTTTAGAGGGTCTGCTCCTAATGACAGCTGCAAAGCATGTGTTGTTCACCTGCTTTTCTTTGACAGCTCAAAGTCATTGGAGAGCTTCTGGGAGTCTTGGACTACGTGCAGAACGTAAGAGCCGACATCAACATGGCAGCCCTGAATGCTCACATCTCTCAAAATTGCAACTGTTGTGTGGTTTTTTTTCTCCCCAGTAGGAAAATGGGACTGAGGATGGTGCCAGCCGATTCTCATGCAAGTGCTCTTTCCTCTCCTTTCCCCCTTAGCTTGTGAACCGACACTTGTATTCAGGGAGTGCAGACAAGACAGTGAAGTGTTGGCTGGCTGATACAGGAGAGCGGGTCCGGACATTCAAGGCTCACAAGCACACTGTCAGCACTTTGAAACATCATGCTGGAATATGTAAGTTCCAAGATTCCCCTGTATCGGTTCCCATCTTCCTTCTCTGGTATTGACAATGTGTTTTAATCCTGATGTTTTACTGACATACCAAAGATACTCAGCCATCCAATAAATGAGCTGTAAATTGCCTCCTCATCTTATCTCAGGGTCAGGGCAATTCAGGGGTTTTGAGCCAGCTGTCTGAGCCACAAATGGCTCTGGAACAGCGGCGTCATGCAGCCAGAACGCTGGGCAGGAGGAACGGGTGAGCGGCAGCCCGCCTGTTGCGTACCGCTCCGTTTCGCCGTCTTCCCCGCCCCCGCGGGCTGCCGCTCACCCGTTCCTCCCGCCCAGCGTTCCGGCTGCATGACGCCGCTGCTCTGGAAGCAAGGGGGAGGGGTCACATTACACAGGTGCTCAGGCTCCTGAAAAATGTAGTGTTTTGCCCCCCTCGAAGGATCACCACTGGAGTACTAGACCCGTTTGTTGATGTATTTAGCAATGAGCGACTACCTGGGGAGCCTGTGGATTCCACACACACCTGGAAATGACCTCTCTGAAATGGGGCCAGGTAGAGCAGAGACTTACGGTCCTGGGCTGCAGAGAAGGGATACTGCACCTTTGATGGATGCTCAGCTCTAGGACAAGCCATTGGCTTCTTGGATGGTGGGGCATCTTGTTGGCAGCTGTCTTAATCTCCATGCTACTGCTGCCTGCAGGCTCAAGTGGCAGCCTTCACATTGGGCATTGCCATAAGGCCATATTCTTGGCACGCTGTACCCTTGATATAAAGCCTTTAAAAAGCCAAATAATACATTTGGATTTCTTCCCTGCTGGCAGCCAAGACTCTACTTTATTAGTCCATAATGTTAATTCATAATAGGCCCACTGCAAATTGTCCTGTTTCTTGGTTTTTTAAATTTCTCTTACTACAATAAATGTGTGTGCGCGTGTATGCGCGTGTGTGTGTGCGCATCTCTCTCTCTCTCTCTCTCTCTCTCTGTGTGTGTGTGTGTGTGTGTGTGTGTGTGTGTGTTGGCAATGCTTGCAGCGGGATTTGGGGCTCTGTCTCTTGTCTTGGCACTTGCCCTGGGTCGAAGGCAGAGCAAGCAGTTTAACCAGATAGTCACTCGCGCCTCTTCTGCAGCCGACCAAAGCCTTTCCGTTGAAGGAATAAATGCTTCCAGATGGCACGAAGTGAGTTTGGCAGTTGGCAAACTTGGGCTGTTTTCCTGCTGTCTCTTTTTAAAAAAAAACCCCAAACAAAACACACTTGGACATAAAGGCATAAATGTTCCCAAAGGGTGTATTGTATTGAGTTTGTATGCCATTTAAAAAAAACAGATCCAATCTGATACTCAGGGGCGTTGCGTGCCTGGCCCACGCTGGGGGCAAAGTGCGCGTTGTGCCTCCACGCCGTGATGTCATGACGCCTTGCGTGATGAGGTCACTTGTTGGGCCTTCACTGCTGCAGCCTGGGTGATTTTCAGGTTGCCTGGGCAGTGGCAGCAAGCGTGTCCAGGGCCCCCGTTCGCCGCCAAGCTGGAAAGCGGAGGTGCCTGGGACTTCGCTGCCGCCACCAACAGCATGATTTCACCCTGGCGGTGGGGTATGAGCCGAGGTAGTGGCACACGCCCAGCGTACCGGGTGAATAATGCCACTGCGCACGCCCAGTGATGTCATGCAGGGGGTACGCGGGGGTACGCGAGTACCGGTTTCTAGGATTACAGCTGGCCCTGCCCATTCGCCCGCCCACTCGTTGACTCCGCCCCCTGCAACATTTGAATTTCCTGCATGTTTGAGTTGCCTGCACGTTCTCAGAGCCAGGCAGGCAGGCAGGCAGGCAGCGAGCGGAGCCTTGCCTTGCCACTGAAAAATGAGCTGCTCTGGGGTTTTGGAACTGTTGGGTCACTTTAACATGATGCCAGGCCTCCTTAACATGTTCTGGGGGTGCTGTGGAATACTGTTGCAACTGTTGGGTCAGTTTAAAATGGTCTGAGGCCTCAAAAAGGGCTTTTTTCATGTCACTTCCTGCCACGACATCACTTCCGGCTTATGACGTCACTTCTGGTGGGCGGGTCCCGACACGTGCCAATCAAAAGTGAGTACCTGTTCTTAAATCATTTAGATGACACCACTGCGCACGCCCATCTGCCTTCCCAATCTGGGAAGGCAGGTAGGCGCATGCGGGGGCCCCTCTCCTTTTTCTTAGGAATGCAAAATCCCCCCCCCCCAACTGTGTGTAAATGGCCTTGAAAGACTCTTTGGAAGAAAGGCAGCTCAGTACCTGCCCCCAGATGGAAAATGGAAAGACGTTAGAGTTTCTTGAGATCCGTCCTTGGAACAATGTGGCAGCTGTAAATCTAACATGCATAGCACTGGTTTAAAGCTTTTTTTCTTTGTTTTGCTTCAGCATATTGCTTTTAAACTATTTTGGAGTGTAAAGACAACTCTTGTTCAGGTGCAATCCTGACCTGGAGTTAGGCCGGCACAGTGAGGCCAGCAAAGTTTGGCCGGCACAAAGGCCACTGTAAAGCCCATTTGGACCACTCTCGGAGTCAGGGAGGATGGTGCACACCTGCGTGCTGGCCTCTGAGAGTGGTCCAAACATACTTTACAGTGTCCTTTGTGCTGGCAAAACTTCGCTGGCCTAGCAGTGCCGGCCTAACTCCAGGTCAGGGTTGTGTTCTCAGTTACATTTCTCTGAATAACCTGTGAAGTTTTGGTTAACTGTAACAGAATATCAGTTCAAAATAAAAAATGTCCATATGACTCAAACAACTGATTCACCAAATGAAGAGAATACCTTATATATGGAAATATTATTTTTATAAGGCAGTGACATTGAAAACGACCTGCTCTGCTGTTCAAACAATTAATGTGGTTTGAAGAGAAAATATTGTTCTTCTTGCTAAGTAGTGATTCATTGTTTGCGCTACATTCTGTGATGCAATCTTTTACTCAATTTCCAGTTTATGTTATGAATGTATAAGCCTTGCTTTGCATGTGTGTATGTTTGACCTTTGGTATTGGATGTACACCGTACGTTTTTGAAAAAAAACAGTTAAGTGAGGAGAGGAGGGATAGAAAGTTGGCTTGGATGCGCTAGTTACAGGTTTAGCTTTGCTTCCTCGTGAACTGGACAACTTTGGGAAAAGTCCTATCCAATCCTATCTCACATAACTGCTGTGAGGATGAAAAGACAACATAATATAGTACCACTTCCCTGAGTTTTGTTTTTTTAGTTCGAGTTATGTTCTGCCTTACTCTGAGGACTCAGGTTATATTACAATTTAGACAACTAAAAATTCTTCCCAAAGGACAACCAGTTCAAATTCCTCAACCCCCCCCTCCTTTGTTCTCTCTTCCCCCTTGTAAGATCAACCCAGATCTCTATTCAAAAACAATAATTTTTACTTCTGTTAAAAATATCCCTGATTTCTGAAGTTCAAATAGAGTTGAAAAGAAATCAGTGATATATGATGAGTTGATCATTGCATATTTCAGGCTGCAATCCTAAATATACTTTCCTGGGAGTAAGCCCCACTGAACGCAGTGTGACTTACTTCTGAGTAGACATGCATAGGATTGCACTGTTAGTTCTTGTCTTTGAAAGCTACCTTGTAGATACTGTAGTTCAAAAACCTGAATTCAAAGAAGTAGGATACAGATCAAATAAAGGGATTCTGAGACATTGTCCTTCCTTGTTTTTGTCACAGTGTTTACAGGGAGTGGTGATACCTGTGCACGAGCTTTTAATACAAAGACTGGCATTCTGCAAAGGGTGTTTCGAGGACACAAGTTGGTGATCAACTGCATCCAGGTGAGTTGACGGCGTTCTGAGTCATCTGCAGAGGGAAGCATTTGGCCTCAGTGAACGCAGTACTGCCGTGGCAAATACTTTTAAGCAATTGATGGCAGATTTGTGGTGCATGGTGGATGCGGTTGATTCTTATGGGGGGAATCTTGTATGGAGAGAGAAGTCCCCAATGAAGCTGATTTGCAGCTGATTTGACTTTTTTTGAAGTATTAGATGCAGGGTGCAAACCTAACTTGGAGCTAGGCCGGCACAGTTAGGCCAGCAAAGTTTAGCTGGCACAAGAGCCACTGTAAAGTGCGTTTGGACCACTCTCAAAGTCTCAGGTATTTCAACGCATAACTTCTGCTCTGTGAATGCGGGCACAATCCTAATGTGGAATCAGTCTGGCAAAGTTTGCAAAGTTTGGCAGGCACAAGGGCCAACGTAAAGGATTTTTGGACCACTGTTGGAGTCAGAGAGACCAGCACACAGACGTGAACCATCCTCCCTGACTCCGAGAGTGGTCCAAACGCGTTTTTCGGCAGTCCTTTTGCTGGCCAAACTTTGCTGGCCTAACTGTGCCGGCCTAACTCCAGATTAGGATTGCGCCTTGAGACAGGAGCACAGCAGCAAGCAGTGAACCCTGCTGGTTCATAGTGGGGGGTCATATTTCTGGTCTCTGTTCATAGTGGGGGGTGAGTGGGTGAAGTGCTAGTGTGGATTATGTGCCTGCAGGAGTGATTTGGGGCTCCAGACTCTGATACTGACGTGTCCTCCTGTTTACACCTCCTTGCAAATACAGGTCCTGCTACCAAATGTCTTGCTGTTCAGAGCTGCTAGATTTTTGTAGAAATAAAACTAATGTGGTTGCTGCTGTTAGCTTAAAGCATTGCCCTGCTGCTGCATCACAATGACTCTGGGAACCCGGTTCCTCCTGTGTGGTGCCGTCTTGTCTCTCTTTGTTTGGGAGGGTTAAGTGAGTGAGTGCTTCACAAGGGCCCTTTTTGCACTGCCTTTGGCTGCGCACCCACGGAGCTCCCCTCCACCCCACCCAAGGACATTGCGAGTCTCTCAATGCTCACTCCAGCTCTCTTAACACTGGCGGTGGAATGCGGAGGGGGTGTGCATGCTTGCGTGTGTGGTGTGTGCCTGCATGCATAATGCTCTGGGAGGAGGGGCGGCAAGGGGCCAACTCGACTTTCTTTAGGGGGAAGTTGGGGAAGGGCAATGCCAAGTGTGTGTGTGTGTGGGTGGGTGGGTGGGTGGGTGGGGCGCTTGTTGAGAGGCGAGGAGGATAAAGGAAGCCTCTTCATAGAAATGGCATCTTCAGTTTGTTTGGCTGTCTAGTTAGATCATTTGTAGCCAGCTTTTCAATTTGTGGAAAATTCCCAAAGTGCGTAATGATAAAATAATATTTTAAGCAGCAATGAGCAGCCAGGCTGCCTGGGACCAGACCCTGAGATGCCGCCACCCCACCCCCCCCATGACTATTTCCCAATGTTGTGTGAGATTCTGGTGTGTTCAAAGCATGCCCTGACTAATCCCCCCTCCCCTCCCCCCTGGCTCCCTCTCTGCCCACACACTGAATCTGCACTCTGCTGCTCCGGTGGAGTGGCAAAGCGGGGGGGGGGGGCCCTGGGGCTGCTCCAGCAGCAACCCCCACCCCAATCCCCTGAGCATCTTTCGCACCATGAACTTCATCCACTGCCCCCCCCCGCCCCCGCTAGCTAGCTCACCCAACTCCTGCAGTTTAAAAAGAGTGGCAAGGTGAGACTGGCAAAAAGGAAGTGGTGGGGGGGGGGGCAGCAGCCCAGGTAGAAGGGCAGAATTTATCTTCTCATTTGAATTTGGAATTTTTTGCCTTACAATTGGACACTCAGGGCAGCAGCTGGAGTTACTTTGAGCCATGCCTGAGATCTGGTTCTTGTTTTTACTGTTGAAACTCAGCGAGGGCAGTGCGGTGAAAAGCAAGGCCATCATACAGGGGAGTGTGCCTCTGAGCATGTGCAGAGTGACTTTCCAGCCGGTCTGTCCGTAGTCGTGCGCCTAGAATTTGGACACATCAAGTGGGGGGGGGGAGGGGGGAGGGGGAGGGGGAGAGGGAGCGTGCACCCTGCTCTGCAAAAGTGCAAGGTCAAACGCTTCCCCTTTGCTGGCGTGCTGTGTTTTGAGTGTTGGGCTGCCGGGCGGCCCACCCCAGCCTCTAAGCATGGCCCTCTTGTTCCAGATTCACAATGAGCTGTTGTACACGGCCTCCCACGATGGCACGCTCAGGATCTGGGACGTTCGGCAGATCTGCAAGCAGAACAAGCGGCGCTTGAAGAAGGAGAGGTCCCTCCAGGGCAGGAGCTCTCAGAAGGGAAGCCTGTCCCGCCTCTTCAACAACAGGGTGGGCTGCCTGGGGCACCAGGGGAAAGGCAGGGAGCCGGAGGCTGTGGAGCTGGTGTGACTGGGCGGGGGGAAGGGGGGAGGAAGGCAGGGACAGAAGAGACAGGAAGAGGCTCTGCCAGCCGTGGAGGGCACCAATGCCGGGGCACTCTCGCGGGCCACTGCTGCCGCCTGCCCTCTGGTCCCGCAGGGAGAATGAGGCCTGGAAGTCACTCGTCATAAATCCACAATGCCCCAGATGTCTCGGGATTCCTGGAGATGGGGGGACGGACATCGGTGGTGGCCGTCAGTGGGAGCTGCCCTTTTTTCCCCATAGCACCCTGACACGGTCCTTCTTTTCGCTTATGTGGGGAAAGAAACGGCGGCCCCCCATCTGTGGTTGCTGAGGGGAGGCAAAAAGGCCCAGAGACACCGTTGCTGTCCAGGTGGGTCCTCACAACCAGCCTTGGGGGTTCACCCATGGAGGAGGGCGAGTGTGAGCCAGGCTGAGGATTGGTGCCGCTCAGCAGCTGCAGCCCACAGCCCTGCGCATCAAGGAGGCCTGCCAGGGGCACCGTTAAACTGCCCTGTGCTGGGGGCCTGCCTGGGGGTCCGCATTAGACAGGCCACCAGGGACGGCTGGGGCCGGGGGCTGCATTCAGCATGGAGGGTCCCAAGCGAGGCAGGCTTGGGGGAGAGCCAAGGGTTGCCAAGGAAACGAGGGCTTCCTTGGGAACAGACGGCGGCCATGAGGTTATTCACACTCTCATCCCGAGGAGGCTCTGAAGTCCGTAGTTTGCTGCCTGCGTGGCTGGCTCATTCTGGGCACTGCCCGTGCCGTGAGGCCAGCCCCACCCCGGCCACAGTGCATGGACAGAGTTCTAATTGCACATGTTGCATCCAGACCTGCAAAGTCGGGGCAGCAGAGGGAGGGTGTGGCCGCAGTGGAGGTGCAGAGGTGGAGGAAGGCAAAGCGCTTGCAGTCCAGCCAGAGAAAGTGGGTTGATCTTCTGGTGCTGTGTTGGGGAACAGGGCTATAGATCCCCAAATTGGGGGTGTGCCCTGATCCGGAAAATCATTTAAGGATGCACAGAGAAAACAGCCGTCGGTGCACACTGAGAGCATGGAGTGGCAGCCGGACTTAAGGCTCCTCAGGACTTGCAGCGCTGGTTGGCTGGTGGCCGTGTTCTCGCCTGCCCCCCCCAAAGCAGGTTTGCAATGTTTTGCAGATGACTTGTGGCTATTCATTTCAACGTTATGGACAGTATTTATACCCTACCTTTCCCCGTCCAGTGGGGAGGCCTCAGAGACACGCTGTGGAATTAGTGGCATGCGTGAACATCCATGAGGGCATTTGAAAAAAAAGGACTCCCCCAAGCCAGGCTCCGTTTGCAAAACGTTGTAGTGCGGCTGGGGGCGGACGCCCAAGCCAGACCGTCAACACTGCACAAGTCCCTGCGCTGCCAAGCTCACAGCGCCAGCGGGAGGAAGCCGGGCTCAGCCTGCCCGGAGAACACTTTGCAGTGGCTGATGGTGGATGTATGCAGTGGTGTATTCTGCCGGAACGCTGGGCGGGACATCCGGGTGATCGACAGCCCGCCCGTCGCGTTCCGCAGCGTTCCGCCGTTTGCGTAACGTACGCAAGCGGCGTAATTGGTTACGCAAACAGCGGAACGCTGTGGAACGCGACGGGCGGGCTGTCGATCACCCGGATGTCCCGCCCAGCGTTCCGGCAGAATAACCCCACTGGATGTCTGTCTGCAGGTGCCTTAAAGGGGTTGAGTTCCATGCTCAGATGTTTAGGTCCCAGCTGGAAAAGAGGTGCAAAAATATTTCGCATTTCTGGGGCGCTCAGATTCACTGCGCACTGGGTAGGAAACTGCAGAGCGAGGGAGAGCCTTCTTCCGCACAGTCAATCCAGTTATGTGCAGAGAGAGCTGCTTTGCAGGCCAGCAACTCCATTTTTTTCTCAGCTTGGCCCCGAGTTAATCTCTTCTCCCTGTGGACCGGCCTGAACGCATGAAGGTGTGTTTGAAGGGATTATTGTGGGATTAACTCCAGCCTTGTCTAGAGCGTCCGCACTGAGAAGGAGTGACACTGGGCCGCCGTGAAACAGCCTGGTCTCCCAGAGGCATTGCACCCGGGTGGTGCTGGGTACGGTGGGGAGGAAAGCGGTGTGGAGGGGGGCCTCCCGCCTGCCCTGCCTCTGTCATGCTCTGTGACGGAGCGATTCTGGAAGCGGGGGGGGGGGGGTGACGAGGATGCGTGGAGGGCGCAGTGATGTGTTTGGTCCGCACCCTGCCCCAGGCGTGGTCAGAGCCTGCTCCTGCTGTGCAGTCGTCGTCCCCCAGGCCTCAAAGTTGCTCGGTTTTCTTAGAACCCGTTTTCAGCAAGTCTATAATGTGGGAAAAAAAAACAGCATTTGTGGTGCCTCTGAGCATGTATAAAGGATTCACCCCTGATCTGCAATTGAAGGCTGAACCTGAGCCGTGAGGGTGTGGTTTCCAGGCAGTGGTTCCCAGCACCAGTGTAGAAACGGAGCACGCTCTGTAGGTCCTTCTTCCTGTAAACTGGCCAGTCCAGTCTCCGGTTGCCGTTGATTCTCCTGCCATTCAGTGTGTTGGGTGCTGGTGAGGCTGTGCCACAGGGAGAAGGGTCCCAGTGCCCACTCGCTCCTGCCACGTTCCACTGGGACCACAGGAGAGTGGGACAGCCCTAGGGGAAATAAATCAGTTTTTATCCATGAGAGACTGGAGAGGAAAGCTGAGGGGCAGGGAGAGATGGAGGCTGGAAAGGCAGACAGAGACGGTGTGGCGAGGGTTTTCGTCTCCTCTCTCTCTCTCTCTCTCTCTCTCTCTCTCTCTCACTCACTCACACACACACACACACACACACACACACACGGACTTTGAAGAGAGACCGGGGCAGAATGGTTTGAGCTGTGTGGGAGGTTAATGTCTGTAAGAGTGGAATGGTGTTTGAGGCCTGGTCTAAGTGCAGGGGAACAAAGGTCCATAGCTGGGGCATTCCAGTTCAAATGATTCTCTGTACAACAAAAATCCCTGCAAGCAGAAAACTAGTACAGCAGTGAGAATAGGTCTCTCTAAGCCACATGGATTTGTTTAGACATGCATGGGTTCCCAAACTGTGGGTCGTGGCCCACTGGTGAGTTGTGACCCAGTTTTTGGCAGGCTGCAAAACTGACAAGCTGATAATTGAAAAGGAAAATATACAGAGCACGTGCACGTTTACTTGCGAGCAGGTGACCATGCCTCAGTCTACTTTGAAGGGTAGGCTGAGCAGAACACCGCAACACCAGAAAGGTCTCGATCCAACCAACCAGCCAACCAACTACAAGCACTACAGAAGGTAGTCTCCATAGTAAAAATAAAAACAGAGGCTTGAGCAGCTGGTAAAGTGAAACGTTATTTTGGTGGGTCCTGATAATGTATCATTTTAAAAAGTGGGTCCCGGTACTAAACTGTTTGGGAACCACAGGTTCGGAGCGCTGATTCCCAGCCTGTGGTCTGCAGCCACAAGTGGTTTGCGAAACTGAGAAGTGGACTGCGAAGTCTGAGAAAAGAAATGGTGAGGCGCTAGAGGTGACTGAAGGCCATCAAACACTCCTCTGCAGACCCCCAGAGAGGGCTGAATGGACCGGCCACAGCCAGCAATAAAAGCAGCGACTGTCAAATTTCTATAAACAATCTAATAAATCGTCTCTGATTATTGCAAATTTAATTGTATTTTGTGCGTTGGGGGGGGGATTGCACGTGGTCTACAATGATTCCCATCGGGCATGGCTAATGAAAGTGTAGGCCAGTGCAGAGCAAAATGTTGCCCTGGAAGTGATGTCACAACAGGACGTGACCTCACAGTTCCGAAGGTTCACTGCCTTCACAGAAGATGGGAGTGCGGAGAAATGTCCTGCCCTTGGGGAGGACGGCACAACGTCCTCTGAGAGGGCCTCTGCCCAGCCTCCCTCAGCTGCACTCCAGGGGCCTTTCCAAGTCTTACCTGGTAGTGGCGTTCCTAGAGAGGGGGGCAAAATGCTAAGGGCCCCTCTCCCTTGCCTTCACAGCCATTCAGGGCTCCGAGCCGTGAAGGTGAGGAGGACCGCTTTACCTAGGAGCTCAGGCTCCTGCAAAACGTAGCATTTTGGCCCTTCTCTAGGAATGCCGCTGCTGCCTGGAGATGCCAGGGATTGGGGCAGCAGCGTCATGCTGCTGGAACGCTGGGCGGGAGGAACGGGTGAGTGGCAGCCCGCCCGTTGTGTACCGCTCCGTTTCGCCGTCTTCCCTGCCCCCGTGATGGCGAAACGGAGCGGTACACAACG
>JAJKFI010000057.1:2784739-2811578 GCA_029204185.1 Lerista edwardsae | reverse complement strand
GGAAGACAGCGAAACGGACCGGAACGCAACGGGCGGGCTGCCGCTCACCCGTTCCCCCCGCCCAGCGTTCCGGCTGCATGACAATGCTGATGTAGGCCCTGCCTTTCCTCCAAGGAGCTTAAGATTCTCCCCACTCACATTTAACCCTCAACCACCCTGGGAGACAGGACAGGTTAAGGAAGCGTGACTAGCTCAACGTTCTGCCAGTGACTTTACTTCTGAGGCTGCAAACTCAAGCTCTGCACTTACCTGAGCAATACTCTCCTGCGAAACTTGATACTGGTCCCCAGACACAGGATCATCGTAATCTGGCAGGAGGAGCTGTGGGTTGTCAAGCATAATCTAGGGCAGGCAAAAACAGTGGTGGGCATAAAAATGGAACTGATGAATGCCTTCCCACCTCACAAACTTTTAAAAGGACGGGGCCTTTGCCCAAGGGTTCCCCTTCAAGGAGTTATCCCTCACCTAGCCGGGGGTGATGCTTACAGCACATAAGAGCTCCAAGCTACTTTTGGACAATTTCAGAGTCTGGGATCATCCTGTGAATCTTTGGGCAATGCCTACAACGGAACAACAACTTGAGTGCTGTTACGCATCCTGCATTGCAAACTTGTGCAACCACACAACTGCAAGAGAGCTAATCTATTACACTGCACACAATTCAGGAAACCCATCGCTGCTGGCTTTAGGGAGCAACCCGAACCGACTTTCCTGCACTGACTGTGACTCAGCTGTGCCAATGGGGCATGTGCTGCATCCTGCAGTTGGGGAGGAGTCATGGAGTAAAGTAAGGGAATGTGGCAATGCCCTCACCCTGGTGCTGGAAAGTGGGTTAGGATTGCACCCTTAGTCTCTCATAGCATCTCATATCAAATGGTGGTCAGACCCAGATGTTTCAGATTCACGATGAGCACATACCCAAACACCAGTGGAAAATTAGCATGGTACTCTCCCATAGTGATTACGCCAGTGGTTCCCAAACTGCCAGTCGGAACCCACCAGTGGGTCGCAAATCAAGGTCAGGTGGGTCGTAAAGCACCCAGAACAGCCATATTGAAAATATGGGAAGATGGGCTGCTGGATAGGGGGAGGGCTGTGCGGTGGTTTTGCTTGCGTCAAGGCTGTAAATAGGCTTTTTTCTTTCACTTTGCTATTGGAAAATGATTGAGAAAAAACCCAATTTATTGCTGCATTCTCAGGAAAGCAGCAGGCTCTGGCTGGCATTAGGGACCAATGGCTTCAGGTCACAATGATGGCACTTTCAGCCACAAAATCACTTCTGGTGGGTCCCGGACAGATTTTCACTCTAACGAGTGGGTCCCAGCGCTAAAAGGTTTTGAGAACCACTGCCTTATGCTATAACAGCTGTATATCAACTGTTTGGGCTTCCTGAATAAGCCTACTCAATCTGGCCCAGAAGACCACCTGGGTATCACCTGCATCAGTTACATATGAAAATGGCCAGGTGTGAGACAGCAGGCCTCGGGGATTTCTGTTTAACAGCAAGTCTACTGTTCTTTGAAAAACACTTGACATGCCAGATTTTCCACATGAATAACTGAATGTATGCAAATAATAGCTGGACAGGTTCCACTGGAGACTCTGCCAGTCAGATAAACTCCAGAAGACACACAGCAGGACCGCCTCCTTCAAAGGAGGCTGCGCATCCACCAGAGTTCTCTCTCTTGCAGCCCCCTGTGGTGCACTGCTGGTCACATGTTCTCACCGACACCTTTTAGACATCCGGCCA
Organism: Lerista edwardsae; assembly: GCA_029204185.1. Taxonomy (NCBI): domain Eukaryota; kingdom Metazoa; phylum Chordata; class Lepidosauria; order Squamata; family Scincidae; genus Lerista; species Lerista edwardsae. The sequence continues at coordinate 2,809,828 of JAJKFI010000057.1, read as the reverse complement.
AGACTCTGCTAAGTCGCCAGGCTTTGGGTGGACTGTCACCCTTGCTGGCCTTTCAGATTACGTTGGATAGGAACAGTGGAACGGTTTTTGCTTTTAATGCTTCAATTGATGCACTCTCAAATTCAGTTAAAAATGGGCATTTAAATGGAAATATGAGGTACAATTTTGAAAGACTAAAACAGCAATTGAATTCTGCTTGCTCGTGGCAAAATCCAAAGAGCTGCCTTAAGTGTGCCCAACAGTGGCCGTTTCTGTGAAGGGAAAAGGCTTGAGGAAGCCCCTCCGGTGGATCCTTTCACAGAGCAACTGGGCAAAGCAGGCTGTACCTTCACGGCAAGCTCAAGGTCTCCTTTCGCATTGTGAAGGGCTTCTTTGGCAGCTCGCTCTGTATAGCCCATGCCCTTCAAGGTGTGGATGTCTGCTTGTCTCTTCCTCCTTTTGGCGCTCTCCTCTTTCTTTATTTGGGCCTTTTCCTGTGGGGTAGAGTCAGACGAAAACTACTGGTTAGATTAGCCAGTGGCACCTTTCCAGCCCACATTCCCGCTCTTGCTGTCGTGAAGTGGCACATTCTTGGCTTCCATTCCTGTCCCTGCATACATATCTCCATTGTTGTTGATCTTGGGGAGAATGCGGCACAAATGGAGACGTGGCACAAACATTTTCAACGGGGTGGGGGGACAGCAGGTGTGAGAAACCAGCCCCTTCTTTCCCCTTAGCAATGCAGGAGAGGCAGCTGGGCAGTCCTTTGGTGTGTCCTACCACTGACGGCACCACAATGGCAGAAACCGGCTCGTGGGGCACCATACCTCTCTCCGGCTGGAAATGTGACTGGCAGCGTGATCCACATTCCCATCACAAGCTCGCAGACCCAGACGAGCTTCCTGAGCAGAGAATCCCAGAAGTAACAAACTGCTGACTTTCTCTGGATCTATGTACAACTCTTGGAACAAGCCTCGTGCCTATAAAAGAGAGAAAATGAAAACAAACCTCCACTAAGGGAGTGAAGGAAAAATTCAGAGAACAGCTTTCTGCTTATGGGCGGGGGAGGGAGGAGAAAACAAGCAAGCCATAACCCACGGGTGTGTCTAATGGGATTTACTCCCAGGTAAGGTTGCACAGACTTTACAGCATTGGGGAGGGATTCTAAAGCCTGACATGAAAAATCTTACCTTCTGAAGATATTCAGCAGCCTCTTTTTCTTTGCCATTATGATAATGGCTTATTCCTTGAAGCAAGTAAAGCCGTAAAAATAGAGCCTTCTCTCTCCCTGAACTTCCCTAAAAAAACATAAGCATTTACAAAGGGGAAAACTTGCAAGCAATGGCGAATAGAGTCTTTCAAATGGCTTTGGAGTCTTCTCGCATTTGTAGTCGAATGTGTGCGTAAAGAACAGCCCCAACCTCTCAAGGACACCAAGGGGATGATGCTTGTGTATGAAATTGCATACAAGCTGCAATCTCTCAAAATGTTGCAAAACCAAAAACAAATATGCCTGCATTCTCTGCAGAGACAAGAATTCACTGAACTAGGACATAGCTATAGAACAAGGCTGGTTTCTGTTAATGGTTTTAACCAATAATGGAAACCGGGAGACTGGAAACCTGAAAACCAAGTGTGTGGCTGAGGAATTCATCAAAAGCTTAACATGCAATTCAAAGAATGAGGAGAACTGCCCAAATCTGGGACACACCTGCAACATTTTCGTCTTCTTGGTCATCTCCTTTACGTGAGTTTCCTTAGCTAGGCAAGCTGACCCCACGAAAGGTGTGTGGGAAGCAGGAGGGGGAAAGATTAGATAGGCTTCCTATGACTTTCCAACCATCTGTGGAGCACGTCACCTTCTGACAGGCAGGATTCTGTACTGGGCACTGCCCTCAGCCACCAGCATCTGCCAGGGCCCCACACACTGGGGACTGCTCTTGCGAAAGCCTTGCTGAAGCACAGGGCAGAGTGGCGAAAGGGCGTCGTGGCGCTTGTGACCCTCCGTTCCATCTCAGCGGGGCCCAGCTGGTCTGTCACCTCACTTCCTGCTGCCAGGGGCTCGTGTAGTTAGGCTGCTGCTTAGAAACACCTTTCCGGAGGATTACACGGGGATTGGATGTCACTACTTTTGCCGACGTTAATTGGAGTAGCAGGACTGAACGCCTGTGCTGTACTGGAGGATTAGTTCTTTTGTGTAATGCAAACTCAAGACTCCAAGCCTCACAAGCGGTTTATGAAAAAAACCTGCCAAGTGTTCTGGAGCATGTTCTAGGGCACACCTCAGTTTACAAGGGCACTGCCTTTCACTTTCTCTAGGTGAACAGCGAAGCCTGAACACGAGTGGAGGCTGAAGAAATTCTAAATGGCGTGTCAGTTCCCAAAACTCTCTCCTCCCACCACAACACACGAACACAGGAAGGAGGACCCTCGCAGCCTACTTTTATAGTGACCAGTCTCTCGTGGTTCTCTCCATAACACTTCCTGAAGCAGTCGTGGGCTGCAAGGAGCTTTTTCTCCGCATCATCCAGGCAATCCAGCTGTCCCAGACGAAAGTAGCACCAGACTATGTCCAGCTGCAGCACTGCATAGTTATCAACCGTGGTCAGGAGGTCTGAGCCACACTCACTGAAAAGTTACAAAACAAAGTTGGCACATCGCATTTCAGGGTCATTCAGCCAGTAACAGAATTTACATGCAAACGAAGTTAGAACCGCAGCAAGGAATGTACAAGTTCCCTTAAATGGCCGATACGCTCCTGTAGCGCAGTGACTTGACGAAAAAGCAACAGGACCAGGAAATTCAAATCCTGGTTTTGCTTCCAAACGTGCAGTTATTCCATGACCAATGCCCATTTCCATGTGGATTTTTGCACATCTGGTCTGCGCCTAAGACAGAGTGATGTGAAATGCCAGAACATGGGAACACCATTTCAATGCCAAGTATTGTTATATCAGAAGTTGGGGCAAAACAGCACAGAGGTTCTTACCAGAAATGGGTATCTGCATCCAAGAGGAACGGCAGTGCCATTGCATATTCTTTTTTCTTCAACAACGCCCTGCCTTTCTCATGATACCCCATGGCTAACAACAGAGCCTGTGAAGGGAAAGAAAAGGAAACCTTTTACAGACTGGTCAAAAAAGCAACGCATTTTCTTCCAGGGGAAGACAAACAGAACAGTAACCGCCTTACAGCTTACACCCACTTTTTTGGCTTGCAGAGGAATCCTGATGGTTCTTCCAGTTTGGTTTGCTATGTCAAGGTAAGGTGCTGTATCTGGATCCAAAGAGTCCTCTGCAACAGAACAGAAAGATCAGATGGAAAGTCACTATTGTATTTTTGACAAATAAGACTGCCGCTTATCCTTCCAATTTCGATGTGCATGATTTTAGAGGAAGAACCACCCGAATTGCTGTCAACAGTTTTGTAGGAAACGCATCGGGGAATGAGAAAAACTAGGCACGAGGGTTGGATTTATTTAGAGTTCTGCATTATGAAGAGCCAATTCCAGAACCACAATCTTTTAGATGCAAAGCAATATCAATTCTCTTTTGGGGTAACCAATGTATCCTGCTACTACAGCAAAGAGTCCAGTGAAGTGGTTAATAGCACTGCTAATTTTACAGATGGAGATAGAGAGGCAAAGGCTACCCAGTGAATTTTTCTGAACTCAGACTCAAAATGTAACCCTCTGTCAGTTAGGAAGAAAAAGTGATGACCCACGCTTAGCTGTTTTGTATCTGTCTTTCTTGGACACTCTCAAAGCAAAGGGATCAAAAATCTAGGACTGCCAGGAGAAAGGTTTGATCACGCCTGCAATTCACTATAGCAATTGGCTCTTCATTGGCACATCCAGCTGCATGGTGGCCTCATGACCACTCCAGAGTCAAGAACCAAAATTAAATGACAGGGGAAGAACTGTCTACAGAGCGGCCCATATCAAACAGACAACTTTAAATATGTATTTAAAAATAAAGACCTGGGCACAAATGTGATTTTGCTCTGCATAGGCATGTAATTTAATTTACAGGTTGACATTTTTACTGTACTAATCACCACACAACCACATTTGGTGCCTTAAGGTAAATATGGAGAATCGACTTTATTAAAGGACTGGGACCAGATTTGGAAATCATTCATCACCCTTCAGTATCTTTTCTTCAACTTGTGCTTAAAACAAGAAACACATTCTTCAGGTTTACAAGATGCTTTAATTAGGACCAGGAAGGAACTGGCTGTCATAGATGCCATCAGCAACACCCCTCTCTCTATCCCAATCCCAGGAAAATTTAAAAACCATTTCTAAAATCTTTGTTTAAAGTAAGGTGAAAATGCATGTACTGATGAGTAAACTGCCTATGCATAAGGATAGGGGAGCAAGTGTGTGTTGGAAAGCAAGCAGACTCACAACCTGCATGAAAAACTTATTCACCTCTCTTTAAATATTACACATCTGTCCACTACACCCAGATCATGATGCAAAATGATTAAGCAATTTTATTAAACGTTTATCTTTAATTTGCTTTGTCACTCACAATAGTTCTATTTTTTGCACACAGCTCCTGACCTCTTTCAGCAAGTATTTCTAAGCCTTTCTTTGTTCTCTGCATCCTTTTATTCATTTCTTTTTTCTTCACATTCTCTTCCTCATGCTGCAGTTCCTCTTCCTTGACTTTTTTCCTGGTTTCTTCTTCACTAAGCTTCAGCTCAAGCACCATGACCTTGACATTGTGAGTTACACCTTGCTCTTCTAGGGTCTTTCCTGTAAAACAGAGGAAGATTAATTCCAAGTGAGTTGGAAGAATCCTGGAATAGTTTTCCAAGAAACAAAAAGTCACAGTCCTAATTAAATGTCTAACTACAGAGGTACTATTCAGCTAATACACTAAAACACATTACATACCTAGATCAAGTTGCTTCTTGTTTATGATGATTTTGATACAATTTTCTTCAAATCCGTACGTCTGTGCAATTCTGGAACCAAAGCAACAGAGAGTTAATGAAAGCTATTTACTTGTAGGATAATATTTTTGAACAAAATTAGGACAGGTTGATTACGAGAGGGAAAAAACACCCTGTTTTTGTTCCCTGTATTGGTGTGTGCATTGGATGAAGGGAAGCATTCTTCATACTTGATGGCCAAAAAGGGACTGACTGTGTATCCACCTGCACTCAAGACACATGTCTGGGCATGGGGTTTCCCTACTCAAATGCAAGGGCAAAGAGTTCTGAAAGCTTCTGAGTTCAGCTTTGTATCAATGCAGAACGCCACTGTGTGACTGCATAGAACTTATTCTTCAGAATCATTTTTCCAACTTTTCCTTTTACCCCTCATTACTACAAGGACCAAGAAAGTTCACTACAAAGCAGTTCACCATTTTAGAAGATGCCTGCATAGAGGGTATAAATTTGTTCACATATAAGATGTGCATTTTCAAAGGAAAAGCCTTAACCGTAACTCTTGAAATATGAACTGCAGACTAAAAATAATTCAGAGATAACTGGTTGGACAATTCCATCCTTGTTGACTTCAATGGTATTAAGGTTGCAATCCTACATAATCCTTTGTTTGGGAGTAAGTCCCAATGAAGACATACCTTTGAATAAATATCAATAGGATCCAAGTGCCCCTTTCTATAAATGCGTTCGTGATATTCATGTCAAAAATGGCATAAATCTACAGCATGTTACAATGCTTAATTTTTAGACTATGAATGCTCCTGAATTAGAAGACATCCTATGAAGAATTACATAAGAAATACTGAACAAAGAAAATAAGAACATTTCAACTATTTACGGATTTATATAGCGCCATCAATGTATGTGTTACTTGATAGGGCCCTGCCCTGAGGGGCTTACAAGCTAGACAGGCACAAGGGGGACAACGGTGGAAAGGGAGGGAAATGCACACAAGGATAGGCAGTTGAAGACTATGCAATGGTCTCAAGTGCATGCAATTAAGCTTAGTTACAATAGGGGAAGAGGACTTTGGCTAGTACCAAAGATGCTGTGAAAATGTAGGGTTTAAGAAGAGATTTACAACAAGCATGTATTACTTACTGAGATCTGAGCTCCTTGCCCATGACGACCAGTTTTGTCTCCAGCACACTTTTTCTTGTCTACAAGGTACAGAGATAAAAATATTGAGCTATGGCAATCTGTGATCAATGTAAAGAAGCTTATGGAATTCACCCCAGACAATTCTCCAGATTTTGGGGATCTGAATTACCTCGTCTTGTTGGCAAAGCAGCACCAATAGGTTAGAGATTTTGGTTTTTGCAATTTATGTCAGTTACATTCTAAATTCTATTGACTTAAACCTAGTATTGATTTTAACGCTAGCATTTTTAAATATGGTCTCTCACTTAGCTTCTGCTTCTAAATTATTATTTATAATAATTGCCCACAATGACAGATTAGTAAGGTATGAGAAAGATAGGACATGTATACATTTTTTTAAAATTTTTTCCTAATTCCCAATACCCTTTCAAGGAATCCTGAAGAGAATGGAGAAAAGTTAAAGCCCACCAATGAAGACTTGCCCCACCTTCCTGTAGATCGGGGCCATCAACCGATGGTCCATGGGCCAAATCTGGCCCACCACCCAAAACCCTCTGGTCCTTGCAGAGCTCAGTTTTGGAGGCAAAGCCTTCCAACCAATTTGCTGCACGCCAGACAAGAACGGCAGAGTCACCTGCTCAGGCTTGTGGAATCCTTGTATTGTGTGAGGCGCAGGGACTCCACAAGCGTGGGCAGGCAGCTCGGCCGTTACCTGTCTGGCGAGTGGCAAACTGGGCGGAAGGCTTCACCTCCAGAGCTGAGCTCCACACAGCTGCTTCCGGGAGCTCCCCACAACCTCAGGGATGACATCATCCCTGGACATCCAGCCCCGTTCCTGAAAGGTTGCCGACTCCTGCTTTAGACATTAGCAAATTTTTAAAAACACTCTTCAGTCTTCCCTGTTCTGTACGCACACAATCTCTTTTTTCATGACACGTCCACAGCGTTTCTGCACATCGTACAAATGCCTCTTTAGAGAACTAAACAACTGCTTACTTTACCCAGCCTTGGAGGCAAGGCCACTTCAAGCGTCGCAACTCCTGTTGTCTTATAAGCTTCATTTCCCGTTCCCCGCTCAATGGCTTTGTGGCGTATTTCTTCCAGAATGGCCTCTACTTCATTGTCATTATAATTTAGTTTCACAGCGTATTGCTGTGCGAGAACCTAGGACAGTAAAAATGAATTTGTGAAGAATATGAAAACAATACATATGAATGAAATAAAAGAGAGTCCCAAAAAGGCAACTACAGGGGACTAACCTTCAGCTCCTCGCCAGCCTCTTTGTTGCTGCTAGTATAGGGCTGTTTCCACAGCTGAATCTTGTCTTCTCGCAAATAGCTTTTCAGTTTTGCTGCAAGATGCTTCCGCTGTGCCATCCTTGCATAAAAACAAGGCACAAGAGGTTAAAACTGCTGCTCGAATGGGAATTGTAACCTTGTTTGCCTCTCAAAACAAAATACAGATTCTGCTTTTTCTGGATGCCTACAGCCTCATGTTTATTAATGTGATACCTTTTCACACTAACGGAAACCAGCGGTGGGGAGAAAAATGTTTATAAAGCAAAGGAACAGGACCATTTGTAAAGCTGCTTGAGATTACTACTGGTTTCTGTTTGGCTTAATGGCTTGCTTAATGAGCACCGCTGGTCAGCAGATGTTCCTAAAGCCTGGAATGTGGGTCACACCCTCCTGCCAGCTCTGTGGCTGAACCCCGCATGGCAAGCGGGCCTGAACCCCGAATAAAGACAAGAGAGAAAAATTCAGACAGAATTCAGCTACTTTGGAGCATATTTTCCTGCAGCTCAGACCTGGCTTATTCCCAACCTTTGGAAGCTCCTTGACAGACATATAGGCCAGCAAATTGAACGGCAATCCAGTACAGGCATGCCCCAATATCCACTGATTCAGTATCCACAGTTTCAGCTATCCATGGATTCCATGGATACTGGGATGCCTATTAATATGAAAGGGGAACATTAAATATTTTTTTTAATCTTGTTGCAGCAAAACCACTGATGTTCCCTTATCTTTAAAAAGGCGTCCCCAGTAGCCAGGGTTTCAGGTATACATGGGTGTGATGGTGGTCCAGAATGGAACTCCAGTGGATACCGGGGCATGCCTGTAGTTTGCCATGCTCTTCCACCCTGCCTTGCCCCACGTTGACTAGTCTAATCCCCCCGCCCAACTCTTGTTTTTAAAGAGCTGTACGTAAGCAGTTTTTGAGAGAGAACAACTGTGAGGTCTTAGACAGGGATGACAAAAAGGCGCTTTGGCAGAATAGTTTCAAAGTGAGGACGGATAGTGCCCAACTGGTTGGCTGCCTGCCTAACATCTCCCCCCCCCCCCGCCACTCATGTATTTGTAAGTGGTCCTGTCCTCTTTTTACGTACACTACCCAAAACTCCTTGGAGAAACTGTGGAAGAAAAAGTGGAAAGACTTCACTTATTTTTAAAAATATATTCATCACTAATGTCCAGCCTTCTTTCCTCACAAGGAAGTTGACTCTGTAAAAGCTCCTGAGTCTCTAACTGGTCGCAGGACATGACATGCGTAAAACAGTGTGATTTTGTTCCAAGTATTATTTTGTTTCTTCTTACAGCAACATTAAATTATGCCTGTGTATCTGGTATCAATAAAACATACAGGCTGCCAGCAATGAATGAAATAAAATGAAAAGGAAGTCATAAAGAACATTAGACAAGCAAGCAACAAACAAAAATTGTTAGATGAAGCTCAGTAACAAGCAGCCAATACATTTGGAACAGATGTTTGTTAATGATTTATCATGATGTTTTTATTTGCTTGTATAGCTATTCTCTTTCTTGTAAAGTGATCTTTCATAAGAAGCCATTGCCAGGTTAAAATCCTGGCAGAATTTTACAAGGCCATCTTTCATCTTGGAGAAGGTCTAGCTGGATTGACATACAGGTTGCCAACTAACCAGAAGGACTCTTTCATCTGTAACAGGAGCTCGATTTGCAGAAAGCATCATGTGAAGCTTTTCACAGCCCTTTTAGGACACTTGCTGCTTTTAGGACAGGCAGGGCCAGGAAAACAAAATTGGAGTAGCAATTTTGCATCTATCCTCTTCACATGCAACAGTCAGTTCAAGTGCCCAAGTTTAAAGGCTAGAACGTCAGAGTTTGTGATTTCCTCCATTTTTCAAAGCGTCAATCCCAGATGATAAACCATTTTATTATATTTGCGTTGTTCCTGTGCTGTTAAATACATGTGACTGAAACTATTGCATTTGCTTCCATATTTACTCTTCTTGCCTCTGTCTGCTCAACAGACAGAGGTGTGCCAAGGTGCAGAATTAAGATGCAGATAGAGGGCAGGGTTCTGACTCTTCATACTATGCAAAGCACTACATTCACTGATGGGACTAGGATGAAAAAATTAATATGGTATAGGCCTACGTTAATTTGTTGGCACTGAATGTGGTTAGTGCTTTTCTACAGAAGTGGAAAAGATCAAACCAGGCCGCATCCATCCTCCTGCTTAGGGGCTCAGGCAGCATTTTGTGATGCTCGTGATGAAGAGTTTGTTTATTGCTCCTTATTTATTATTCCTCTAGTTTTATTGCTATTTCTGTCTAGTTTGCTTTACCATTAAAAATGAAACCTTAGTTATGGTTATCTTCCAACTACCAAAAACCACCAACAAAAAAGAGGGCAAGAAAGCAATGAGTCCCTACCACTGCAACTTCAGAAGGGCCATCTGTCTGTTGCTGCAAATGCAATTAAACCTCCAAAGGCACCTTCAAGGAATCTATCTCTTTATTCCATACTTTAATCCAGTGGTTCCCAAACTGTGGGCCGGGAGGCAATTTCAGGTGGTTCGTGAAGCACCTAGGGCAGGCATATAGAAAGATGGGACACTGGAAAACACTATGTGGTTGTTTTGCCTATGTGTCAAGGTTGTAAATAGGCTTTTTTCTTCCTGATTCATGTCGCTATTGGAAAATGCCAACAACTGAGAAATAACCCAATGTATTGCTGGATTATCAGGACGGCAGCAGGTTCTGGTGCCACAAGGATAGTACTTTCAACCATAACATCACTGCTGGTGGATCCTGGACAGATTCTAAAAAGTGGGTCTCAAAGAAGTTTGAGAAGCATTGCTTTAATCTATATTGCTTTAGCCTATAAAGAAAATATACAGAATGTTCTTGAGTCTTCTGGTTGTAGACTAGACCAGAACCCCCTTCATTGTGACCCTCAGCGGACAGGTGAGCAGAGGTGGAAATAGGAGCCCTGGCACCTAAGGTAGTGACGCCATGACATCACAGGACAGCATAACATAACAATGTGATGTCATTTCCGGATTCTCCTGGGAGGAGGACATGTAGCTGCCTTTGCACCCCCCCCCATTTTGGAAACAGAAGCCCCAGCGCCTAAGGCAGTGACGTAATGACATCACATGACAGCATCACGTAACAATGTGATGTCACTTCCAGGTTCTCTTGGGAGAAGGAAGTGCCAGTGGCTCTGAAGGAAGGGGGGGGCAAAGCCATCCGCATGTCATACACCAGCAGTGACTGCCCTGTCCTTTGTGCCCAGCACAGGTGCCCCTCAAGCTCCGCCCTGGTCCCGACTCTGCAGCTGAGCATAAACACAGCCCCACACCTGGCTGTGGAGGGTGACGTCAGGGGGGCTGGAGCAGGGCCTCCCTCCCAGGGAAGCGCAGCCTCGCAACCCGCTCGGGCCAGGCGCCTGGCCTACCTTGCAGGGCTGCTGTGCAGACAGGAGGCCAGGAAGCGGCGGCGGGTCCAGCCTCTGTGACGGAGACCTCGGCGGCGGAAGCGGGCTCTGAGGAGCCGGCGGTTGACGCAGCTCCCCCCTCCGTCAGGGGCGGGGCGAAGGGCGGGGCTACGCCGCTGACGGTCGGTGACGCACCGCCCCCTCACGCCACTCACCTGCGCGCGCCCCTCTCTCTCTTTTTTTCTCAGCCCGCCCTCCGCTCCCTTCTCCAATGACGAGCGGCGCGAGCTGCGGCCGTTGGCGCGCGTCCCCGCGTTCTGGGGCGGGGCCGAGACGGGGCGTCGCTGCGCCAGCCGCCCGAAGCGAAAGCGAACGCAGAAGTGACGAGTCCTGGGAGGGGGAGGGCGACCGCTAGCGCGTCACTCTGAGTGACACATCGACGCCCCGCCCATGAGGGCCGCCGCCATTTTGGGTCCTCTTCCGCGCCTCAGGGTAGAGCCCCTTGGTGTCAGCGGCGAGGACACGTCCTGAGGGAGCGTCGTGTGGAAGAAGCCGCGCAGGAGGCCCAGCCGCGTTCAGCGGGCCGCGGGCCAAGTAAACGCGCACAGGGGTGGTTGCAGTCTAGGTAAAGCCTGGTCCACAGGCCGCCGTTAAGTCCACACCTACCTGGGAGTAAGCCCCATTGACGATAACGGGACTTGCTTCCGAGCAGACCTGCGCAGGATTGGGCTCTTAGCAGCAGCCCGGAACTCGGCTGCACCCGTCTTTGACCTCAACAGTTCCACTGAACTGTAGACTCCACGGAAAATATACTTGCTCTATACCACTGAAATGAAAAGAGCCAGTCTATTTTCTGAAACTGCAGGAAAGAAACTGTTGAAAAAGATTTTCAAGGATTTACGGTATATTTAATCCCAGGAATAACAGTAAAATAACAGTAAAAAGTAACAGCTGAAGGATCAAATCACTGATTTAATAAAGTACATAAGGGAAAAAAATAATTGTTCTTCAATTAAATATTACTAGTCCATTACTGTTTATATTATTCTAAAACTGGGAGCGTGCAGTATATTGTAAATATATGTAATTGGGGGCTTCATCCAAAGCTGCTTGCCTTGGCCCAAGCGCGTTGCAGACAGATGTGAGCAGGTAAACTGCCCGCGCACTGGCCGAGTTCCGCCTACCTGATCCAACATAGGCTAGGATTGGGCTGTAAATTCTGTAAACCAGAGTTTGGTTCAATTCAATTCAGCCACTAGATAAACAGATGTTGGAAATGTTGATTCTAGTGAGAGGTATTTTCACTGCTTTGAATGAACAATCACATTTTGGTTCTTATCTTAAAAATCAATAGGTTGAAGAAAAACATAGCACTACTTAAAATTACAACTTTTACAAAATTATTGAACAACTACATCTATACCCAAAAGGAGAGACTAGGAACAAAATGGAGGACCAACTGGAGTTTGTGTGATTCAGGTATTCTAAATTAATAAAAACATAAGAATTGCCAAGCTATCTCTCATCAAAGGTACCTCTTGTCCAGGATTCTGTTGATGTTGCTCTTCGTAACGTTGATAGTCATTTGAAAACATGAACTTTCTGTACAATAAAACTTCAAAATATATGTTTTCTATTAGTCTGGACCCAGATTAGTCCAAACAGAAGTTAAGCAATCATTTTCAACAAGCAAATCCAAATTATTTAGCAAAATATGACAGCGGGTTGACCCTATTGCAGAGCCACCTTAACAAGCAGTACAGGGTGACAGTATTCCAGAGGCTCCAATTAATTAGCAAAATCATCCAGGGCTACATAAATCTCTGCAACGCTTGGAAGTATATAGTTTGGTGTGTTGGGGATTATTTGGTCCTCCCATTTTTGTGCTCATAACCCCCATTTCACTCATGTCACATCTGGGAAAGCATGACCAGGGCCAGGGGTCAGGGCTGGTCTATGTATCAGGCCAGATCAGATGGTCACTTCCATTCGCCCACTCGCCTCCACTGCTCTTGTTTCTCCTTCCGCCCAGGGAAGGAAAAGGGAGATGACGCAGAAGAGGACATGTGTAGGAAAGGAGAGTGGTGGGCTAGAGCGTCTTTTTCCAATCCATGGAGCTGGAGGAGCAGAGGATGGCAGATCACCAGGTAAGGAGGGACAGCATGTGGCACGCTACCTCAAGAGCCAGGAGGTGTTGGGCCAGCCCCAACTGAGCTGTTCTCAGGTGTGGCCACACCAGGTGTCCTGCGAGCACCTGGAAAGTTATACTCCCATGCAATTAAGGCATGTCTATGGCTGGGGCAAATCGTTGCTCACATGTAGGGGAAAAGGGCTGTGTGAGCAGACTTGTCACTTTCTCCCTTATGGAAATGTTCTCGATGAAACATATAATCCTAGTCTTCTTGCAGCTTCGGAAATCCTGGGAGTTTTTTTCTGAGGGAAAGGATAATAGGGTAGCTTGCTGGCTGAAGGTGCAAATTTGGAGGCTGAAATTTGCGAGTGAGTCCAAACAAGTGAAGTGTCTGATGTCAAAGAACTGGAACGGCCTGTCTTTTCAACAGGGCTTGAATTTCCCTGTTTGTTGAGTAACTCGATGGATTGTTCACTTCCTGTTAATAATTCTCCCTGTGATATCCTGTTCTCCTCAAAGAGTTTTATGCTGTCGTTGCTGATCTCTTCATTCTTGTTTTGGCCAACATCACAGGGTGTTTTCAGGGGTTCTCCTTGAGCAATACGGTGGATTCCTAAATGTATGCGCCATGGTGAACTCTCTTGTACATTCCTGCCGCAGGGCAATTCGAGGTTGACCTCTCTGGTGGGAATATGTTCTTTCAATGTTTTTGCTTTCCTAAATTTCTTGTTAATTAGTACTGCGTTGATCATGGATTCCCTGGAAACCCTCTCGGCATCATCTGTGAAGACAATGTGTATTTTACAATTAGCAGAAATGCATGTTTGATGGAATTATGAGTAGGAGAAGCAAATTGCTTAATTTTGGAAAGCCAGAAACAACAAAAATCTGATATGGCAAAAAGCTGAGAAAAAAAATCTTATACATTGCCAAAATATAAGCTGCATACTTTATGTGTATCGAATCTACGATCATAAAAGAAGTGTAGGGTTAGGTGAATCAGCTTCTCTGCTCGTTTTTCCTGTTTAGACCCGAAAAGATAATTTTATAGTTCCTCCCTAAACTCTCTGCAAGCAAAGATGGTTCAGAATGAATATGTGGTGTTCAAGAATAGGATCCATAAAGTTCTAAGTTCAGTTCTCACTTGTGCTTTTAACTGGACATTGACATAGGGAGTTGTCAAAAAAAAACTTCGTAATGATCATATGTTAATTTGTGTATGCATGCATGCATGCCCAATTATGGGGGGGGGGATTTACCCAACTGCTCATCTTGGCTTGGTGGAGCAGAAGAGAGAAGTGAGAGAAAAACAATAAAAACCCAGCAGCAATAATTTACAAATCCTATCTAAATCCTATCTATATTACCTTGAAACGCTTAATTACCCCTGCAATCCCAAGGAGAAGAATACATATGAAAAACACCACAGATCAACTACTCTGATCATGCATCTTTCTTTAACCTTCTTCACAATCTTTCTGCCAACTTCAGTTTTATCCGTTTGGTTAGGCTCTGGTTTTCTGGGACTATTTCTAGAAGGAGTAAACACATTAGCGCATTGGCAGGCAGACATCTGCCACAGAACATATTGCACGAAAGAAGACTATTGTTGCTTTCTCAACATTAATGCAGCTTTTTATTCAAGAGAAACTGAAGAGGGTCTGGAACTAGCAGGTCAAATAGAATAATACACCAGATATTGTGGACATAGCCTTTTATCATCCTGTTTCGCTCAAATATGAGCATATCTTTGCCCTTGGTAAAAGATACTTGCTGTCATTTCATATTGTTTTATCTGGGCATTAAGAAAAACGAGACATTCTTTCTGTCCCTTTTCCTCTCCACTTTTCCTCTCTTGGGGCAACTCTGCTGTTAGGCAAGGTCAGGTGGCAGATTGTTATGAGTGATAAATTGGGAGACTAGGAAATCTGACATATGGGGCCCAGTGCAGTGGGAAATTCTCTGCAGGCATCACTGAAATCATAGAGTTGGAAGCAACCAACTCTTAGATCATCTAAAGGGGCTTTCCTTCAAGTGCCCCCTCTGTCCCGAGTCAAAGGGATGTCAGCTTGGGGACGAGCCTTCGCTGTAACGGCTCCACAAATATGGAATTCCCTTCCAGAAGAATTAAGAACTATACACTCTCTCATGCCCTTTCAGAGAGGGCTCAAATCATACCTATCTTGTCTGGCCTTTGGATGATGGTTGGCTGTCTACCCTCCATTCCGCAGGGATACTGTCATAGTTTGTTTACAACCCTGGTCAGTTGTTTTCCCACCCTCCAAAGAGCCCAATGAGGAGAATTGGGTCTAGCTTCATCCTTGAACATGTGCTCTCCTTAAATGTTTTGGGTTTTTTGTTTGTTTTTTTCATTTATTGTGGTTACCATATTTCCCCAAGTATAAGATGCACTCTTTTTCAAAAAATTGGGGCTCTAAAAACTGGGTGCGTCTTATACAAGGGGTGTGCATCAGGGTGCTGAGCCTAACCGTGCATGTAGAGCTAAAATGAGGGGCCCCCCCAGTGTTCAATACCTCTCTCCTGTTCAGTCGTGGGACTGTGTCCGGTCTTCTTACCTTACAGGCTCTCTTCTCTGATCGTGGGACTGCGGCTTGACTAGGAAGTACCGCGGTGGCCGAGAATGGGATTTCATTTCCAAGTCTTGGCCACCGCGGTACTTCCTAGTCAAGCTGCAGTCCAGCGATCAGAGAAGAGAGCCTGTAATGTAAGAAGACCGTAGGGGGGTGGAGGCATATGATGGGACTACTGAGGGGGGTAGAAGCATATGATGGGAGTACTGAGGGGGGCTGAAGGCAAATAATGGGAGTACTGAGGGGGGCTGGAGGCACATGATGGGAGAACCAGGGGGCAGTGATGAGTAGTTTTATGAATAAAACTTGAGTTCAGTAACTTTATGTGTGGTGGTACATTTTTTTTTCAAATTTCTGGCCCCAAAATTAAGGTGCGTCTTATACATGGGGAAATACGGGTACATTGTACTTTGTTCTTTGTAAGCCGCCTTGGGCATTTGCTTGGCATGGGAAAGGCGGGGTATAAATTCTTCAAATACATAAATAAACCCACAAGACCATCTTGTCCAACTCCCTGTCTTTCCTGACTCTTGGCATGGGTCTGGCTTGACACCCTCAGCTCTGACCCCTAGTTCCCAGCTGTCACTCACTGGCTGCCTAAAGCTTAGCTCTGTTTCTACTTGTGGTCCCCTTCTTTTGCAGGGATTTTTTTTCCTATGAGGGATTTGCATTGTAGTTTGGGCCTGTGAAGAATGTGTGCTCTCTCCACCCCCCTTTGAACTGCTTTCCCACAGGCCTAGGAGGTGTACATCATTGTACTTCAGAAGGCCTGAACAAATTAAGAAGGCCTGAAGGTTAGGCAGGCTCATGATGACATAATCTGATAACCAGCACTCCAAAGCAACACATTCTCTCCTAGTTACACATTAAAATTTAGAATCTGCCATAGCAATGTGTTCTGCTTTCACAGGGGTGCCTTTCACAGTGGCATTCAGTCAAACATCAAGGTGAACCATAGCCAGGAGCCACGTTTTTGAAGCAGTTTCCTTTTTGTTTATAGCATATCTTAGTTAATTTTTAGGTGTAATTCCATTTTGCCTGTTTAAAACAAAAAGGAGCAGCAGGATGTGGACCATTTAGGAAAACCTGGAATGTCAGTAATAGTAAATGTCAGTTTACTCAGAAGTAAATCCTACTTACTCCTACTAAGTAATGCTACTCAATGGAGTTTATCCCTAAGGATGTATGCATAGGACAGTGATGGCGAACCTATGACACGCGTGTCAAAGCTGACACACAACAATGTTTGGGGTGACACACCAGCATTCTCCAGTGCCTGATAAAAACAGATTGTTTTACTCATTTTTCATTTTTGTAATTATTTGATGTTTCTTTATGTAATACGTAGCATCACACATGATTAGACTGTACTTTTTGTTTAAATAAATGAATATAAAGAATTGTTTCTCTCTTGTTTGGGGGGGGGGGTTGACACACCAGCAGATTCAAGTTAAGCATTTTCCTAAGTTTTGACAAGCTGAGCCCAAAAGGTTCGCCATCATTGGCATAGGATCACAGCCTTAGGAACAAACTAGGTGTGTGCCTAAATATGGAATGTGGCCTGATTGAGGAGGGATGTACAATAATAGCCTGTGTACGCGCACATGTGAAACTGAGGTGTGGGTAGAGGGATTTTATTTGTTCGCTGCAGTCCTATTGTGGCCCTTCACATGGGCTAGGCTTAGTTTAAAATGGCCCATTCCAGTGAAAGTATAAAAGCTAAACATTGTGTGTAGGGCACCATGATCAGGATTAAAATTATGGGGGAGACAAAGAACCAAAGCCCTCTATTCCTACTGAAGTTTTGCCTCCTCCCCACCATCAAATTGGGCCATATCATGCACTTGGCATGCACATGTCTAGTTCGGCCCTAAGATAGTATGCAACCCTAACCTGGAATTTGGCCGGCGCAGTTAGGCCAGCAAAGTTTAGATGACACAAGGCCATGGTAAAGCGCATTTGGACCACTCTTGGAGGGAGGATGGTGCACATCTGTGTGTTGGCCTCTCTGACTCCCGAGAGTGGTCCAAACATACTTTATGGTGTCTCTTGTGCAGGCCAAACATTGCTGGCCTAACTCCAGGTTAGGATTGCACCCTTACCTGAAATGATGCAATTGTAACTAAACA
Organism: Lerista edwardsae; assembly: GCA_029204185.1. NCBI lineage: Eukaryota > Metazoa > Chordata > Lepidosauria > Squamata > Scincidae > Lerista > Lerista edwardsae. The sequence goes on along the minus strand of JAJKFI010000057.1, from coordinate 2,792,235 downwards.
CTACAGCTTATCTAAGGAATAACATGTAAGCAAAGTAATTTGTTTCGGATCAACCTGTTAGTAAAAAAGAACATGAACACACAACAAGCTTGATCCTCCTTGGAAGTAAGTTTACTACTGGGACTGAATTCAAAAGCGCTTACTCCAGTCCCAAGTAACTACGCTGAGGATCTCAGCTTTAATAGAGCTTTCTGCCAGGAGACTGGCTTTCTGGTCACTGAAACTTTGAATTCTTTTTACCAGAATCAGTTAATTTAATCAAACACAAAACCTTACTTTCTTTGCATGTCTCACTTAAACTAGAATTCTTTGTACACGATGGCCACAGTCCAGAGAAAGTTAGTCACACCTGTTGGTGTGGATTATCCTCCATTTAGTGCTTCAGACAGATCTCACTAACTGCTGACTTCTACATTTTCCAAATGTGGAGAACAGCAATTGTTTCTTTGTCTTGGCACAAATTGAAATGTTTTGTATCTAGTACGGTCTCTAATGAAGAACTGTTACAAACAGATCTTTGAGGCTTTTCCATCATTCCCAGACTTTTCTCTTCCCTGCACTTTGCGCTTTTGCTTAAAGTTCTGCCTGAAACTCCCCCTCCCGAAGAACTCAAAAGTCTTCCTCGCTAATATAGCGATAGTGAGTTGATCCAATACTAGTGGTATTACCTTGTTGTAGTTTTTTCTGGATAGAAGCTGACGTGTACAATGACTAGGGATGTGTTTTTTTGGTGATATTTTTCCAAAAATTTCTTGATTAACGTTGCAAATTGCGGTGTTATGTGCTTTTATTTTACATTCTCAGTCCAAGTTCTAATTTTTATTTAATTTTAAATGCTTTAAAAGTGTACTAGGTAGATGCTACAGGTGATATAGTGTCAGCTGATGCAACCACAGTATTATTTCCAATTGGAAAATTAGTGTTTTAATTTCTGGAAAATATTGTAAACCCCAAAATGCGGTGTTTTGTGTTTTTATCAGATTTTTATACCGCCAAAAGGCGGTTTTCAACCAAAAAATCTACTCCTAACAATGACATGACCTACACTTCATCTGTAGTTTAAAGAGCACCTATCTCTTAAGACATTAATCTTACATAAGCATGAGATAATTCTTAGTCCTTAGCTTTCTCATCTGTTAACTCTTAAAACAGCACATTATTACATGCAAACAGTCCCAGGGGGATCCATGTTAGTCTGTTAAGGTGAACTCAACAGTCTTGTGATTCAAAGGTAACCAAAGCAGTGTCTGCAGCAGTAAATATGAACATCTATTTTGTCTTTTCTATTCAGTTGCGTACTTGCCCTTTTAAGCTAAGGAAGATTTCCAAGAATTTGTGAACCCCTGATTTTCAAAGTTTGACAAGCCTTAAACATACCTGTTTTAAATACAATAACGTGCGTCTGAAGTTTCTGCTTCTGTTTCAAGCAGTTGTATTGCTCCTCAAGTAGGTTTATGTCCATCTTGGTTGGCTGCCTGGAACAGTCTGAGGCTTGCTGCTTTGACGGATGAGTCACTAAGAAAATACCACTCATATACTTATAAGCCTTCACCATCTGTTCCCATAAGAGAGACAAAATCAGACAGAAGCAAAGCATTTCCTTCATCGTGCTTGCCAAAAAGCAAAAGATGCAGGAAACATCTGAAATAATTGCAAGTCAGGCAAGGGCTCCCTGAATTGGTTGGATTCCCTTCAATACCTGGTGTAGAGCTGCAGATCGAAATCAACTGACATTTCAGCTTTGCTGCAAACACATTCAGTGTGTCCTGAACCTCTGAATGCAGACTGCCTAATGACAAGAACTCTTCAACTGGAACTGGTGTTGACATAAGGCCAAACTTAGGAACCTCTGCCAAAACCCACAGTGGAATACAAAACCTCGTTTAACACAGCAGTGCACACAAAAGCTGGAAGATGTTGGTTGATGTAGCAAGTGTAAATCTGAAAGCAACCCTGTTTAGCAGCATTTCACTTTGCTGTTATAAGTAAGTCTCCCTGCATTTATATTTGATTCTTGAGGTTAACTCTGATAGCTACTTCTTGATTTCTTCCCCATCTTTCCAGCCCCAAGGTAAGGGAAGAAGCTTTCCCTCACCTTGAGGAGGCCTCCGTGTTTGCACCCTCCCCCCACATGATGCAGCACACACCCGCTTGGCAAGGCTGCATCAGTGCTGGAAAGTTGAATTGGATTGGGCTTGAGGACGCAATCCTAACCCACTTTCCAGCACCAGGATAAGGGCAATGCAGCTCTCAGGTAGGGAACAAACATTCCCTTACCTTGAGGAGGCCTCTGTGACTGCCCCCTGCCCAACTGCAGGATGCAGCACATGCCCCATTGGCACAGCTATGACAGTCCTGGAAAGTGGGTTAGGCTGGCATAGCTTCATCAGTGCTGGAAAGTTGAACAGAATTGGGCCCTAGGTCTCTCATGGCTACTGTTACTCAAGCCCAGTCCAGGGTGCTTGGATGTTGCAGCCAGGGTGAGAGAAATTTGCTCATAGTCATTGTAACACAAACAAACAGTAATTTGTTTAATAAATACTTTTCATTCCTTAAGGCTGCAAGCTGATAGATACTTCCCTGGGAGTAAGAGCCCAATTCTATGCATGTCTGGTGGCTTCTATGCATTATAGTCAATGGGGCTTAATCCTGGGGAAGTGTGGCTAGGATTGCCACCTAAGTTTCATTGGACAGAACGGGACTTCTGAGTAAACATGCAAGGCTTGCACTATAATACTCTTTAGTATCTGTATGAGTCCCTTGTCTATACCAACTCACTTGTGTTCTTGTTTATAAAATATTTATTCATTTACAGTATTTTTATCCCACCTTTTCTCCCTGAAGGGATCCAAATAAATTACTTTGAATTAATTTAAAACAAAATCAAAGAACTATAACGTATGAAATTGTGGCGTCAGAAAAGTTTGTTCGAGTGTTGCAAAATATTTAAGAAGTATATGAAACGGCGGCACATGAAACTTTGCTATCAAAGAGCAAAGCAGAAAAGCCTGAGTTTGCACTGGACACTTGTTAATCAGTAAGTCAACATTAATTTTCAAGCGGAATTTGATAAGCTTCATTTGCATAATGTAAAGGCTCTGTCAACCTGCTGTTACTTTATTGCTAACTTTAAGGATATGTTATCTACATCACAGTATAATACCCTACTGCTGCCGACCTATTTTCTTTGAACCAAAGGACTCCACGGTCAAACTTTGAGGGCCTGAGATACACAGAAGTGGAGTAATGGAGGAACTTGGTCTGTTGGATTTCTTCCTGCCACATAGCTGTTAAAGCAGTGAGACATAGGAGTTGTCCAAATGGCTTCACACATCTATTCTTGCGTGTCTTTTCTACAAAAGCATTACTCTTGCTCCTTCCTACACAGGCAAGTTTTCCCCATTGCTGCTTTTCTATGCCAGGGATTAAAGTTGTACAAATTTTATTTTCTATATAACCTAAGAAGAGCCCCTCTGGATCAGGCCAGAGGCCCATGGTGTCCACCTTCCTGTATCTCAGTGGCCCACCAGATGCCTCAGGGAGCGCACAAGACAACACATACCTGCATCCTGTTGTCACTCCTTGCATCAGGCGTTCTGAGGTAGCCTACTTCTAAAATCACTTTTAATGACATACAGCCGTTAAAGGAACATACAAAAAAAAAAAAGAGTTGGTGCAGAACAACAATTAAAAGATGGAACAGATCATATTTCAGCTGCATGGGGTGGCCTTAGGAAAGCAATTCAAGGCCAAAGGAGATTTGACGTCAGTTGTGATCATTTGGCCTGGTTTGTGTTCGATTTTTGTTTGTCAAAATACTGCAAGGGTGGAGCAAGGCTTGAATTATTTTCCTCCAGTGCAGTCCTGGTCCAGACTGCTTTGGTGGCTTCTCTCCTGGCATATTGTTGCCGTAAGCCCCCTGCCCCTCCAAAATCAGGGCTGTGAACCCCTGCTAACTGGGCAAGAGGCACTTTTTCAAGTAGTGTTCCTCTTATGGTAGGGGTAGAGCAATTGTCCCTCTTCACCCCTGCGCGGTTAGGTGTCTTTCTAGTGGCTTGTGGGTGGTGTTCTGCATTGGGACTGGGAACCATTTAACTTTATGATTACTATTTGCCTGTAAACCACTTGATGTTGAAAACTGGTATATAAATACGGTTGATTGATGGATTGATGACGGGAACTGGCGAGCATTTGCTTGCTGTGGTCACCCGAGTGCCCCCAAGAACTCATCAGCGGGAGAGGGGAAGTGTGAGTCGTGGCCGGTGGCAGGCTGCAAGTGAGCCTCCCCACTTCCTTGGGAGTAAGCTCCCCGGAACGTAGCGAGCTTTACTACCGAGGAGCCAGGCACAGGCGTGCGCTGGAAGCACAGAGCCTGCCACGTTGCACAGGAGCGCGCTCGGTCTGGCCCACCGAAAGCGCCCGGCCTGTCCCACCCACCAGGCGCCGAGGGCAGCAGAGCGCGCGGGGCGGCCCCTCGGGCAAAGGTCCTGCCGGCCGCGCGGGTTAATGCGAGCCCGTCGCCGCCGCCGCCCAGGAGCAGGAGCCGCCATGGCCGCCGCCGAGCCCCGCGGCTGCTTCCTGGGCTGGGACCTGAGCACGCAGCAGGTGACTTCCCCGCCGCCCCGCCTCGGCCCTGCCCGGGCAGCCCAGCCTCCTCGCCGCCTCTCCCCGAGGCGGGCGCGCCAGGCCGGGAGGCTGCGAGGAGCCGGAGCTCGGCGGAGCGGCGGTGCAGAGTTGGCGCGCGGCGCAGAGCCTGTCCCGGGGAGGGCGCGCGCGCCGGCTTGCAGCGCGGGGAGGCGCGCGCCGCTGCAGCCGGGCTCGCGCTGGGAGACACCTTGTTGGGGGCCTTTTGTGTTCGGAGCCCCACGCAGGGACGCGCCTAAGGCAACGTTTTGCAGGAGCCTGAGCTCCTGGGGAAAGCCGCTCCATCTCCGCGCCTTCACAGCCGCGAGGGGGAGGGGCCGCTTGACCCAGGCGCTCAGGCTCCTGCAAAACGTTGCATTTGCCTCCCCTGCTGCACTGACCGCTATAGGCATATTATGCACTACTCTGACCTTTCCCACCCAGGTGGGTGGGGACTGTGACCCTCACAGGCGCCTGAGGTGGGACATTGTTGAGACATACAAAATTATGCACGGGAGGGTTACAGTCGATAGAGAGATGTTCTTTTCCCTCTCTCACAATTCCGGAACCAGGGGTCATCCACTGAAATTGAGTGTTGGGAGAGTGAGAACAGATAAAAGGAAATACTTTTTTACCCAAAGGGTAATAAATCTGTGGAACTCTTTGCCACAGGAGGTGGTGACGACATCTGGCCTAGATGCCTTTAAAAGGGCACTGGACAGATTTCTGGAGGAAAAGTCCATTGTGGGCTATAGGCCATGATGGATTGTGCAACCGCCTTACATTAAGCAAGCTTAATGCAAGCTTTGTGTTGTCTACTGGGCTCCCTGAGACATCTGGTGGTCCACTGTGAGATACAGGAAGCTGGACTAGATGGGCCTTTGGCCTGATCCAGCGGGGCTCTTATGTTCTTATCAGAAGCAAGCCGGCCTTGTTTGGAGTGTGCCCTTTTCACACATCCCAGGGCGCCCTGCTCTTTGTCTCCTTTTAAAATTTGCCTTTCTAGAATGATGCGCGTTTGAAACGCCACAACAGATTTGGTGCATGATTTTTAAAGCTCTGGCAACTGGGAAGCACCTCGAAGCGATGATAAAATCTTTCGAAGGGACAAACAACTTGTCCTTGCTGAGTCGAGCAAGTTTAAATGAGAAATTAAAGGTTAACCTATGGCGTTCAATCAAGCTTTGTAGATTGTTAAAAATAAATAAATCCTGACTTGCTTTTAGCCCTGACAAAACTGAAGAAGTAGAAAAAGTGTGTGTTGCTAGTTAAAAATTTGCTTCTGGTCACAGGTTGTCCATAAAGAATATGATTGCATATTTTTTATGCTTTTTGTCTAAGGCTCATAAATCTCAGTGCTTAGGAGGGGGAAGTGAAGCTGAACTACCTGTGGGGCAGCTGGTACAAATGGCAGGAGGCCTTACTTGCAGTATTAGTTTTGTTTAATGTAAAGGGCTGTGTGGGCTTGAGTGGCCAAGATTTGATTGCATAAATTAGCTGTTGTTCAGAACTTTACTTTTTTGCCATACACCTTGGCACAGATCTGTAGGCTTGGGCATGATGGTCAAGGATTAGGAGGAAAGTTTTGCTGCAGCTCCACTAGGTTGTGAAATAGCTAAGGTGGGTTGGGTTCAGAAACAATACTCCCCCCCCCCCCGCTGCCCTCTTAGATCATCTGAAGGGGCTGTCCTTCAAGTGCCCTCTCTGTCCCAAGTTAAAGGGATGGTGGCTTGGGGGCGAGCCTTCTCTGTAGTGGCACCACAAATATGGAATTCCCTTCCAGAGGGATTAAGAACCATCCCTTCCCTTATAGCTTCTAGAAGAGGGCTCAACACATACCTGTTTTGTCTGGCATTTGGATGATGGGTGGATGTTTGCCTCTGGATTAGTGCTGCAGCTTGACTGGTCCCTTGGAGAATTTTGTCCCCCCCAAAGGCCTAGCAAGATAGAGTGTTTTATGTGTATGTTTTAATGCTTAATGTTTTAATGCTTTTGTTCTTGATGTTTTAAAGTTAGTGTTGTTTTAACTTTGTAAGCCGCCTTGGGCATTTGCTTCGGCATGGGAAAGGTGGCATATAAATTTTTCTTCTGATAATAAAAAAAATTAGTAGAAAAAAATGAGTTGTAGGTGAATGGGTGTATTTTGCACAGTGTCAGCTTGGAATAAAAATAAATCATTCTCTGACAATGATGAAGGAAAGTTAGGGACAGTAATGAGATTGTCCTAATTAATGTTCCAGCAACAGGGTAAGGGCAATTCAGCTCTGAGGTAAGGGAATAAAAATTCCCTCACCTTGAGGAGGCCTCCGTGACTTCTATTCCACTGCAGGATACAGTAATGCTGTCCAGCACCTGGGCAAGGGTAATGCAGCACTGAGGTGAGGGAACCAACATCCCCTAACCTTGAGGAGGAGTCCTTGACTACTACAATGCGGAATGCAGAACATGCCCCATTTGCACAACTTTTTTGCACAGCTGGAAAGTTGGTTAGACTGAGGTTTTTTTTGTTAACTGCTCAGGAAACGTTTGTTCCCCTTCTGCCTGATTCTTTTTGACACCCTGGAAGCAGAGCACTAATTAGGGAGAGGGGCAGCCACTTTCTCGATGTGGTGTGAAGCACAGAATGAACTCCCCACTCTGGCTACACAACCAATTCTTCCAAATGGAGACCTGTATTTTAGAATTAATGATTTTTATTTTCTTCTCCCTCCAGCTGAAAGTAATTGCAGTAGATGAGTGCATGAGAGTTATCTATGAGGACACTGTTAATTTTGACAAAGATCTTCCCGAATTTGGGTATGTTTCTTAATACTGGTATTATTATTATTATTATTATTATTATTATTATTATTATTATTATTATTATTATTATT